>CM060677.1:65605394-66205394 GCA_030686995.1 Artemisia argyi
CGTAATAATGTGTATAAATTACATAAATTCGTATACATGTGAGCGTGTGTGTGCGCGCGGGTGCCAGCGTGTAAATAACCTATATAACACAAGAACGGTCAATAAACAATAAACTATATGGCTCATTTACGTTTAGACAGGATCTTAAAAACATGTTTTGACATCTATGCCAGAAATAGGGCTGCCAAAGATACCCAAACAAAATAAAATAAAATAAAACCTTATTCTGGTTGGGTTGGTACATGTTGAAACCTTATTCGGGTCATGTTTGAGGTTGACCCAAACAAGGGAATTTAAATTTTTATTATCATATATTTCCTTGTTTTTATTTTATGAAATTTGCCCTCTTTGGTTATTTTTATGCTATATAGTTCTTATTCGGGTTGACCTGAACCCGACTAACCCGAATCAGGTAAGTTGATTAAAATATTTTTAAACATTTAGAGAAGAAATAAATAAACACGCATTGGCTAGTGAGTTGGTAAAAATAATTTACATGTGTTTCAACAAAATTACATACCGCCGCCATCCCGAACATGTTCCATTAATTTTTTATCAAGCCTAAATGGATATAGATGACTATAAAGAGCAGTAAATTACCGTTTTAACATTAGGAGTGAA
Source organism: Artemisia argyi (assembly GCA_030686995.1). Lineage (NCBI taxonomy): Eukaryota > Viridiplantae > Streptophyta > Magnoliopsida > Asterales > Asteraceae > Artemisia > Artemisia argyi. The sequence goes on from CM060677.1 coordinate 65,606,016, forward strand.
CTTAAGGCCTGTTTTGTTTTACATTGATATAAATAGTCTGAATGACATAATACGATTCAATAAATGTTAGCTACTTCTTTGATTTATATTTATTAACGAATTACGCTCTGAACATTTTTAAAAACAATTATACTCTCTTTGTCCCAAAAGGGTAAAATATTACGTTTTTGTAACAAAATTAATATAACAATAAATACTCTCTTTATATTTATATTTATATTTCTTATTTTCACGAAAATAGGAGCTTATTCTAATTCCCTCCCCCTATATACACTCATAAGCCTAAGCTTATATTCAAACATTAAAATGGGCTTATATGAGCTAATAAGCTAAGAATTTGAAAATATAAGCTAAAATAAACACTACACAAAGTTGTAAGATAGTTTATTCATAATAGCTTAAATAAGTTATAAGCTTAAGGTGTTTAGCTCTATCCAAACACTCAAAACTCTTTTTTAAGTTGTCTGAATATTAAATAGCATAACCAGACACCTCTTAAGAATCTAATAAGTTGAATAAGATAAGAAATTTGAACGAACAATCCCAAAACATATTTAACTTTCAAGTAAGAGAATTATAAGAAGCTTGCCTCTATCCAAAACGCTTGAAAGTTGAAACTACTTAGCTCTTGTATCAAACACTCGTTTAGTCAAAGGAACAAGTACCATTTATATTCTTATTTGTTTTTTATCAGTAGTGTATTTCTACTTTTGGAGCTTAAGTTGATTATCATGTAACTGTTTGATTATTATACTATTATACTAGTTATAATGCTCACGTACGTGCTGTTTTTTTTAAAGATATATTTTTATTTATTAAAAAATAAATAATTAAATCTTTGTTTTGTTTGATTTTTAATTTTTAATTATAGTTTTTTATTATTAAAGATACTCATTTAAAAAGTTTATTCCTATTGTTAGTTGCATTGTATCTATATTTTTTGTATTTATCTTCTACTTGTGTTGTATATGAACAAAACGTATTTATAAATTTATAAATTAAAAGATAATAATTAAAATATTACCTAATAAAGAAATATTCGCTTTTTTGAAATACGAAAGTCCCCACTATGGGTTTTGTTTTATTATATAAAAAATATAATGCATGGATAACCAACCATAATTCCAAGTCTAACTTATAACCAAAAATTAAAATAACCAAACTTAACTCCAAGCCTAACTCCTAACCAAAAATTAAGATAAGAAGCTCCAATCATAAAGTGACATGTGTCAATTCTCGGCTAAAATTCACCTTTATTTTAAAATTGAAATATCTTTGTATATTGTTTTATTTTTATCTTTTTTTATCATATCTTTTTTTAGTGATCTAATTTCACCATATTTTTGAAAATTATGTGCTCTTTAATTCAACATACATTTTGATATATTTCTATGAGATTTTAGTTTTTATTCTTTTAGTGGGTTTAATTTCTTTTATTCAAATTCTTACAACTTTAACTTTTATATCAATCAATACAATCTTGATTCCTCAAGATCATATACTTTTGTGGGAAGTGTTTGACGGGTAAGAGATTGCGATGGTATTTCTATATGCGGGAATAATGATGTCACGGGAAAGCTACGGGAAACCTAAGTAAACACATACAATTAACACATATACATTCGGAGTGTTGTGAAATGAATTCACTAAGCGGGTATGAAATTGCGGGAAAAACTGAGCTAGCAATTCATGTACTATAACTATATTTATCGCAGTCGCAATGCACGGGTATCCTACTAGTATACCAAAATAGGAAGATGAACAATAATGTCATGGCGAAATAAGTAACAAAATTAATCTAACAATAAATAAATAAAAAGTAACAAATAGTCTTAATAAACAACTAATTTCAATTCAGATGAGTTAATATAAATAATTAATTATATATACAATACACAGAATTATAAGTTATAGATGAAAACCTAATAGTGGAGAGAAGGTCACCGGAGAAGAGGTGGGGCTGCAGTCGAAGTGTCAGAGGTCGCCGGAGCAACAGGTGGCTAGCGATCACTCCTCTCGGGGTTTTATTTTTTATCACGTTTTAATAAATAAAAGTTTTAAGGATAAATGAGGGAACTGTTTGATTTTGATGAAGCGGAGCAATTTGATTATCTAGTTGTACCTGTATTATTTATAAAAAATATCAAAATGAAAAGTGAAAAATAAAAAAGTGAAATTTTGAAAAAATTAAAAATGAAAATTTTAAACTAAAAGAGAAAATGTTGAAAAACGTATGTTTCAAAGGGAAACTTTTGTACTTATGTAATCCTCCTTTTGAGTCATTTCAACATCAGCAGCCGGGTTCATATTTTCTTTCTCATTACTAATTTGTATTGACATGTTGTTATTAATGAATCAATTTTGTTACTATAGTTACTAAACCCAAAAAACAATATATCATAATATTATATATATATATATATATATATATATATATATATATATATAAGGTACCAAGTGTTTTTCACCTTTAAAATTTGTACCATTTCAAATTCAACTTTCATAAAATAGTGTTTATGCTTACAAATTTTACAAATTTTCGTACTAAACCTAGAGTGGGTTTAGTTGTAGAAAATGAGGGTTTTCTTTTAAGTTCTTTTGTTAAATTTGACAAAATAGAATATGTGTTGATTGAGTGTTTTCTAAAACATATGTAACTCAATTTTTTAAGTTATAACTAAGCTTTAAAATAATGGAGTTTATATAATTCGCAAAATCTTTCTTGCACCTTTCACTTTTTCTAATTGGGTTAATTTCATATATACCTAATATAAATTTTAAAATTTCATATTTACCCAACTAAAAACCAAAATGCCATATATACCCAATTTAAACATCATAGTCACATATATTTTTTGTCATTTAAATCATTTGAAAATAGTTCTACATCATTAAAACTACCATTCTACCCTTGATAATGTACCTAAGATATTTTTCATCTTTAACTACATATTTAGCATTAATGCAATCCTAATTAACTAATTTCATCAAAGGTAAAACATTTTTTTTGAAGCATAATACAACACCCAATATACGAAATAGGCATAACTGGGTGGTGTTTTGATACTACTATAAGACACTATGCTTCAAAAAGGTATGTTGTTTATTGTTTATGTAAGATTCATTAAAAATTATAACCATTAACATACCCAATTGATATACTTGCTACCGATTACAGCAAATAATGTAACGTTACGGTCTGATTTTGTAGCGTTACATAACCATAATTGTTAATAAAAACAGTGAGTACCTACTGTAATTACCTTTTGTGTGAGGCTCGTCATATGATGATGCCAAGTTATCAGTTTCTTCGGTCTTGACATTGTTTTGATTGTGTTTCGCAACATATGTTGTACTTATGTCCTCCTCCTTTTGAGCCATTTCAACGTCAGCAGTTGGGTTCAAATTTTCTTTATCATTACGAATTGGTCCATTTTGGCTCAAAGATTGTAGCTGCACATCTCTATTCTCATCATTGAGGAATAAGTCACGCCCATGCTTCTTTTCATTGGGATTTTGGGATAAGGGTGATAGCAAATCACGATGTCTTTTCTTTAATATTGACAGGGTGCATGTAAAGGGTTTGGCAACAATTTTTGGCAGAGCTTTAGGGTTGTCATCGCGTGAAGATGAGTCCCATAATCTGCATGGACTGAAACAGTTGACAGATGTTGTCCTCATCTGCTGATGGATACCAAGAGGACTATATTCTTGAAGCAAATCACCGCCAGACTGTAAAAGATCAGAGCTTAGGAATTGGATGTCCATGTCTGGGAAAATAGGAGGTTTATATGACAGAGGTAGCGACTCCTGCTGTTGAGATTGGTGTTCCCTTTGAGTTTGGTTTTCCCAATCAAGTTGTAGATTACCACTTACTTGTCCTTACCTAAAACCATCAACAGATGCGAGCACCAAAGGATCCAACATCGGATCTGTTTGAACTTGTGATCCTATATTATCTTCTTGATTATTGAAGTCTAAAGGATCTGTAACTAGATCCATTTTATCTTGTGCTCCTATATTATCTTCTTGATTTGTGTAGAACTGAGAATCATTGGTTTAAATATGGGGAGGTCCATCAAAAAGATGGTTACTAAGCTCATTGGATTCACTATTGAATGTACCAGAAAGATGTTATGAAGGCACCAAGTCTGAATAATATAATTGTCGATATAACAATGGATCTGATGGCCCATAAGTTGGTGGAGCCACATCTGGACAATAATTTTTAGAAGTTAATGTTTGTGCTGCCATATCAAAGCCAACGTTTGAATTATATGTACCCACCTGCTTCTAATAATCAAAATCTACACATTGCATGAATTTTGAATCTTGGCTTAAATCTAATGAAGAGATATCAAAAAATGCACCAGAGGAAGGTTGCCCTCTATCAGTACATGGTTCTACGGGGTCTTGTGATTAGTTTTGTTCCATAAATTTAGAAAACTCATCCGAGTCACTGCCAGGATTGTTCTCGTTTTGTAAGTCCTCTACTAAAGGTTGACTGCATTCTGAGATTTCATCAGCATCTTCACTACATTGTTATGTCCTAGATGAAGACACAACAATGTTATGATAAGAAGTAAGATCTTGACTCTACCTCGTGACCCAAAGTCCATAACCCATGACCCAAGATGTCTTTTACATCATGCATGACATCACATAACCCATGGACCTTAACCTATAACCCAAAACTCATCCGAGTCACTACCAAGATAGTTCTCATTTTGTAAGGACTCATGTCTTGAGCTTGCAAGTCTTTGAGAGGTCGTGATCTTGCCTTTAAGAGGAACCTAGAGAATCACAAATAGAGACTACATAGAAAGATCCTTAGATATGAAGTTAGAGAGTTTAGAACATAGAGAGACGATACTTCTAAAATGTGTGAGAAGCAACAGAGAAATGGCTCACTATTTATAGGAAAACTAAGCACTGTTCACCCGGATCCAGTGGATCCCTTCCCAAAGGGATCCGGCCAGTGTAAAGGTAGGGATACAGGTATCTGGTAGTACCAGTCCGGATTTTAGGTTACAATTATAGGTTTTAGGTTGTAGGTTAAGGTCCATGGGTCATGTGATGTCATGCATGATATGAAAGACATCTTGGGTCATGGGTTATGAACTTTAGGTCGTGAGGTACAGTCAAGATCTTACTTCTTCTTATAACATTGTTGTGTCTTCATCTAGGACACAACAATGTAGCGAAGATGTTGATGAAATCTCATAATGCAGTCAACCTTCAGTAGAGGACTTACAAAATGAGAACAATCCTGGCAGTGACTCGGATGAGTTTTCTAAATTTATTGAACAAAACTATTCACAGGACCACGCGGATCCTTGTGCTGATTGAGGGCAGCCTTCCTCTGGTGAATTTTTTAATATCTCTTCATTAGACTTAATCCATGATTCAGAATTCATGCAATATGTTGATTTTGATTATCAAAAGCATATAGGTACAGATAGTTCAAACGTTGGTTTTGATATGGCAGCACAAACATTAACATCTGAAAATGATTGTCCAGATGTGACTCCACCAACTTATGGGTCATCATATCCATTGTTTTAGCAACAATCATTTTATTTAGACTTGGTGCCTTCATAACTTCCTTCTGGTACATTCAATAGTGTATCCAATGAGCTCAGTAACCATCTTTTTTATGGACGTCCCCATATTTACACCAATGATCCTCGATTCTTCACTAATCAAGAATATAATATGGGAACACAAGATCAAATCGATCTAGTTACAGATCCTTTGGACTTCAATAATCAAGAAGATAATATAGGAGCACAAATTAAACAGATCCCGTTCTGGATCCTTTGGTGCTCGCATCTACTGATGGTTTTCATTCAAGACAAGTAAATGGTACTCTACAAATTAATTGGGAAAACCAAACTCAAAGAGAATACCAATCTCAACAGCAGGAGACGCTACCTCTGTCATATGAACCTCCCGTATTCCAAGGCACGGACATCCAATTTCTAAGTTGTGATCTTATACAGTCAGTGGTGATTTGCTGCAAGAATATAGTCCCTTGGTATCCGTCAGCTGATGACGAAAACATCTATCAACTGTTTCATTCAATGCTTATTGTGGGACTCACCTTCACGCGATGATAGCCCTTAAGCTGTGCTAAAACTGATCCCAAAAGTTTTACATGCACCCCATCAATATTAAAGAAAAGCCATCATGATTTGCTGTCACCCTTATCGCAAAATCCCAATGAAAAGTAGCATGGGCGTGCCTCATTCCTCAATGACGAGAATAGAGATGTGCAGCTACAATCTTTGAGCTAAAATGGACCAATTAGTAATCATAAAGAAAATTTGAACCCAGCTGTAGACGTCGAAACGGCACGAAAGGAGGAGGACATAATTACAACATATTTTGCGAAACACAAGCAAAACAATGTCAAGAATGAAGAAACTGATAACTTGGCATCATCATATGACGAGCTTCACACAAAAGGTAATTACAGTTGATGACGTATAGTCTATATTTGGGCTGCGAGCCCAAATGATAAACATTACTAAAGCCCAAACCCATCATGAGTAGGCTATCATAACAATGATTTGGGCCACACTACCAATGGATTGGACTCACGTAGGCCCAAGCCCAACCAAACTATTTATGGTCTAAATAAGGATCTTCTATTGAAGGATAAAGATCCTGGGACCGGATAAGCACCATGTGTGCGAAGAGTAAGGGGCACGAAACCTACAAGGATTCTGCGCCTATATATAGAATGACATAATTCTCATTAAAGGTACGATTGACAAAACCCTAACTCTTTAATATAACCCTAAACCGATTACTTACTCTCACGCCGGAGGATAATCGTGGGAGACAATCCCACGATAAGCCTAACAGTGTTTGTTTATTTTCTTAGTGCGTAGGTTTCAAGCATTAAGAGCTAATTGGTATGAGAGCAGGAGTCCAAACTAGGAACGCCCAACTTTTGTATCAACAACAGTAGTTACTCTTTATTTTTATTTACAATTAGGGTTATGTAACGCCACGAAACCAGATAGTAAAGTTACATTATTTTCAATAATCGGTAGCAGGTATACCAGTTAGGTATGTTAATGGTTATAACTTTTAATGAATCTTACATAAGCAAAAAACATTGTACCTTTTTGAAGCATAGTTACTTATAGTGGTATCAAAACACCACTCGGTTATGTCTATTTCTTACATCGGGTGGTGCATTATGCTTTACAAAGAAATGTTTTACCTTTGATGAAATTAGTTAATTAGGATTGCATTAATACTAAATATGTAAACAAAAGATGAAACATATCATAGTTACATTATCAAGGGTAGAATGGTAGTTTTAGTGATGTAGAACTATTTTCACATGATTTAAATGACAAAAAATATATATGTCACTATGATGTTTAAATTGGGTATATATGGCATTTTGATTTTTAGTTGGGTAAATATGACATTTTAAAATTTATATAAACTCCATTATTTTAAATCTTAGTTATAACTTAAAAAATTCAATTACATATTTTAGAAAACACTCAATCAACACGTTTTATTTTTTGTCAAATTTAGTAAAAGAACTTAAAAGATGATGTTAAGACAAATAAACCATAAAAATCATTGTTTATATTTTACGATCTTCTAATGTTTTATCGGTAACAAATGTAAAATCATTTTAACAAGATGAATAAAATACGTAAAGCTTTTAGCCCAAAATTTACTAACTCATTTCACAAAACAAATAAACCTTAAACATATTTAGTTAATAAGTTTACATAAAACTAAAACCGTTTTATAAAAACACTTAAGTAACTTTAGTTACTGACTCCTCCCAAACAGACTAACATATTAACCAAGGATGGCCAACAGGTCAAACCTGAGGGTGAGAAGTGATCAATTTATGATCCAGTGTAAGCGCAATGTTTTCCCGGGTTGTTATGTCCCAGCGAGGATTGAAATTGTATTTTTGAACATTTATTGGATTCAGTGATTGAGGAAAGTAACAAGAATGTGATTTGGATTTGATCACACTAATGGAAATGAGATAAATTACAATTATTAACAATTATAGGAAATCAGATAAATTAAAAACGTATTTAAAATTAGAAATGTAAATTGAACTTAAAATAAACGTAAATGCGTACTGGGTAAAAGGAAAATTAAGCAGAATTAATCCTAAGGGGTGAAAATGACTTTTTTACAAACTTAATATTAAAAGAAAATAAAAAAGAAAATTATTATTTTTTTAATTATTTAATATTAATTAAAAACTATTTAATGATTAATTTAAATTAAGAAAAATAATAAAATGACTTAGAAAATTATGAAAATTTTTTTAAAACTAATTAACCATCACAGGAATCCAATAAAATTATAAAAAGTTTATAAAAATTAAAAATAAGCTAATTTAAATATTGTTTATTTAATTATTAATTAAGAGCTAATTAAACTAATTTAATTATAAAAATAGCAAATGAATAGTAAAAATTATAAAAAATTTTCTAAAAATACTTTATAATTAATAAAAGCTAGGAAAATTATAAAAAAGTACTAGTGCTTATTAATAAGAACAAACAGATTTTATTTTTAATTTTTTAATTAAAACTAAATAAATTAAAATTAATTGTTGAAAATACTAAATCAAAACAGAAAATTGTGAAAATTTTTATACAAATACTTTAATCTGATAGAAATTTAAGAAAAATATAAAAACACATAAGTGCTTATTGAAAAAGCAGAGAATATAAGCAAATAAGCTAAAGATATTTAAATAGAAGCTATCACTATAATTAAATGGGTGGGGAATTAAAACACTAAGTATCACTTAAGGGAGATGGTGCTCTGTGTTGGTTTGGTTTTGACCAAATTGACCAAGAGGTCAAAGGTTCGACCCTTGCTAAAGACACTTTTTCTTTTTTATTTCTCTTTATGATTTAACTTTAAAAAACTATCATAACACTAATATTAAACAACTTTTATAAAAGAAAACTTTTTAAAAACACCAAATAAGCTGTTTGTGAGCTTATTGCCTTAACAGTTGGATTACAAGCTTAAAATTTGGATTTTTGGTTGAAATAAGCTACAAGACAAACAATAAGCTAAACTAATGAATGAAAAAGCTAAATGGTACTTATGCAATCCCAAAATAAGCTAACATTCCTCAATAAGCAAGAAGGACAAGCAGATAAGCTCTAATAAGCAAAAATCCAAATCCTGAGAATAAACAGGCCAAAAGTGGCACTTTGTAGGCCTATGTGGGGCCTACAATTAAGGTCAGGGGTGCAAAGTGAGGGTTGAGCGAATAAGCAGGCCTGGGGAGCTTCTAAATAAGCCAAGATTCAAAGAGTAGGGTCCACTAATTTGCTTACAATGAGCTTATCATAATGCTTGGTCAGACTGAGCGACTCAGTGACCTGAATTGGTGATGGTAAGTCTAGGGCCAAAATAACCTAAGGGAAAAGGTTCTAGGGACCAAAATAAGCACTGATCCAATGAGTTGGGTCAATAGGCTTTCCAAAAAGCCAAAGCTCAAAAGCTAAAGCTCACAGATAAACTCTTGGTGAGATTATGAAATAAGGCTCACAAGCCTGGTATAGGGGAGGTCTAAGGAAACAGGCCTCAATAAAGATCCAAATAAGCAGTTGAAATAAGCACTAAATGGAGAAACAAGCACTTGCACAGCTAGCTAGCCAGGAGGGCTTTCCAAAACAACAACAAGCTTAAGCTAGAGAGCAATAATGAAAAAGATACAAGCTTGAGAAAATGAGCTTATGAGATAACAACCCTGGTGCAGGGGAGTTATTTGCAAAACAGGTTCAAAGAGGGGTCCAAATAAGCTGTTTAGAAAAATCCTAAAAATAAGCAAAAATAATAGTTTGAAAGCTGAACTTCGGGACTTGATTTTCCAAAAAGATTTAGGTCGAATGGTTTAGAAACAAGCTCATGAAAAATCATTCCATAAATGGATTTCTGCCAAGACCATGCAATTTGACTTTTTGAACTCTTGTAATATTTTGACTTTTATGAGATTTGAATGAATCCTACTTACTGAAAATGAAGTTTTAAGCTAAAAGGAGATGAGATTAAGCTATTGATGCTAGATATGAGCCTATGTGAATGGTTATGCTAACTGATTCTTTATTAGTGAATAATTATGAAGGCTTGAATTGGATTTTGACTTCCTACTGAATAACCACTTGATTTTATGACTTGAATGTCCTAATGGAACCTAAAGTAACATGTATCCACAAAAAACAACTCAAAAAACCTAGACCATATATATGACAGCAAATCCAAACAACCCTATAAAACACTTATTTTTTGATTTTTAAAGCAGGATGACAAGACAACCTAAGCTACTTATCTAGGACTATAAGCTATAAGAACTATTTTTAAACCAAAAAGAAGCACAAACCAACCTTCCCAAAGGTTATGCATTGAACTTGAGTTAAATGGAGAATGATTTGATAAAAAGCTATAATACTGGACTATAATTATCAACTAGCTATAATAAGCTATAAACACTACAAATAAGCTAACATAAGCAGAGAGCAAGCAAGAATAAGCACTTGTACAGTAAGGAGTAAAAATGGATAATATGGCTTACAAAAGCTTTCCAGCTTAGAAACAAAGAACCAAGGATCAAAAACTCAACCTAAAGCTTCCCATGAAGCACTATTACCACTGCCATCCAAGATTCACGGTGCTCCAGCTTTCTTCTCCTTTCTTCTCACCTGTTTTTTTCACTTATTTTTTTATACTTTTTTTGTATTTTTGAGTTAATCAACTAAAAGTCCTCTAAATGAATTCTAAGCTTTGAAAGGTTTATCAGTAAGCTTAAATAAGTTTACAGGATCATTAAACAACAACTTCTAACAACTTTAAAGCTAAGATGAGATTTTAAGTGAAAATTGCCAAAAACTGAATTAGAACTGAGAACTTGAAATTGATGGTTGAAATACGTTTCTGATACACTGAAAACATCAAGATTACAACTTGGAAGCTAAAATGAACACTGGAAAGTTAAAAATTAACTAAATCGACATGAAATAAGCTAAGTAAAACTGCATCTTGTTCTTCTGCTTCTCTTTTCCTTTTATAAGTGACTTTTAGGGCTTGTGGAGGTCCTCTGCACAAATCTCATCAGCAATATGGACACTTGGATCACTGCTTTTCATCCTAGCCATCAATTGATTTTTGGCGGGAAAACTTGTTTGAGCCAATTTGGCAGTTTCTTACAAGGGGGTGGTGGCATTTATTGTGGAGGTGATGGTAGGTGCAATTTGGTGAGGATGGTGGGATGTGATGGTGAAGGTGGGGGTGGTGGATTTGACAGGTTGCAGGTTTACAAGTGGGAGGGAAGGCGCGTTTTGACATGCGTTGACTAGGGGGATTATTTATAATGGGTTTGTTTGGTTTTGGGCTTGTGGGAGTTGGGCTGGGGTTGGACTGGATCAGAGTAGCGGGTTTAGGTTGTGTTTGGGTTTGGACTTGGTTTGGTTTTAGGTTTATTAGTAATAAAAGGGTCCTGTTTGGTTTAAATTTACACAAGGGCAAATTTTGTAATTTTCTATTTTTCAAGGGGTGTTTCTGCCAATCTTCCAAAGTTATCATAAGGACCAAATTTTCCAAGTTTCATTTATCCAAGGCCATAAATGATAATTTTCCAATTGTTAACACCAGGGACTAAATCTGCCAAGTTTTGACAGTTTAGGGACCAAACTTGCAAATTCTTCAAACTTTCTACTAAAGGACCAATTGTGATAATTTTTGAATTCCCAAGGACCTTATTTGATTTTTCTTCCAAAACAAATGCTCAGGGGCCATTTCCGTTAATTTCCAAACTTGAGGGACCATTTATGCCAATTTTGTAAACTTTTGCTCCAAGGACTATTTTTGGCATTTTGTGATTCCCCAAGGTGTGTTTTGACAATCTAAGCTCAAATATGGTAATTTGCTTCCCCGGCTTTGGCTTTTTACACGTTTTCCAAACTCGTGCTCGTTTTTGTCCTTTTTGACCTGATTTATGCCAATTTCTAAAATATCCGTTCATGCACAATCATAAACATAAAAACACAATATCTTTGGCAATTATGGTTAGTTTGTGTCTGTTTTGGTCTTAATTTGGCCATAAAAAGGTGTGTGAATAAGCACACACCAAATCCCCCCAGACTAAGGTATTGTCGTGTCCTCACGCAATGTGATCAATTCACGCCCTACAAGATAATAATTTTCATAACTCTTTTTACTAACATTGAAGAAGTAGCAAAATGTTCAAAAGAGAGTACAAAATTATTTATTCCTGAGAAAGCTCTGTTTTTCAGCTTTATTTGCTACACTACTATTTATGTATTTTTTACACTTATTATATGTCGGGATGTTTGACTTTCATCATTTTTCAATAACGTTTAGGGTCACAGAGTAAGAAACACATCTCAGAGAAGAGTGTCCATACGGATAGAATTCATCGTCCCTGATTTTTCACGAGTTCCCAAGCTAAGCGTAAAAACAAAATCATTGCCAAAAATGTCATTAGATTCTAACACTACTCATAAATGCTAGTTATAAGATCCTGCTCTCAAGTCTTATTGTATCTAGACTTTGTTAAAGAAATGATTTCTCATTTTTGTTCTGATAGTTTTAAAGTCTGATAGATTTAGGCGGATTTAAAATTCGTTTAAATTTTAACTCAAAAGGCTCACACATTCACACCACATTTATTATATTTTCATTTTTCATTCATTCATTTTTTTTTACTTTGTTTTACATATATAACTTGTACCTCAAACATACGGAGCTTCACGGTGAATCTCCTAGACCTAATCGCCTTTCAGAACAAAGGATGCAAGGATCCGCTTGTCGAACCGCAGTTATTTTTGGTACTTATGACTTTATTACTTTGCCTCAAGCATATGGAGCTTCACGGTGAAACTCCCAGACCTAAGCGCCTTTCAGAACAAAGGATGCAAGGATCCGCTTGTCGAACCGCAGCTATTTTTGGCATTTATTACATATTGATGGTGTTATTTATGAACCTCATGTGGCATACAACAAAACGGGGAGTTCCAAGACCTAAACACCTTTCAGAATAAAGGATCCAATGCCCATTTAATGCTTATGCCAACACGTAAAGTGAGCAGAAATTTAGACAACTTTTGAAAATGCGTAATTCTAATTATTTTATTTTTGGGTTTTCAATCTTGTGGAAGTAAGGAACTACAAGTAACCGTTATGAGCTCTAAAGAAATCCAACTATTCTACGTTTAGCATCTAATCACACTAATGACTTTACTATCATTCCTCTTTCTCCGCAACTTTAAAATCTCAAATAATGAGATCCACGGATGCTTAGCCTAAAAAGTTAAGGGAACAAGCTAGGGCTCAACACGCCCGGTCAGCTCAAAAATTCTATTCCTACTCTACCCAGCGGAAAGTCAAACAAAGTGTCAAAACTTAATATATTTTTGCAAAAAATTTTGAAAATTTTTTCAATTTTTTGTACTTTTTTGGTGACTTTTTTCAAAAAAAAATTTTTTAGATTTTTTGAGAAAAACGGAGTTGCATGAGTGAACGGTACATGAAAGGTGCAAGTCAAATCAAAGATAACCCCCCCCCCCCCCCCAGACTAAAGTTAAACATTGTCCTCAATGTTCAGAGGTGAGGGTCATCATACGTTGTATCTAAGGCCGTTTATTAATTATGCTAAGTGTTAACGTTAGTTAAGGATATCAGAATTCTTGAAAATGAAGAGTGAGACTTGAGTGGAGTAAGGACAAAACACGAGCACGAGAGCCTTCATGCTTTGGGAAAAATTACATGTACAAACAGCAACAACCATAAACACAAGATGTAGAAGAGGTTGCCCACTTCTCATCACTTTATTAGAAAGAAGAGAGAAGACAGATACATGGATGAGAACCCATGTGATTGCTAATGTTTTTTTTCACCGAGTCACTAGCTTGACTCGATCCCCGAATTCATTGGTTCGTGGGGAAAGTTTGGAGATCCGGGACAACCATGGGTGGTATGTCCCCTCCGAAGTAGTGCTTCAACTTGTGACCATTTACTTTAAAGTTGGGAGCATTGGGTTGGGACAACTCAATGGTTCCATAAGGAAACACTTTGGTGACAGTGAAAGGTCCAGACCAATGGGTTTTAAGTTTGCCCGAGAAAATCTTCAATCTGGAATTGAAAAAAAGGACTCGATCACCAACATTGAAAACGCGGTTCTTAATCTTTGAGTCGTGAATCTTCTTTGTCTTTTCTTTATAAATCAAAGAGTTCTCGTAAGCCTGATCACGAAGTTCATTTAATTCATTAAATTGAACCTTACGATGATCACCCGCTGTCTGAAGGTCAAAGTTGGCATGTTTCAAGGCCAAGTAGGCTTTGTGCTCAAGCTCGATCGATAGATGACACGTACTTCTGTATACAAGTTTGTAAGGAGTACACCCGATGGGTGTTTTGTAAGTTGTACGAAAGGCCCAGAGTGCATCATCTAGTTTATTCGACCAAGAGGCATGGTTTTCACCTATGGTCCTCTCCAGAATCCTTTTAATGCCTCGGTTAGAAACCTCCACTTACCCACTTGTTTGGGGGTGATATGCGGTGGAAAGATGATGAGTGACACCGTACTTAAGCATGACTTTTGAGAATTGATCATTGCAAAAGTGCGTATCGCAATCACTAATGATGGCACGTGGAGTTCCGAACCTAGCAAAAAGAGATTTTAAAAATTTTACAACAACTCGGGTATCGTTGGTAGGTAGAGCCTTTGCTTCAACCCATTTGGACAGGTAATCGACAGCCACGAGTATATATTTGTTCCCTCGTGAAGACGGGAACGGACCCATAAAGTCAATGCCCCAGATGTCAAAGATTTCACAGACTTGGATGGCGTTTTGTGGCATCTCATCCTTCTTTAAAATATTCCCGTGACGCTGACAAGCATCACAAGTACTGACTAGGTCGTGGGCATCCATGTAGATCGTGGGCCAATAGAAGCCGGAATCAAACACCTTTTTGGCGGTGTAGTTTGGGCTATGATGTCCCCCCGTGGGTCCATCATGACAAGCTTTAAGAATATCCATGGCTTCTTGGCCATGGACACACCGTCGGATAACTTGATCCGCATAGATTTTAAATAAATAGGGGTCATCCCAGAAGTAGTGGTTTACATCTTTGAAGAATTTTTTCTTCTGTTGGGACGACATCCGTTTTACAATTAAGTTACCCGCATGGTAGTTTGCAAAGTCTGCAAACCATGGGGTAGTAGAGTCACCATGAGAAGAGATCACATTGAGTGTTTCGAGAGGAAAGGTTTCATTTATTTCCTTTTTGTCGAGGACATCTTGGTAAGGGTTTTCTAATCGGGACAGATGATCAGCCGCTAGGTTCTCGGCTCCTTTTTTATCACGGATGATTATATCAAATTCTTGTAGGAGGAGAACCCATCAGAGCAATCTCGGATTTGCATCTTATTTGGAAAAGAGATATTTCAGAGCCGAATAATCCGTATACACTATGCATTTAGTCAAGATGAAATATGCCCGGAACTTCTCAAAAGCATACACCACGGCTAATAATTCTTTTTCCGTAGTGGTGTAATGAGTCTGAGCTTCAGTCATAGTTTTACTGGCATAATGTATCGGCTGAAAGTGTTTTGTTTTTCATTGCCCCAAGGCCGCACCTATAGCAAAGTCACTTGCATCGCACATGAGCTCAAAAGGCAGGTCCCAATCGGGGACAACTAGGATGGGTGCTTCATTAAGCTTTTTCTTGAGAGTTTGAAAAGTTTCGATGCACTCCGGAGAGAAAATGAAAGGAGCATCTTTCTCAAGAATATGGGTCATAGGCCGGGCTATTTTCAAGAAATCCTGAATGAATCTCCGATAGAAACCGGCATGCCCGAGAAAACTCCTGACACCTTTGACAGTAGTGGGAGGAGGCAGTTTAGCTATGACATCAACTTTAGCTCTATCAACCCCAATCCCGCTTTTGAAAATCTTATGGCTGAGGACAATGCCCTCTATGACCATAAAATGACTCTTCTCCCAATTTAGACTTAAATTTGTGTCTTCACAACGTTTAAGAATTTTTCTAAATGGGAGAGACATGATTGGAAAGAATCCCCAATGACCGAGAAATCATCCATAAAGACCTCTATAGTTTTCCCGATCATGTCGTGGAATATGGCCATCATACACATTTGGAACGTTCCTGGAGCATTGCATGAGCCAAAAGGCATACGTCGATAGGAAAAACTTCCGTAGGGGCATGTGAAAGTGGTCTTTTCTTGATCTTGCGGATCAATGGGAATCTGAAAGTAACCCGAGAAACCGTCTAGGAAACAATAGTATTCGTTCCCAGCTAATCTCTCGAGCATTTGGTGTTAGGAATTATATTTTGAGTTGATATTGACAAATATGAAAGATGAAGGACTTATGGAGACAAAGGAAGAAACTTGCAAAGAAAGAAAAAGATTACAGCATATCTTTTATTATTCTAGTTTATTCCTTGTAACCCTAGTATCTCTATTATATAAAGAGATACAGGGAATATGTTTTACAGGTCTTCCACAATGTAAAATCAGAAAAACGTGTGTGTAAGTCTAGGGCTGGAAAAACGCCTAGACTAGTGTACAGGTGTTTTATGGGAAACACCTAGGGTAGATTGTTTTAAGCCTCAACTATCTTAGATAGCTGTTAGGATGTAACCGTGCTACACTTGATCACGTAGCATTGGGGCTTTGGTGTATGTTAGAGTAGAGATGATGACGAAGCCTTATAGCAATAACATTGTTGGATCGTGAACACCTTGAACTTGTGTTAATATTGATACTTTGAGTGATACCACTAAGTATGCGGAATCTACTTAATGATACTTAGAAGATTGATTGTGAATGAAACAATTATATGTATGTGAGAACAATGTATGAAACAAACAAATAGCTCCAATATTATTAATGATAATAATACGAGTGATCTATGATATCACTAGGGTTACACCTTGAAGCTCTAGGAAAAACGTATTAGAAAGATATATTGACAACTGATATATATGAAACCCTAATCCTAGGATCTCCTCTTATAGGACACAAGGAGTCCTTTACAAGATAAGTATAATGATAAATAAATAAGATATTCACAAGATCTTTTCTATACTTATCTATATCAGTTATAAACTAAGCAGTGGTAACTATATGCACTAGCAGTGGTAATAATGTTTCCACTGCTAGTGTATTCTTCCAACAGTGGGAATAATGTTTCCACTGCTAGTGTATTCTTCCAGCAGTGGGAACTCCAACAGCATTAGTTTAATTCCCAACAATCCTCCCCTAAACTTGTGATTCCTCTGCAAATCCACAAGTTTCTTGAATTAAACTTCCTCCTTGATGTTGGGGGGATTCTTCAAAACACATATCTTATCAATCATGCAGTTCTCATCTTTCAAACTTATGAACTCTTCTGTATGCAGTATAGTACAACCTTTCTATTTCTTCATTAACTTTTCCTTTCAACTGAGCAGCTGTCCATCCTTCATTGGTGGTCTTTCTTTTTCTGCTTCAATCATGATACCATCAGTAGAAACTGATATTCTATCAGCAGAATAAATTTAAACTTTTGGCAGCAGCATAACTTCTATATCTGCATTAAATTGAGTTTCTTTGACCTGAGAGCAATCCTCCCCTGAACCTTATCATCATTTTTCCTCCCCTGTTTGGGAGAATCACCACCAAAATCATCACAATCAGATATAATTCAAAAGAACTTGAAGATTCCACTGTGTTTACTCTCCTCTTCCATAAAGTTTCTTTGTTGCAGCAATATATTCTTCAAGAGTATCCACCTTTTATGATAATTTGGTACACAGTTCCATCAATTCCTTAATTTGCAAACTACCCTCAGCACTTCCAGATGTGTTAACTTCTGGGAGAGGTGCATCATGGAGCATAGATTCAGTTTCTCCCCTAGTTGAACTAGGAAGTACTCCTGAACCACCCAATATTTCAATTTGGCTTGGGATTCCACCATCTGTATCCAATCCAAAAGGATGAGACACATTAGGTGTTGCCATGGTAGAGCTTTTAATGATGTTAACACTGTCATATCCTGCATCTACACATATTAAGGATTAGTTGCTAAGATCAACAGTGAAAAATTTACACTTTCAGTGGTAACTGTGAACCTGCAGTGGTAAAAATCAACAGAATTTTCAAAGAGCAGTGGAAAGTAAAACATGTAAAATTAGCTGCTCTTATCATAGTTTTTAGCAAACTATCAGCTATCAACGGATTTGATATGTCTTTACCATGAGCCGTTTGCTATGGACTAGCCAACTCTTGATCACATGGATGTATGGTGAGTTGATAACCTAGTTTTTGGTAAACTATCAACCATAAACGGATTTGATAAGTCTTTACCAGTAGCCGTTTGCTCTGGACTAGTTGATTCTTATGTGGATTAGACATGGTGAATCAATAACCATTTGTTGTGTGTCTAGTTCACACACTCCAAACTCTATATCAGCATACAGTTCAATTCACATATCAAGCAATCTGATAGCTCCGAATCATTTGCTTTATCAACCTGCATTTGTTAGTCCAAAACCAAGAAAATACAAGACAAAATATTTTCCTTTTAACAATAATGAATATGACTAACAAAACATACTATAACAGACAACTAAACATTGGAAACCCAAGCCATTACTGACTTGACTCTCCCTCTTGCATCAATATAAGTGTGTTTCTTTAAAACCATAGATGCCTTGTCACCTGTTATTGGTCTCCAAACCCATTGTGCTGTAGCTTTCATGCCATTACCCTTAACAGCTTTCTTTTGCCTATTAGTAGAAACTTTTGGCCTAACAGTGGGAACTGTTGGCTTAGCAGTTGAAACCTTAGGTTCCCATTTTTGATTTTGCCTAGTTGTTTTATTGAAAAAGACATGTTTAACTGTTTGTGCCTGATTTGAAAATCTTGGTTTAGCACTTGGAATAGTTTGCTTGGGGTAAAGAGTCTTGTTTGGCCTAGCAGGATAAAGAGGTTTAGTGCCAGACCTTAACATGACAACTCTGGGTATTATTTTAACATTAGAGTGAGTTTTATTTGAAACATATTTATTCACTCTAGGTTGTTTGTTCCCAAATACCCCTGTATCCCTTGAAGTTACCTTTTTCCAAGGATTGTATTCACAATATGCAGACAAATAATCAAAACTACCACATACAAAACATGCTTTATTCAACATCACAAAATCACTACCTAGCTGTTGGGATTTCATATTATTCTAATTTCTTTGGTTACCTCTAGGTTGTGACCTGTACATCTCAGCATATCTAACAGTATTCCTAACTGGTTTTACCTTTTCTTGTTTGACCACCTTAGGAACATTATTCACTTCTACCTTAATCTCAGATTTAGCTTTAGACACATCTTCATTAACTAAAGAAGTGTCACTAGCACTTTCAAAGCATTCTTTAGTTTCATCAGTCTTTTCTATCTTGGGACTAGACTTTTGACCATATATCATATGAGGTTCTTGAAATTCCTCTAGACCTGTGTGTGCTAGGTCAATACCAGGAGGTGAAGGAACACCTCTGTATGGTGGAGGAACAGACTTATAACCTATACCAGATTTAGCCTTGTTTACAACCTGTGCTTCCCAAATTTTATCAATGCACTTAGACTGATGATCTAAAGTATTACAGGTTATCTTAATATTTTCATTAGCCTTTTTAACCTTCTCCAATTCTTCTCTAAGTGCTACATTTACTGCAATCTTAAAGTCTAAATCCCTTTTTAACACAGCAATGTCATCATTAAATTTAGACTCATTTTTTCTATAATGCAAAATCTGTTCTTCTAGCACAGCAAGACCTCTTTTATGATTAGATAGATTATAACTAGTTTGATTTAGCTCTAAACTCTGTTCATCATATTGCTTTTTAAGTTTTTCATATTCTTTTAAAGCAGAACAAGATTTAGCACAACTAATTATAGAATGTACCTCTGAGTCAGAAAATGCCATCTGTGCAACCATTGCAGACTCTGAATCATCTTCCTTAGTCATAAAGCTCCAATCAAAGCTCACTCTGGTTTCTGTCTCCATTGATTCTTCTGAGTGATCTTTAGGGTCTTCTAAATCAAAATATCAAAAACCTTGCTCTGATACCACTTGTTGGATCGTGAACACCTTGAACTTGTGTTAATATTGATACTTTGAGTGATACCACTAAGTATGCGGAATCTACTTAATGATACTTAGAAGATTGATTGTGAATGAAACAATTATATGTATGTGAGAACAATGTATGAAACAAACAAATAGCTCCAATATTATTAATGATAATAATACGAGTGATCTATGATATCACTAGGGTTACACCTTGAAGCTCTAGGAAAAACGTATTAGAAAGATATATTGACAACTGATATATATGAAACCCTAATCCTAGGATCTCCTCTTATAGGACACAAGGAGTCCTTTAGAAGATAAGTATAATGATAAATAAATAAGATATTCACAAGATCTTTTCTATACTTATCTATATCAGTTATAAACTAAGCAGTGGTAACTATATGCACTAGCAGTGGTAATAATGTTTCCACTGCTAGTGTATTCTTCCAACAGTGGGAATAATGTTTCCACAGCTAGTGTATTCTTCCAGCAGTGGGAACTCCAA
Organism: Artemisia argyi; assembly: GCA_030686995.1. Classification (NCBI taxonomy): domain Eukaryota; kingdom Viridiplantae; phylum Streptophyta; class Magnoliopsida; order Asterales; family Asteraceae; genus Artemisia; species Artemisia argyi. The sequence goes on from CM060677.1 coordinate 65,626,689, forward strand.
CAGCATTAGTTTAATTCCCAACAATTGGTCCATGAAGGTTAAGGAAAGTGGTCTTTACGGGTGACATCATTTAACTTTCTATAGTCAATGCATACACGCCATCCCGTAACCAGTCGAGTTGGAATCAACTCGTTTTCATCATTTGTGACAACAGTAATGCCACCCTTTTTTGGAACACAGTGAATGGGACTAACCCAAGGACTATCAGAGATAGGGTAAATCAATCCGGCATCAAGAAGTTTGAGAACCTCTTATTTGATAACCTCGTGAATTTTATGATTAACCCTTCTTTGTTATTGAACTGCCTGGTTAAAGTCATCCTCTATTAAAATCTTGTGTGTACAAAATTATGGGTTAATACCCTTGATGTCAAAGAGTTTCCAAGCAATGGCTTGCTTGTGTGACTTTAGAACCTTTATAAGAGCAGCCTTTTCCTCGTCACTCAAGTCTTTAGCAATTATGACGGGCAATTTATCATCACCCTCCAAAAATGCATATTCAAGATGAGGAGGTAAGTCCTTAAGCTTGACCTCGGGAAATTCATCAGTTTTCTCAACATATTTGATTTCCTCTTTATGAAGTTTTTGTGGAAGAACAGGAGGAGGAGAGAGATCTTCATTCAGCAACTTCTCAAGGAGAAGGATATCCCTTTCTGGGTCAATCTCTTGGTTATCAATTCCCTCGGGAATTGAATCACTTTTGAGAAAGGCCTCTATTTCCTCTAAGACGAAGTCACTCCCCTCAAACGGAGTGAGGGAAAGAGAAGAATTGGCAAGTATAGGTTGAGAGGAGGGAGTGGGATTGCCACTCGAAGAATTATCAGTGAAACCAAGAATTTCTTGAGAATAATCTTCTGCAGCAACATCGATGACATCGATGCGGTTGATTGACACTGAGTCGTAATTGGAAGAGTACCTCGAAGTTTGATCAAGATTGAAGGTCATGGCTTCATTACCAACACGTAAAGTGATTTCTTCATCAAATACATCGATTAACGCACGGCCCGTTCTTAGGAATCCCCTCCCTAGAATGAGAGGAACCCTCGGATCTGCATTGAAATCAACAATCACGAAATCCGAAAGAAAATGGAACTTTCCTACTTTCACAAATACGTCCTCAGCAATGCCGAGGGGACAAGATATGGAACGATCTGCAAGCTCGAGAGTCATGTAGGTAGGAGCGAGTTCAGGAAGAGAGAGTTTCTTCCAGACTGAGTGAGGCATTAGGTTGATGCTTGCACCAAGATCGGCCAAGGCAAAGCATTCAACCATCCCCGGGAAAATTGCAAGGAATGAGAAATTTCTCGGGATCTCCCAGCTTTTCGGGTAGCTATTCAAAGAACTGCAGAGCAATTCTCATTCAGTGGAGTTTTTGCCATCTCAAAGAGTTTCTCCTTGTTGCTTACCAAGTTTTTGATTGTTGATGCAAATTTGGGCATCAAAAGAATAGCATCCGCAAAGCTGATATCAAAATGTAAGTCTTGGAAAATTTGGAAGAATTTTTCTATTTGATGATTAGCTTTTACGCAGAGTTTTTAATCGGTTAAACGTGAAGGATATGGTATTGAAGGCTTAGGGTTGGGTTTCAAATACGACGTTTGTTTTGGGGGTCGGGACCGGAACAACTTGAGGAGGGACGTCATTGGTACCTCAGTTATTAGTAGGAAGTACTATGTTCGTTGTAACCTCAGGTTCATGTTCGGGTCCATTGTATGAGACTCCACTTCGGATGGTGATCACCTTAACATTGCCCCTTGGGTTAGCGATCGTGTTGCTCGGAAGTGTACCTGAGCCCGAGAGTCAATCATTTAAAGACTTCTTTAGTTCAGAGATCTGGCTTACCAATAACTGATTTGTTTCCTCTTGTGTTTTCATAAATTGTTTTAACAGCTCATCAGAAGAGGATTGTGGTTCAACAACAGCTTGATTTTGATTAGGAAAGTTTTGAACACGGTTGTTTTGAAAATTTCCTTGATTTTGGTTGTTATTACCCTGAAAAATTGTTTCCCAGATGATAATTACCCTGACCTCCATGACCTTGATTACGGTTAAAATTCCCTTGGTTATGGAAACCTTGGTTCATTCGATTTTGGTTCTGATTCTGATTGAAATTTTGGTTCCGGGTTTGAGCATTTTAGTTTTGAGACTGATTAAAACCGGGTGGTCCCAAATAATTGTTGGAACGATAACTCAAGAGATTACGGTCCCCCTATGGTTGGTAAGTGTTACCTCCCGTGTTGTAGGAACCTTGAGCAGTATATACGTTCTCATGAGTGAAGCCACCGGAGGCTGGGCACTCAGTATAAGGATGTGGACCACCACATGTTTCAAAACTTTGACTGACAGCTCTGACATGATGATTTTGATTTGTTTGGTAAATTCATAAAATTGTAGGGGACAAATCATCAAGCTTTTTGGTGAGTGTAGCTATTTTATTGGAAGCTGGAGTGACAGATTTACATGAATCATTCCTCTTAGCTAAGGAATCCTAAAAATTGTGGTGGGAAGTCATGTTTTCAATGAGACCATAGCACTCTTCAGGGGTCCTTTTCATGAAGGTCCCACCGGTAGCAGCATTGATCGTGTCACGATGTCGAAGTGTCAAACCATTATAGAAGGTATCTATGATGGTGACAAGAAGCATATTGTGATTAGGACAATGATCGATTGCAAGCTTATAGCGTTCCCATGCCTCAAATAAGGACTCGTCAGGACGCTGTTGGAAGTTGCTGATATCGTTTCTCAATTTCGTCACCATGGATGGTGGAAAGTATTTTGCTAAAAATTTTGAAACCATTTCTTCAAAACTATGGATCGAATTCTTCAGGAGACGATCAAACCAGGCAGTAGCATGATGAGTGAGAGAATAAGGAAAGAGATGTAAGCGAAGGCCATCTTTGGTGACACCATTCTGCTTCATACTCTGGGTGACGGTAAGAAATTTATCAAGATGCTTGTTTGCATCGTCACCGGGCAAACCGTGGAACTGGCACGAATTTTGGACTTGCTGTATCATGTGGTGCTTGATTCCAAAGTCCGTGGCTCCAATAATGAGTGCTGCAATAGGTCCACCCCTCCCATGCATGGTTGGCTGACACAACTCCTCCATCGTTCGGAGATCGGGAGCTGTTTCATCCTTGGGAGGGTTTAGTGGGGGTGGTGGGGACTCGTCGTCCATTTTAATGACGGGTTCTTCAATAACTGCATGTAACTCAGTTACGTTTCTTTGATGATTACGCCTTGTTTGTGAACGAGTACGCATGCACTAAAAACAAACCAATTAAAACAAGACCGAGGCAAAACAACAGAGAACTTAAACCAATAATCACAATATGAATGGCTTCTTTGAAAAAGGTACACCAATTCACAAGGATACAAAGGTAAGTTTTAATCTTTAGTTTGGGAACTTATTAAACGTCATACCCCTAGTTGGTAGGTATTCTGTCGAATGTTTCTCGATAATGTCTTTTATGTATTTATTTAACAAGAAAACAAAAATGTTTTTGGCTTTTTGTAGGTGTGTGTGAAAAAACTTTTGGAAATATTTTTGGAATCGATTCTTTAACCGAAATTGTTTCCTTTAAGATTACTCGCAAGGTGGCGGAAGAGAAGAATGGATCTCTTTTCAGTTCACAATTTAATGTCAGAACTTGCCTTTACCACCTGTATAGGTCGTAATCTTAAAGAATACGAAGTAATTTAACTTCATGATTTGTTTTGTTGTTTTTGATTTTTTTGGTGTTGTTAACACTTTAGGAAAAGTGTTAATGACTTTTTTTTATTGATTTTGATTTTTACAAAAATTTACAAAGCGGTGAAATTTTTACAAGGAGGGTTTTGAAAAATCACTAAACTTCTAAACGTTTTTAAATACGCAACAACCTCTCCGGCAGCGGCGCAAAAATTTGACTCCTCCCAAACAGACTAACAGATTAACCAAGGATGGTCAATAGGTCAAACCTGAGGGAGATAAGTGATGAATTTATGATCCGGTGTAAGCACAGTGTTTTCCCGGGTCGTTATGTCCCAGCGAGGATTGAAATTGTATTTTTGAACGTTTATTGGATTCATTAATTGAGGAAAGTAACAAGAATATGATTTGGATTTGATCATACTAATGGAAATGAGATAAATTACAATTATTAACAATTACAGGAAATCAGATAAATTAAAAACGTATTTAAAATTAGAAACATAAATTGAACTTAAAATAAACGTAACTGCGTAATGGGAAAAAGGAAAATTAACCAGAAATAATCCTAGGGGGTGAGAATGACTTTCTTACAAACTTAATATTAAAATAAAATAAAAAAGAAAATTATTTTTTAATTATTTAATATTAATTAAAAACTATTTAATAATTAATTTAAACTAATTTAAACTAATTTAAATTAAGAAAAATACTAAAATGACTTTAAAAATTATAAAAAAAAATTATAAAACTAATTAACTATCACAGGAATCCTTTAAAATTATAAAAAGTTTATAAAAATTATAAATAAGCTAATTCAAATATTATTTACTTAATTATTATTTAAAAACAAATTAAACTAATTTAATTATAAAAAATAGAAAATGAACAGAAAAAATTATGAAATTTTTTCTAAAAATACATTATAAATAATAAAAGCTAGAAAAAATATAAAAAGTACTAGTGCTTATTTATAAGCAGAAATGAATTTTATTTTTGATTTTTAATTAAAACTAAATAAACTAAAATTAATTATTGAAAATACTAAATCAAAACAGAAAATTATGAAAATTTTTATACGAATACTTTAATCTGACAGAAACTTAAGAAAATATAAAAACAAACAAGTACTTATTGAAAAAGCAGAGAAAATAAGCTAAATCTATTTAAATAGAAGCTATCACTATAATTAAAAGAGTGGGGAATTAAAACACTAAATATCACTTAGGGGAGATGGTGCTCTGTGTTGGTTTGGTTTTGACCAAATTGACCAAGAGGTCACAGGTTCGAACCTTGCTAATGACACTTTTTCTTTTTTCTTTTTCTTTCTGATTTTAACTTTACAAAGCTATTATAACTCTAATATTAAACAACTTTTATAAAAAAATAAAAATAAATAAAAATAATAAAAAAAAAAACTTTTTAAAAACACCAAATAAGCTGTTTGTGAGCTTATTGCCTTAACAGTTGGATTACAAGCTTAAAATTTGGATTTTTGGTTGAAATAAGCTACAAGACAAACAATAAGCTAAACTAATGAATGAAAAAGCTAAATGGTACTTATGCGATCTCAAAATAAGCTAACATTCCTCAATAGGCAACAAGGAAAAGCATATAAGCTCTAATAAGCAAAAATCCTAATTCTGAGAACAAACAGGACAAAAGTGGCACTTTGCAGGCCTATGCGGGGCCTACAATTAAGGTCAGAGGTGCAAAGTGAGGGTTGAGCCAATAAGCAGGCCTAGGGAGCTTCTAAATAAGCCAAGATTCAAAGAGTGGGGTCCACAAATGAGCTTACAATGAGCTTATCAAAATGCTTGGTCACACTGAGTGACTCAGTGACCTGAATTGGTGATGGTAAATCTAGGGCCAAAATAAGCTAAGGGCAAAGGTTCTAGGGACCAAAATAAGCACTGATCCAATGAGTTGGGTAAATAGGCTTTCCAAAATTCTAAAGCTCAAAAGCTGAAGCTCACAGATAAGCTCTTGGTGAGCTTATGAAATAAGGCTCACAAGCCTGGTACAGGGGAGGTCTAGGCAAACAGGCCTCAATAAAGATCCAAATAAGCAGTGAAAATAAGCATTAATGGAGAAACAAGCACATGCACAGCTAGCTAGCCAAGTGGGCTTTCTGATGAAGCAAAAAGTGTACCACTTTTGGGGGGTCATTTAAGGCCAAAGTCGAGATTATTTGATCAAATATTGCCCTAAATCGTTCAGTTTGTCATTTTAGGTACTTTTGATAGGAAATTTATAAAAGGAAACATTTTGGGCATTTTTGGAGCGAAAAAGTGAAGAAAACGACAAAGTCTCAAGATCATGCTGGAAATTGTACATGACGGCGTCACAGGATGCTAGTGACAGCGTCAAGAGTTGACAAAGAGGTGGATAAATCAAATACACGTAACGCGCCAGAAAGTTTTCTAAAGAGTTCGTGACGGCGTCACCCTTTAGGGTCGCCAAGGCCGTCACGTATAACACAAAGAGAGACGGCCCAGAATATGTAAAGAGTGATGGCGTCAATAGTGGATCTAGGCAATATGAGTATTAATTTGGCGGCGAGTTGACGGCGTCAGACCTTACTCTTGACGCCGTCAGGATATAAAATCTATATATAGTTTTCTAGTTTTCATTCATTGTGTGCAACTTTGAAGGGAGTAAACCCTAGACGAATTTTACTTATATTTTGAGGGTTTCAAACCCTTGTTGCATACATGCTTAAGTGAAGATAAGTCTTTCATCAAATCATTCAATATGTCTATGTGTTGTTTGATTATATCTTACGCTTGTCTTCCCTTTAACATGCTAGGCTAGGTTTTCTTTGTGTTTGCTTAGATGTAATGAAACTTAGATATTGATTATGGGTTGGTTGTTTGTTTATAATTGTTGTGGATGAATGAATTTGATGTAAGGCTTAAGAAAACTGGCAGACTTCCAATTGGTAACTTGCTTGAACGTCTTAAGAAACATGATCGGAGGTGTACTACAATATATTGGTTGTATCTAATGCATATGTAACTATTAATGAGGCCATGTTAGGAGCTAGTAGTCGGCTCGACATAGGAAGAGGTAGAAGCTTATAGAGTTAGGGAAGATCGTACACGGCCCTACGAATGGTATTAAGGAATATAACCCATCATCCATGCAATTGTAACATACTGATAAACCGGTAAAAGATAGCTAGGGAGTAGTGAAATCTAAGTAAACACATTTTCTCTCATTATTGTTTTCGCCATAATTTAGTTTAAGTTTAGTTTATTTTATTTTGATTGCATCTTTAGTTATTTGGGTTAGTTGATTAGCAACTAATTCCGCCCACTCCTTCCAAAATCGAGATTTTACTTGCTTTCATTTAAAATATAAAAATACAAAAAGAATCATCCCTCACTTCTAGACCTAGTTTAATTGAGTTTTAACCCTAGCGAACACTATTCTTTGAGTTGAATGATCAATCCCCCGGTACTTGTCACTATACTATACTACAACGGTCAGGTACACTGCCTGGTGGGGATTGCAAGCTTCTCAAGATCCCTTGAGAGGTAAAACCTTTTGCGAGGGTGCAATTCCACGTATTAAGCCTTTGGCGCCGTTGTCGGGGAATAGTTATTGTCAAGGTTAAAATTTCTCTTTATTAGGTCTACTTGCTAGATTCCTTTCTAGTAAGATTTTTATTTTGTTTTTATAGGTTTCTTTAGTCTATCTTTTGTTTGTGTGTTTGTTCGTATAATCCTCATTAATTATTCCATTGGACGCTATGGAAAACGCGAATCCACCCCTTTAACCTAGCGAGGTTGCCTTGTTGCGTGAACAGATTGAGAATGAGATTAGGGAACTTAGAGAACTCAATAGATTGGTTGATATTGAGCTTGACTATGCCCTTAATGACTTAGCAATAGCCATGGACTTAGATAAGGAACTTGAACCCAATAACTTGGCAATTTTAGAAGATGTTAAGGAAGAAGAAGAGGAGGGTTTAGATGATGATTATTTCAATTTATATCTCACTTAGGAGGAAATCGCGTATTATAACAATCTCATTGATAACTCTAGGCCTCCTTTTGTTAAGATTGACCCTAAGATTAAGAGAGGTGACCCTAAGAATGTGAAGATACCATGTATGATTGGGTATAAATGCATTGATCAAACCTACATCGATTTTGAATCCCCAGTCAACATTATGTCTTCAAGTGTCTATATTGAGCTAGTAAAAACAAGACTCGGACCTAGGAAAGATCCCAATTACCCCGGTGGAGTTTGTAATTTTGTCGAGAGAGTCAAAGGTCTTCATGTCTTTGTTGGGAACTTTACTTATATCGTGGACTTTATGGTTGTTGAAGACTTGGCCAATATTATACATTGTCGCTAATCCCATGTGGTATTAGGTAAGTCATTTATTGAGGAGTCCAAGTTAAAACACGATCAAATAGAAGGAACGGTCCAATTTTCTAATGGAATCGATTAGATCACCTATAGAATGCGTAATAAAATGAATGAATTTTGTTATGTGCCTCAACTTGATATGGATAACATTAGTGCAATCGAGGAAATTAACGAAGAAGATAAGAATAAAGGAATGAATTTTATTTGGGAGAAGAGGAGCCTTTACTATAAGAACTGTTTAGCCCTTAGACCTAAGTATAAAGTTGACATAGAAGTAGTTCAAAGGTTAAGAGAATCGATTGAAAAGTGGGAAAGGAAAACGTAATAGCGCTTGACCTTGAGTCTAGCTACAAGACTCGTAAATAAAGAAAAGCGCTTCTTGGAAGGCAACCCAATTTTTATTTGTTTTATTTGTTTGATTTTTTGTTTGTTTGATTTTATTTGCTTCCATATGCATGCTTTATTTTTATTTTTTTGTGGATCATGATTCATAATAAATTGTGAAAATGCTTTACTTTGTTGTTTGTCTTAACTTCACAATAAGGTATTTCGCAAAAGATAAGTGTAAGGGAAACCTAAATTTGTTTTTAAGAACAGAAATTGAACATGAACGACAACAATATTAAATGAACATGTATATTAGTATTTGTTTGAGTCAAATGCTTGTATCGAGTTATAATGATGTTTTGCAGGATTTCCAGGAATTAAGGCGTAAGTTTTCCAGAAATTTTTTGGAAGCTTAACATGAGATTTCTGTCAGAACACTCTGACGACGTCAGGATCATAACCTGGCGGCGTCAGGGGTAAAAATTCTGAAAAATTTTGCAAGTTTTGTTTTTTCTAACGGAGTCTTAAAGTTTTTGTTAATTCTTTAGTTTTATAAACTCCAGGAAATCTGCAAACATTCATTCCACAAGCATTATATCCTTATATATATAGTGTTGGATCGTGTACACCTTGAACTTGTGTTGATAATGATACTTTGAGTGATATCACTAAGTATGCGGAATCTACTTAATGATACTTAGAAGATTAATTGTAAGTGAAACAGATTAATGTGTGAACAATGAATATAACAAAACAACTAGCTCCAATATTATTAATAATAATAATACGAGTGATCTGAGATATCACTAGGGTTACACCTTGAAGCTCTAAGAAAACGTATATGAAAGATATATGACGACTGATATGAAACCCTAATCCTAGGATCTCCTTTTATAAGACACAAGGAGTCCTTTACAAGATAAGTATAATGATAAATAAATAAGATATTCTCAAGATCTTTTCTATACTTATCTATAACAGGTATAAACTAAGCAGTGGTAACTATATGCACTAGCAGTGGTAATGATGTTTCCACTGCTAGTGTATTCTTCCAGCAGTGGGAATAATGTTTCCACTGCTAGTGTATTCTTCCAGCAGTGGGAACTCCAACAGCATTAGTTTAATTCCCAACAATCCTCCCCTAAACTTGTGATTCCTCTGCAAATCCACAAGTTTCTTGAATTAAACTTCCTCCTTGATGTTGGGGGGGATTCTTCAAAACACATATCTTATCAATCATGCAGTTCTCATCTTTCAAACTTATGAACTCTTCTGTATGCAACATTTCTATTTCTTCATTAGATTTTTCTTTCAACTAAGCAGCTGTCCATCCTTCATTGGTGGTCTTTCTTCTTCTGCTTCAATCATGATACCATCAGTAGAATCTATTTCTTCATTAGCTTTTTCTTTCAACTAAGCAGCTGTCCATCCTTCATTGGTGGTCTTTCTTCTTCTGCTTCAATCATGATACCTTTACTTTTGCCTTGAATTGCTATCATCAGGAGAAACTGGTATTCTATCAGTAGAAACTTGTGCATCAGTATAACTTCCATATCAGTAGAAACTTGTGCATCAGTATAACTTCCATATCTGCAACCAATTGAGTTTCTTTGTGCATCAGTATAACTTCCATATCTGCATCAAATTAAGTTTCTTTGACCTGAGAGCAATCCTCCCCTGAATCTTATCATCATTTTTCCTCCCCTGTTTGGGAGAATCACCACCAATATCATCACAATCAGATAAAATTCAAAAGAACTTGAAGATTCCACTGTGTTTACTCTCCTCTTCCATAAAGTTTCTTTGTTGCAGCAATATATTCTTCAAGAGTATCCACCTTTTATGATAATTTGGTACACAGTTCCATCAATTCCTTTATTTGCAAACTACCCTCAGCACTTCCAGATGTGTTAACTTCTGGGAGAGGTGCATCATGGAGCATAGATTCAGTTTCTCCCCTAGTTGGACTAGGAAGTACTTCTGAACCACCCAATATTTTAGTTTGGCTTGGGATTCCACCATCTGTATCCAATCCAAAAGGATGAGACACATTAGGTGTTGCCATGGTAGAGTTCAGAATGATGTTATCACTGTCATGTCCTGCATCTACACATATTAAAGATTAGTTACTGATACTGCAGTTGCAATGGTTAGTTCAACAGTTGAAAATTTTTCACTATCAGTGGAAACTGTGAACATGCAGTGGTAAAAATCAACACAATTTTCAAAGAGCAGTGGAAAGTAAAACATGTAAAATTAGCTGCTCTTATCATAGTTTTTAGCAAACTATCAGCTATCAACGGATTTGATATGTCTTTACCATGAGCCGTTTGCTATGGACTAGCCAACTCTTGATCACATGGATGTATGGTGAGTTGATAACCTAGTTTTTGGTAAACTATCAACCATAAACGGATTTGATAAGTCTTTACCAGTAGCCGTTTGCTCTGGACTAGTTGGTTCTTGGTGTGGGTTAGACATGGTGAACCAATTACCATTTGTTGTGTGTCCAGTTCACACACTCCAAACTCTATATCAGCATACAGTCCAATTCACATATCACTGATAGCTCCAAATCATTTGCTTTATCAACCTGCATTTGTTAGTCCAAAACCAAGAAAATACAAGACAAAATATTTTCCTTTTAACAATAATGAATATGACTAACAAAACATACTATAACAGACAACTAAACATTGGAAATCCAAGCCATTACTGACTTGACTCTCCCTCTTGCATCAATATAAGTGTGTTTCTTTAAAACCATAGATGCTTTGTCACCTGTTATTGGTCTCCAAACCCATTGTGCTGTAGCTTTCATGCCATTTCCCATATTACCCTTAACAGCTTTCTTTTGCCTATCAGTGGGAACTTTTGGCCTAACAGTGGAAACTGATGGCTTAGCAGTTGAAACTTTAGGCATCAATTTTTGATTATACCTAGCTGTTTTATTGAAAAAGGCCTTTTTAACTGTTTGTGCTTGATTTGAAAATCTTGGATTAGCACTTGGAACAGTTTGCTTGGGGTAAAGAGTCTTGTTTGGCCTAGCAGGATAAAGAGGTTTAGTGCCAGACCTTATCATAACAACTCTGGGTATTATTTTAACATTAGAGTGAGTTTGATTTGAAACATATTTATTCACTCTAGGTTGTTTGTTCCCAAATACCCTTGTATCCCTTGAAGTTACCTTTTTCCAAGGATTGTATTCACAATATGCAGACAAATGATCAAAACTACCACATACAAAACATGCTTTATTCAACATCACAAAATCACTACCTAGCTGTTGGGATTTCATATTATTCCAATTTCTTTGGTTACCTCTAGGTTGTGACCTGTACATCTCAGCATATCTAACAGTATTCCTAACTGGTTTATTGTTTTCAATGTTAGCCACTTTAGGAACATTATTCACTTCTACCTTAATCTCAGATTTAGCTTTAGACACATTTTCATTTACCAAAGAGGTGTCACTAGCACTTTCAAAACATTCATTCTTCATTTTAGTCTCTTCAACTTTAGGATTCTCAGTAGTTTTAGGACCATATTCAAGTTTAGCATCTTGAAACTCTTCTATACCTGTGTGTGCTAGATCAATACCTGGAGGTGATGGAACACCTCTGTATGGTGGAGGAACAGACTTATAACCTACACCTGACTTAGCCTTATTAACCACCTGAGCTTCCCAAATTTTATCTATACTCTTAGATTGATAAGCTAATGTATCACAAGTTATTTGTACATTTTCATTAGCCTTTTGAGCTTTCTCCAATTCTTCTCTAAAAGCCTCATTTACTGCAATCTTAAAATCTAAATCTCTTCTTAATACAGCAATATCATCATTAAATTTAGATTCATTTTTTCTATAATGCAAAATCTGTTCTTCTAGCACAGCAAGACCTCTTTTATGATTTGCTAAGTTATAATTAGTATGATGTAACTCTAGCATTAATTCATCATATTGCACTTTAAGTTTTTCATATTCTTTTAAAGCAGAACAAGATTTAGCACAACTAATTATAGAATGTACCTCTGAGTCAGAAAACGCCATCTTCCTTGTAGGTAAACTGTTCTTCTGGATCTTCTAATTCAAAGTATCAAAGCCTGTCTCTGATACCACTTGTTGGATCGTGAACACCTTGAACTTGTGTTGATAATGATACTTTGAGTGATATCACTAAGTATGCGGAATCTACTTAATGATACTTAGAAGATTAATTGTAAGTGAAACAGATTAATGTGTGAACAATGAATATAACAAAACAACTAGCTCCAATATTATTAATAATAATAATACGAGTGATCTGAGATATCACTAGGGTTACACCTTGAAGCTCTAAGAAAACGTATTGGAAAAGATCTATGACAACTGATATATGAAACCCTAATCTGGGATCTCCTTTTATAAGACACAAGGAGTCCTTTACAAGATAAGTATATTCTAATAGAATAAGATATACACCAAATCTTTTCTATATTAATCTTCGTACTTGCAGTGGTAACTTTGTACTTGCAGTGGTAATGTAGTTTCCACTGCTAGTGCTTTCTTCAGTTGTAGGAATAATGTTTCCACTGCTAGTGAATTCTTCCAGCAGTGGGAACTCCAACACTAGCAGTTTGTACTGTTAGTTTATTATACCTGGAAAAGTTGTACTATAATGCATACAGAAGAGTTTATCATTTTGAAGCATGATTGAAAAGATAAGTCTTTGAAAGAATCCCCCCAATATCAAGGAGGAAGTTTAATTTAAGAAACTTGTGGATTTGCAGAGGAATCACAAGTTTAGGGTAAAACAAGAAAAGGTAAAACCAGTTAGGAATAATTGATAAGAATCGTTTATAGCTCGAGGTTGGATAAACCTCATCTAGGGATTGCGCAATAATAATGAATTAACACGATACGCAGCGGAATAAACAAACACATCTTTATTATTGCTAACAAGGTTTCTCGTCATCATCTCTACTCTAACAAACACCAAAGCCCCAATGCTACGTGATCAAGTGTAGCACGGTTACATCCTAACAGCTATCTAAGATAGTTGAGGCTTAACACAATCTACCCTAGGTGTTTCCCATAAAACACCTGTACACCTGTCTAGGCGTTTTTCCAGCCCTAGACTTACACACACGTTTTTCTGATTTTACATTGTGGAAGACCTGTAAAACATATTCTCTGTATCTCTTTATATAATAGAGATACTAGGGTTACAAGGAATAAACTAGAATAATAAAAGATATGCTGTAATCTTTTTCTTTCTTTGCAAGTTTCTTCCTTTGTCTCTATAAGTCCTTCATCTTTCATATTTGTCAATATCAACTCAAAGTATAATTCCTAACAATCTTCCCCTAGTTGATATGACAAAACCAAGTATATGAAAGATGTCGTCTTCCCCTCAAACCATGCATATCATCAAGGATCTTCAAGCTGCAATCTTCAAAGTATTCTTCTTCCCCTTTTTGTCATCATCAAATAGGGGACAAATGTAAGCAACCTTGATCTTCACAACCACGAATCAATATTACACATCCAATCTATCTTTCTAATGTTTCTAAGTCGCCCACCATTAAGTTTTCCGCATCTAAAAATGGACTTGAAACAGTAGAAATCAAAACTAGAAGTAGTATTAATAACCAGCAGTAGTAAAAACCTTCACCTCGATGTAGCACATAAATGGTTAAACATTTGAACACTAAAGCTTCCCCTGAAACCCATATGTTAACCATTTGTTGAATCTTCAATTCTGTAGGCTCTTATGTAATGATTACTAATGAAGAAAACTAAGTATAACCAACTTGATGCTGAAGTAGAACCACCCAAACTTGTGTCTTATATCTTGTACTAAAATTGACTTCGAACGTATACCTAACGTATAGGGAGATCGCAACCTCTTGACAAAAAATCACTGAGCACAATAACGTAACTCCTTCAAGTGTTTTGCCAATTCGTAGTCACCTGAACGAACAAACAAGTTATCTTCAAAGTGCCATACTCACTTTGAGATATGATAAGAACACGCATCCAAGAACCTCCACTTCAACTTCAAATAGGTGATAAAAAACCTTTCTTCGTAACCAATTGAGCAATAAGAATGAGCCTTTGAATCTGTTAAGAACCAATAAATCAAAACTCCAAAAATCTTTCTTGTGTGTGTGTTTCTTCTCCTGTGTGTGTGTTGGAACCAACTGTTCCAAAATAATATATACTTCCCCTCACTGCTTGTAACTCATGATTGCCAATGAAATAATCAAAGTCTCCACGTGAAATATAGCAACATGAATAAGTACCAACCACATGCCCTTTAAGAAATATGAACAGCAGCGGAAACAATTAAGGCATCAATGGTAACTTGTATAAGCAGTGGAAAAATAATTAAGCTTGCAGTGGTAACTATCAACTTGCAGTGGAAACGAATACACTTGCAGTGGAAACGAATACACTTGCAGTGGTAACTGATAAGCGTGCAGTGGTAAAATTTAGCCTTGCAGTGGAAACGTGATAGCGAGCAGTGGTAACTATATAAGCAGCAGTTGTGAGCTTTGAATAACCAGTAAGCTTATACACATCTTTACCACCAGTATCTTCAATCAATACAAACGTTTAACCACATCAGTACCAAACAGCAACTACAATTCAAACCACCAAGCAGCTATCATCACGTATTCCTACTAGGGTTCATCGTCAATCCTAGAATTGACTCACCAAGACTAGTAAGAACAAATAGATCAAACCCTAAAACACAAACATCTTCAGGGATTGGATTTGCTATCAAGCTGCTATCATAAACAAGTGATCACCTTCCTTGTTTTTAGTGAATTAGGGCTTGCAAAAACCCTAACCTTCACGTACCATGTGAACAGCAACAATAAAGTAACATACGAATCTAGGGTTTCTTTTGCAGTCGTTTTTTTTTTTTTTTTTTTTTTTTTTTTTTTTTTTTTATAAGTATAAAGACGACACTTTTTAGCCTTTAGTGACACTTTTTAGAGTCACTAAAAACCCTAAAGATTCGAAACAATATACCTCTTTGCGCAACAGTTTTCAAGAATTTTTATCTTTTTATTGGAAGCTCAGATTGAAGATCCCTCCGGTGGAACTCTTCTTTGACATGTAGAGAACCCCCAATAAAAATTTCAGCCCGATCCAACGGTTAACGAAGGAGATATCGCCCTTTGAAAACAGCCCTGCAGTGAGTTTTTAAGATACGAACCAGATTCGAATTTTCTTCCATCTTCGACAAACCAAACCTTGTTTAATCCCACGATCACGAGCCCCATGGCTCTGATACCAATTGATAAGATCGTTTATAGCTCATCTAGGGTTAACAATAATAAAGATAACAATCATGCACAGCGGAATATATAAAACATCTTTATTATTGAACAAGGTTTCTTCGTCATCATCTCTACTCTAACAAACACCAAAGCCCCAATGCTACGTGATCAAGTGTAGCACGGTTACATCCTAACAGCTATCTAAGATAGTTGAGGCTTAACACAATCTACCCTAGGTGTTTCCCATAAAACACCTGTACACCTGTCTAGGCGTTTTTCCAGCCCTAGACTTACACACACGTTTTTCTGATTTTACATTGTGGAAGACCTGTAAAACATATTCTCTGTATCTCTTTATATAATAGAGATACTAGGGTTACAAGGAATAAACTAGAATAATAAAAGATATGCTGTAATCTTTTTCTTTCTTTGCAAGTTTCTTCCTTTGTCTCTATAAGTCCTTCATCTTTCATATTTGTCAATATCAACTCAAAGTATAATTCCTAACATATAGATTACCGCAGATTTTACGCGAGGTTTGCCATGATTGTTTTCTCAGGTTTAATAGGTTATATTGGACAAGAAGATGATTTATATTTCTGTAGGGAAGCTTTCAACGTTCATTTTCATGGAGGAGGATTTAACCATGTTATCCAAAATTCCACACCGAATGAATCAGGGAAGTATTTGTTTTCATTCTTTTACCTTCATTACTTTTACATCCTTTTTATTGAACATTGGGGACAATGTTCAGCCTAAATGTAAGGGGAGGGTAAATGATGATACCTTAGAGAATGCAATTACGCTTGAGTTTGTTTGTTCAATAGTAGGTGTGTATTAAAATTAAGAGAAATACTTGTTAGGGCAATTTTAGCAATAAATTAAAAAAATTTACAACATTTAGGAGTGAAGCTTTAGCCTTAATGAGCGTCTCATGGATAGGAGTTGTATGACTACCATAAAAACCGTACCACTCGAAAAATTTTCCACCCAAATATGCGAGGTTCGCCTTTAGATTTGTTAGGAAAAGCATTCATTATTAGTGCTTATGAGTGTACCGGTAGCACTTAGATTTTAGAACTTGCGTTAGTGATACATCCCGAGACCGCTAGCAAGACTGCATTCGTGTAGTAGGATTTACTACATGATAAGAGGCATTAGGATCACCCTTGTGTTTAAACCCGTATCATAATTACTTGACCAATAAAGTCATAATTACTTGACTAGTAAAGTCAATTAATTTTTCCCACACCTTTGCGCATTACTCATTTTTAGTACACGATACCCCTATTACACCCCTCAGAGCCTATCTTTTTCATTTCTAACTTTAAGCAATTTACTTAAAGGAAGAATTTGTTTACAATCCACCCCAAATGTACACCCAAATCGCCTTAGCCTTCCTTGTATGCACTCATCTTTAGTGCATTATTGTTATTTGTTTAAACCTTTAGTTAATTGTCTAATTGATTACATGGTTGCTAAGTCGAGTCATATCTTGTACATATTGTTTTGGGACTCATGGGACTCATGGATAAAGTACTATTGTTATGGAGTAATGGGGAAGAACATCATATATTACCCCCCATATGTGCATTAATCTTAAAAGGTACTCAAAGTGTTTTGATTATCTTAATTCGAGTCATTAGAATAGTTGATTGTAAAGTATGTAAAAGTTCAAGTGTAAGAGGAATGCAAATCCCCTATGATGTATTATTTTGGACGGTAGGGTAAGAGTGTATGCAAAAAAAAAAAAAAAAAAAAAAAAAAAAAAAAAAAAAAAAAAGAAAAGAAAAAAAAAGTCGAAATATCGAAAAATCGAAAAAAAATAGAAAAAGAAAAAGAGAAAAAACATACGGACTACCATCCCGTTTCCTTTTATGGTTTGTTAGTTTATGATTAGCTTAAGTCGAGTCGAGTCTTGGCTTAGCAACGCCACATTGTACGTGTAATTGACCAAGATGATTAACTCGCCACCAGTAAATATTGCCTTTATCCAACAAAACCGTGTTTGTCATATCCCTACACCTCACGTTATAACCCTCTAAAGACCTCTTTGATAGTTTATCCTAGGTGCTTACGCCAAGTAAAGGAGGTTTGATCCTTTCCCAAGCCTATGGTAATCTATGTGCTATGACAGGTAGTGAGAGATAATTTTCATTTTCATTTGTGATATATACTTTTATTACACCCGAGAGATGTGAGTATCCAAACACTATTTATAAGGTGCTAGTGTATAATCTCCGTGCTTGTTTTGGTTAAAATGGAACGATCATTTGTTGTAATTACTTTTATATTGGTGTTAAATGACCCCTAGCTTGTATTTTGATTAGAATAAAAGCGCATTTGCTTGAGGACAAGAAAATCTCAAGTGTAAAGGTATTTGATGAGGCGAAAAGTGTTACGCTTTTAGGGGGTCATTTAAGCCCTAAGTTGTGATTATTTGATCAAATAATGTCTCAAATCGTTCCTTTTGTCATTTTAGGTACTTTGGAGAAGAAATATGGAAAAGGAAGCATTTTGGACTTTTTGGAGCGAAAAGTGAAGAAAACGAAAAAGTCTCCAAATCAAGTGTATAGACTTTATTACATGATACGTGGGAACCGCACCAGGCTTTACCTCTCGAGGGATCTCGAGAAGCTTACAACCCTCACCAGGCAGTGTACCTAATCGTTGTAGTATAGTATAGTGACAAGTACCGGGGGATTGATCGTTCAACTTAGGAATAGTGTCGCTAGGATTAGAAAGCCTAAAAACTAGGTCTAGAGGTGAGGGATGATTCTTTTTGTATTTTTATATTTTTATAAAAGCAATTAAAATCTCGGGTTTTTTGGAAGAGTGGGCGGAATTAGTTGCTAGTCAACTAACCCGATAACTAAGATGCAATCAAAATAAAATAACAGAAATAAAAATAAAGCTAATTAAACTAGTGGTGTGAACAATGATAGGGAGAGTTGTGTTTACTTAGGTTTCATTACTCCCTAGATATCTTTTACAGGTTGATAGTTTGTTACAATTGCATGGACGATGGGTCGTATTCCTTAATACCAGTCGTAGGGCCGTGTACAATATTCCCTAACTCTATAGGATCCTACTTCACTCCTATGTCGAGCCGTTAGAAGCTCCAAACATGGGATCATTAGAATTCTCCTACGCATTAAATACAACCAAAAATCATAGTACACCTCAGATCATGTTTCTTAAGACGTTCAAGCATGTCACCAATGGAAGTCTGCCAGTTTTCTTAAGCCTAACATCGAATACAATCATCCGTAACAACTATAAACAAGCAATCAACCCATAATTAACATCTAGGTTTCACTACATCTAAGCAAACACAAAAGAGATCTAGCCTAGCATGTAGAATTCAAGACAAGTGTAAGATATATTCAAGCAACACATAGACATATTGATTGAATTGAAAGAGTACTTATCTCAAATTGACATGAAAGGTTTCAAAGGGTAAAAACCCTTGAAAAAGCAGTAATATTCGTGCTAGGGTTTCTCCAAAGTTACACCCTCCTTGTTCCTCTTTTATGAATGAAAATTGCAAAACTATATATAGATTTTACAGGGTGACGGCGTCAAGAAGGAATTTTTGACGCCGTCAACTCGCCGCCCATAATGAGATCGGATTGCCTAGATCTAAATTTGACGCTGTCATGTGTACTTCTACTTTGGTTCGTCACTTGTATTTGGACCATGACGGCCTATGGTGACGCCGTCATGCCCATAGTGTAAAACTCTTCTGGATCATCACGGACTTTATCCACTTCCACATCTTGTATTACTCTTGACGCCGTCATTAAGGAGCATGTAACGCCGTCAGGTACTGTTCCCAGCAAGGAAAATTAAGACTTTGCCGTTTTCTTCACTTTTATGCTCCAAAAACGTCCAAAATGCTTCCTTTTCCAGAATTCACACCAAAAGTACCTAAAATGACAAAAAGAACGATTTAGGGCAATATTTGATCAAATAAATTCGAATCCGAGCTAAAATGACCCCCTAAAAATGGTTCATTTTTCGCCTCATCAAATACCCTTACACTTGAGATTTGCTTGTCCTCAAGCAAATGCGCTTTTATTCTAATCAAAATAGAAGTTAGGGGTCATTTAACACTAATATAAAAGTAATTACAACAAATAATCGTTCCACTAAAGACCAAAGACAAGCACGGAGATCATATACTAGCACCTCACAAATAGTGTTTAGATACTCACATCTCTCGGGTGTAATAAAGTATATATCACAATATGGAAATGTAAAACATCTCTCAATACCTGTCATAGCAAAATAGATTACCATAGGCTTGGGAAAGGATCAGACCTCCACCACATGGCATAAGCACCTAGGATAAACTATCGAAGAGGTCTTTTAAAGGGTTATAATGTATGGTGTAGGGATATGGAATACACGGTTTTGTTGGATAAAGGCAATCTTTACTGGTGGCGAGTTAATCATCTTGGTTAATTACATGTACAATATGGCATTGCTAAGCCAAGACTAGACTAAACTTAAGCTAATAAATCAAAAATAACAAAAACATAAAATAAACATAGAATGAAACGGGATAGTAGTCCGTATGTTTTTTCTCTTTTTCTTTTTCTATATTTTTTTTTCTTTTTCTTATTTTTTTCAATTTTTTTTTTTTTTTTTTTTTTTTTTTTTTTGCATACACTCTTACCCTACCATCCAAAATAATATATCACAGGGAATAAACATTCCCCTTACACTTGAATTTTTACATACTTTACAATAAACTACTCTAATGACTCGAATCAAGATAATCAAAACACTTGGAGTACTTTTAAGATTAACGCACATATGCGGGTAATAAATATGATGTTCTTCCCCATTACTCCATAACATTAGTACTTTACCCATGAGTCCCAATCGTCCCGAAACAATATGCACAAGGATATGACTCGACTTAGCAACCATGTAATCAATTATATAATTAACTAAGGGTTTAAACAAATAACAATAATGCACTAAAGATGAGTGCATACACGGAAGGCTAAGGCGATTTGGGTGTACATTTAAGTGGGTTGTAACAAATTCTTCCTTTGAGTAAGATGCTTAAAGTTAAAAATAAAAAGATAGGCTCGGAGGGGTGTAATAGGGGTTTCGTGTACTAAAAATGAGTACAACGCTAATGGTGTGGGAAAAATTAGTTGACTTTACTAGCCAAGTAATATGACTTAAATGGTCAAGTAATTATGATACGGGTTTAACACAAGGGTGATCCTAATGCCTCTTATCATGTAGTAAATCCTACTACACGAATGTAGTCTCACTAGCGGTCTCAGGATGCATCACTAACGAAAGTTCTAGAATCTAAATGCTACCGGTACACTCATAAGCACTAATAATGAATGCTTTTCCTATCAAATCTAAAGGCGAACCTCACATATTTGGGTGGAAAATTTTTCTGAATGGTACGGTTTTGTGCTAGTCATACGACTCCTATCCATGAGACGCTTGCTAAGGCTAAAGTTTCACTCCTAAATGTTGTAAAAAATTTTACATTTGGCGCTAAAATTACACTAACAAGTATTTCTCATAGTTTTATTACACACCTACCATCAAACAAACAAACTCAAGTGCAAGTGTATCCTATAAGGTATCATCATTTACCCTCCCCTTACACTTAGGATGAACATTGTCCCCAATGTTCAATTAAAGAATGTAAAAGTGAAATAGGCAAAAGAATGAAATCAAATACTCCCCTGATTCGTTCGGTGTGGATAGTGTTGTAACAAGGTTAGATCTTCCTCCAAGAAAATGAACAATTAAAGCTTCCCTTTCAGAAATATAAATCATCTTCTTGTCATACATAACCTGTTAAACCAGAGAAAACAAACAAGGCAACCTCGCGTAAAATCGGCGGCAATCTATATATACTAACAAGTCCTAGAAAGCAAATTAAGATATAATGCTTGTGGAATGAATGTTTGCAGATTTCCTGGAGTTTATAAAACTAAAGAATTAACAAAAACTTTAAGACTCCGTCAGAAAAACAAAACTAGCAAAATTTCCAGAATTTTACACATGATGCCGTCAGGAGTTAACTCATGACGCCATCAGAAGTGACCTGCAGAAATCTTTACGTTAAGTTTCCGGAAAATTTCTGGAAAAACTTATGTCCTACTTTCTGGAAAATCCTGCAAAACATTATTATGACTCGATACAAGCATTTGACTCTAACAAATACTAATATACATGTCCATTTAATATTGTGGAGAATCATGATCAATTTCGTTCTTAGAAAAAACATATTTGGGGTTTCCCCTTACACTTATCTTTTGTGAAATACCTTTGTATGAAGTTAAGACGAAGTTAAACGACAAAATAAAGCATTTTCACAATTTTAGCAAACATGATCTACCAATAATAAAATAAAGCATGCATACGGAAGCAAATAACAATCAAACAAATAAAAATCACACAAAACATGGGTTGCCTCCCAAGAAGCGCTTTTCTTTATTTACGAGTCTTGTAGCTAGACTCAAGGTCATGGGCAATTACATGACCTCATCATTGGTCTCATTGTCTAGGTCATCTCCAATATTAGTTTTGTATTCCGGACCTAGTTGCATGCATTCTTTGTAGAAACCAAGTATTCTATTCATAACATATTCTACTCCTCTACGTCTATCCTCATCATTCCTATGGTAAACCGCTTGTTTGTGTTCCTTTTCTAGGTTTGATTGGAGGCGGTATTTTTCAATCTTATAGGGCATTTGGTAAGCAATCTCATCATTCTCTTCCTTGAATCTAACTATCCAAAGATTCGGATCATAACTCATCTTAGAGGCCTCAACAAACGGTTTTCCGAACACTACTTGACTTAGGCAATCATCTATCACCGGACGAGTATCCTCCACTATCACAAAGTCGGTCACATAAGTGAAGTTTCCTACAATTACATGCAATCCTTTCACTCTTCCAACAAAATTACTTATCAAATTCTTACGGGGCATCATCCTATAACCAAGTTGCTTCTTCATTACCCAATTATAATAAGTCCTAGTCATGATGTTTATAAGAGACCTAGGATCGATATAAGCTTTCCATACGTGCATATGCCCATTGTTGCATGGTATGTTGATGTTAGAGGGATCACCCACTTTAATAAGGGGTGAACCATGGATATATGGTGTCTCGGGATCATCGAATAAATCCTTGTGATATTCCCGTTCTTCCTTGGTGGGCAACTTATCAAAGTACTCTTCTACGTTTTCTACTTCCTCTAACTTTTCTCCCTTATTAACCTCAACTTCCTTAATTTCATCCCTAGTCTCGGTTTCTACTCCAACTTCATCCTTGTCACTGTCTTCTATATCTTTATCTTTTGGCTTAATAGTGACAACATTGTCAAAGTGGACGTGTTTGGATGATGAGGGGTCCTTAATTTGGACTCCGCTATTGGTGTCCCTAGTGTCCTTTCTAGGTGTAGTTGGCGCATGGTTGTTGAGGGCTTTCAAAAAGTTTTCAATCATATTGGTCATCTCTGTTTGTTGTTGATTGAATTCGGTTTAAAACTTAGCTATGCGAGCTTCTTGAGATGCCATAAACTTGGACATCAACCCTTCAAGATTATTGGTACTACCATAGTTATTAGAAGGATTGTTGTTGAAAGTACGGTTGGAGGGTGGACCGTTTGGTTGGTAACGATTAGGCGGATTGGAAGAATTGTTTTGGTTTTGTTTCCACCTAAGGTTCGGGTGATTTTTCCAAGAAGGGTTGTAGGAATCACCGTAAGGGTTTGGCTCGGGTTTGAAAGTGTACCACTTGTCTCCCGCTTCGTCGGTACGCGAGGATGCGTAGTCCGCAAAAGCTGTTCCGGGGAGTTCCACGCAATCACGAGTGTCATGGGGACTACTACATAATTCACATGAAGAAGTGATTTTGTTCACTTGGCTTGAAGGCTTAGGAGCTTCGTAAGATCTCATGAGAAACTTGACTTGGTCCTCAAGTTCCATGATCCTACGGTCGGGAGTGCTAGAATTGTTGGAAGGCAAAGATATTGCCTTGACCGTTTTGTTCAAATCACGGGGATCATTCCAACTTTCGTTTTCATAGAGAGCAAGATCTTCTATGAGGTGATGGATCCCGCGGGTAATCGTTCAAGCCATTGACTAGCTTGATCACATAGAGAGAATTGGAATAAGCGTAATCGGGTCGACTCTCTAGTTGTAACATCAAGGTCTATAGAATCTACGATTTTAAGGAAATCCTTGAGATGTTGATTAGGATCTTCGAAACAAAATCCATGGAATGCACATCCGCTTTGCACCAACCGGATGGTGTCGGATCGCAAGGGGGACACATTGGCTCCTTGGGTGAGCTCAATAGTGTTTCGATAACCTTGGTGGCTAGGACAGGAATACTCTCCTAAGGTTTGGGGCCTAAGAGGTTGGTTTGCTAGTGGCGGGTTTTGTGGGTGGTTTTGTTGTGGTGGGTTGATAGGTTCAAAGATGTTACCACCATCCATGATGTCGGATGGTAAAGGTTACGAACAAAGACATGAAGAAATAAGATAGACTAAAGAGAACCTAAAAATAAAAATAAAATCTTACTAGAAAGGAATCTAGCAAGTAGACCTGATAAAAAGAAATCATAACCTAGACAATAACTATTCCCCGGGCTGCGGTGCCAAAAACTTGATATGTGGGAATCGCACCAGGCTTTACCTCTCGAGGGATCTCGAGAAGCTTACAACCCCCACCAGGCAGTGTACCTGATCGTTGTAGTATAGTATAGTGACAAGTACCGGGGGATTGATCGTTCAACTCAGGAATAGTGTCGCTACGATTAGAAAGCCTAAAAACTAGTTCTAGAGGTGAGGGATGATTCTTTTTGTATTTTTATATTTTTATAAAAGAATTTAAAATCTCGGGTTTTTTGGAAGAGTGGGCGGAATTAGTTGCTAGTCAACTAATCCAATAACTAAGATGCAATCAAAATAAAATAACAGAAATGAAAATAAAGCTAATTAAACTAGTGGTGTGAACAATGATAGGGAGAGTTGTGTTTACTTAGGTTTCATTACTCCCTAGATATCTTTTACAGGCTGATAGTTTGTTACAATTGCATGGATGACAGGTCGTATTCCTTAATACTAGTCGTAGGGCCGTGTACAATATTCCCTAACTCTATAGGATCCTACTTCACTCCTATGTTGAGCCGTTAGAAGCTCCTAACATGGGATCATTAGAATTCTCCTACACATTAAATACAACCAAAAATCATAGTACACCTCAAATCATGTTTCTTAAGACATTCATGCATGTCACCAATGGGAGTCTGCCTGTTTTCTTAAGCCTAACATCAAGTACAATCATCCGTAACAACTATAAACAGACAATCAACCCATAATTAACATCTACGTTTCACTACATCTAAGCAAACAC
This sequence comes from Artemisia argyi, assembly GCA_030686995.1. Lineage (NCBI taxonomy): Eukaryota > Viridiplantae > Streptophyta > Magnoliopsida > Asterales > Asteraceae > Artemisia > Artemisia argyi. The sequence continues at coordinate 65,651,771 of CM060677.1, forward strand.
AAAAGAGATCTAGCCTAGCATGTTGAATTCAAGACAAGTGTAACGTATATTCAAGCAACACATAGACATATTGATTGAATTGAAAGAGTACTTATCTCAAATTGACATGAAAGGTTTCAAAGGGTAAAAACCCTTGAAAAACCAGTAATATTCGTGCTAGGGTTTCTCCAAAGTTACACCCTACTTGTTCCTCTTTTATGAATGAAAATTGAAAAACTATATATAGATTTTACAGGGTGACGGCGTCGAGAAGGAATTTCTGACGCCATCAACTTGCCGCCCATAATGAGATCGAATTGCCAAGATCCAAATTTGACGCCGTCATGTGTACTTCTACTTTGGGCCGTCACTTGTATTTGGACCATGACGGCCTATGGTGACGCCGTCATGCCCATAGTGTAAAACTCTTCTGGATCGTCACGGACTTTATCCACTTCCACCTCTTGTATTACTCTTGACGTCGTCATTAAGGAGCATGTGACGCCGTCATGTACTGTTCCCAGCAAGGAAAATTAAGACTTTGTTGTTTTCTTCACTTTTATGCTCCAAAAACGTCCAAAATGCTTCCTTTTCCAGAATTCACTCCAAAAGTACCTAAAATGACAAAAGGAACGATTTAGGGCAATATTTGATCAAATAAGTTCGAATCCGGGCTAAAATGACCCCCTAAAAACGGTTCATTTTTCGCCTCATCATTACACCCGAGAGATGTGAGTATCTAAACACTATTTGTGAGATGCTAGTGTATAATCTCCGTGCTTGTTTTTGGTTGAAGTGGAATGATTATTTGTTGCAATTACTTTTATATTAGTGTTAAATGACCCCTAACTTGTTTTTTGATTAGAATAAAAGCGCATTTGCTTGAGGACAAGCAAATCTCAAGTGAAAGGGTATTTGATGAAACGAAAAGTGTATCGCTTTTGGGGGTCATTTAAGGCCAAAGTCGAGATTATTTGATCAAATATTGCCCTAAGTCGTTCCTTTTGTCATTTAAGGTACTTTTGAGAGGAAATTTACAAAAGAAAACATTTTGGACGTTTTTGGAGCAAAAAAGTGAAGAAAACGACAAAGTCTCAAAATCATGCTGGAAATTGTACATGACGGCGTCACAGGATGCTAGTGACGGCGTCAAGACTTGACAAAGAGGTGGATAAATCAAATACACGTGACGCGCCAGAAGGTTTTCTAAAGAGTTCGCGACGGCGTCACCCTTTAGGGTCGCCAAGGTCGTCACGTATAACACAAAGAGAGACGGCCCAGAATATGTAAAGAGTGACGGCGTCAGAAGTGCATCTGGGCAATACGAGTATTATTTTGGCGGCGAGTTGACGGCGTCAGACGTCAGGATGTAAAATCTATATATAGTTTTCTAGTTTTCATTCATTGTGTTCAACTTTGAAGGGAATAAACCTTAGACGAATTTTACTGATATTTTGAGGGTTTCAAACCCTTGTTTCATCCATGCTTAATTGAAGATAAGTCTTTCATCAAATCATTTAATATGTCTATGTGTTGTTTGATTATATCTTACGCTTGTCTTCTTTTTAACTTGCTAGTCTAGGTTTTCTTTGTGTTTGCTTAGATGTAGTGAAACTTAGATATTGATTATGGGTTGGTTGTTTGTTTATAATTGTTGTGGATGAATGAATTCGATGTTAGGCTTAAAAAAACTGGCAGACTTCCAATTGGTAACTTGCTTGAACGTCTTAACAAAACATGATCGGAGGTGTACTACGATATATTGGTTGTATTTAATGCGTAGGTAACTACTAATGAGGCCATGTTAGGAGCTAGTAGTTGGCTCGACATAGGAAGAGGTAGAAGCTTTTAGAGTTAGGGAAGATCGTACACGGCCCTACGAATGGTATTAAGGAATATAACCCGTTGTTAGGAATACAAATATTCCTGTAAAAGTCTCGGTCACCTAATGATTGTAATAGCATTAAGTTAGCTCGTAGTTAGTTTGTTTATTAGTTAATTAGTATTAGTTTAAGTAACACCGTGGAAGAAGGACGGGTCTTCACCCACTGTATGTCTGATCCACAGCCCGGGTGTGGGCGTTTATGTTGTAAGTATAAATACCCATCTCCACATGTGGAGAGGGTTGGAGCTTCCATTCACCTTAATCTAATATTCTCATTTTTCTCTCATCCCTTTCTCTCTCTAGGAATCCCTCCCATCTCTCTTTCTCTCTCTCTAAATTCAAATACAATTCGAATCATAATCACGTAAACCATTCTTGTTATTATTATGAGAATCCTACAATTGGTATCAAGAGCTAAGGTTTCATCTTAGGACTTGGTTTTCTCGGATTTGTACTTGGTTTTTGTGGTTCTATATTTTGGTTCGAAGGGTATATCATGAAAAATCTTCCTTTTATCTATTTCGTGGTTTTATTCGCAATATGTTGCTACTCTTGTGAGTTAGTTAATCATTGAAGCTTGGATTGAGAACTGATTTGGTTGACTCTTGTGGTCATTGAAAGTTTTTTTTTTACATTCGTGGGTATATATATTTCGTTTCTCTTCCTTGCGGTTAACTCCAGCTTCATATTTGCGTTTAGCAATTGATTGAATACAATATTGTAAAGTGCCTTGTCTTGTTCTAGTTGTACAGCTAGTGGGTTTTGGCGGGTTGTGAGATGTTAACAAAAATCTGATAGCGACTAGTTTTGGCTACTAGTGACTTGTGAGCTGCGTTTAGTTGTTCTTTACTTGCGATTATTTTATTATTGTTGTCCAAATCATACGCTGCCCAAAGTTCACCTCAAATCTGCGTTTAAAATTTTAAAATTGCGGTTACCTCGTGGTTGGGTTTACTTCCTGGTAGTGTTTACCTCAAGGCTGGGTTCTCAAGTTGCGATTAAATCTGAGTTGCGATTAAATCTGTGTTGCGATTATATCAGAGTTGTGATTAAATCAATGTAGCAATTAGAACAAGATCTTAATCAACTTTAAAACATCAAAACATCATCACAGATTCATCAAGCACGAGCTTTTTGCTATACCAAATCCCACATCATACAACTACAATCTTAATCAATCACAACCACACCTCGTACTCATACCTCTAAACCAAGGTCTCAATTTTAATTCTTTCATACCATTCTAAGATAAGTCAAGACCTCAAGTGATCAAGTAAACGAAAGATAAAATTCATCATAGACCGTTATTTGCTGTCAAATCTTATAGAAAGAACATAACATTAACAGTCTTATCCTTTCCTTCTTTTCGGGTTAAAATGACAAAGAACAAAAGTATAACATGCTAAACGATCTCAGATTCGTGTTTGGTCTCATATAACTTAATCCTTTATAATTGAAACACGATATATTCACAGATCTTGTAAAAGCACAAAGGTCATTTTTTTTTCCGAATACTCTACAAAACAAGAATACAATTTGATCTACCTACCTGGTACACTTTTGGTTATCACAGAAAGTTTTTCATGCTATTCGGATTAAACAAGAACGTATGTTTGGATTAAATCATCACAGGGACGATTTTGTTCTTCTGATTGAGAGATTTTTTTTTCTGCGTGAGGATTTGAACGAGTGTCCTTGGGGTTTGATTAACAAGTGTATTCATGTTGTTTGATGACTTATATTAACGGAAAGGGGTGACGAACTTTTCTTCAGATTCGGTGATTTGGTTTGGGAGTTGTATGGTGGTTGCGTGACTTTTATTAGGGCAAGGATAAGTTGAGATTAGTGAATGTTTTATAACCTTGAGTATAGGGGTAGTGGTGGATTAGTATTGGGCTTTGACTTGATACGTTTTACTTTTTGGGCCATGTGATTACTTTTGATTACCTGGGCTCGCTACTCACCAATAGCTAAAGTTCTTCATCCGAATTTCAGTTGGTATCTAGTTTGTCCTAAATTTTGTTGTGATATATTTAGTTGGTCTAAAAGCTTGTGAGGATATTTTCGGGTATAAGTTTTGGACGCGGTTTTAGTTAAGATTCAAGTATCCGAGATTGAGAATTATTTTGGGTTGAGGTTATTCGGGCTCGCGTGGAGTTAACTTTTGTGCTAGTTGTTGTGAAAGCATAATCGATTTATTAAGTCACATTTGAAAACTCAATCGCACTCCTTTATCACCAACAAGACCTCATCTTTCTTCCCAACATCAACAATTTATCATTGTCTCACGGTTTTTTTCTTGATTTTGCAAAATCCCGCGAAAGAATTATTTCTCGGTTTAAATCATAGAATTGTAAAATCCCGTGAACGATCACAACATGTCTAAATCTTCCAACATTGTACAACAAATTAAGGTGTTTGATTCTAATATTGCTAATATGGAATCTTTGTGCTCTAATTCGCAAGGGAGAGAGTTGCTTCAGCCACAACAAGTGTTTGACAATGCAAATGAAAGCTGCATTGAATGTTTTCGACAACTTCATTCACATCTCTCGGTTCTTTTAGAGGGAACTGGGTTCAAGCTGGGATTCGAACGCGCATTTGTAACACTCTTTGGTCAAGATGTTCAGACTTTCAAATGCACAATGATTCTTAACTTAGATCAACTACAACAACAACTTGACCGAGGAGAATTTTCCAAAATGGGATCCATGGCTGCCCTTTGTGTGATCAACAAACAACTCCAAGTGTTCTTTGATTCAAAATTCACTCTGGAGTATGACCATTATAGTGAGATGACGAAAAAGTGCTTTGCTGATCACACGGGAATTGAGGTTGACACGTTCAATAACACACTTGTCCAGCTTATGGATAAAGTGAAAAGATTCATTAACGAAAAGGCACAGAATATACCTGCATATGATGACAAGGTGAAGGCATCTCGGGTGCAATCATGTGAGGGTATTGTTAATTCGGGTAAAGCATCGGATGTTGGGTTAGCTGTCACTGAATGCAAAGGATCAAAGACTGATAAGCTTGACACTACCAACAGTTCAGAGACGCTTGTTACACATGATATGAATGCTGATTTCAGACCCGTAAAAGAACAGGTGTCAAGTGCTGAGGTACCCCTCACTGATCAACATAATCAACATAATGTGCTTTCTAATGAACGGCAGCATACTGATCAAATTAAGCCCACTTATGACACAAATTTGTTAGAAAAGAGTGACAGCAATACCATTTCTAATCCAACAAATATGAGTCATAAGGGGGGAGAAAGTGATCAGGATGCTGAATGTGATGATGAGTCAAGTTCTTTGTGTATGGCTGAGTCTTTCAAATCACATGATGTGGTTGATAAAGAAGTTTTTAATGAACTTTCAAACGAATTTGCACAATTTGAAAAACATTGTGTTAATCCTTTGTTTGTTGCTGAGTCTTTTAAATCAAATGATGTGGTTGATAAAGAAGTTTTTAATGAACTTTCAAACAAATTTGCACATCATGAAAAACATTGTATTTCACTTGAAATTGCAATGCAACAAAAGGAAGAAAGTTTTCAAACTAATCAACCGTGTAAAAATCCGGAACTTCCTGATTTCCGTGAATTCTTTATGATTAATGATTTAAAAGCCCAGCTGGAAGCCCAAAACTTGACAATCACCAACTTGAAGAAACATATCTCTGCCATGAATGTGAAATGTAGTTTAGTCGAAACAAACAAGGACATTGATGCAACCAAGACTAGAATTTGTGAACTGTCAATCTATGTGGCTGAATTACTTAAGGATAATGAGTCTTTGAAAAAGCATCAAAAGGTTTTAGGTGACTCAATCAAAGAAATGAGAACTAAGACGATAAAACAAACAACCTTTTTGATTGCCAAAAATGATGAATTCAAAGCTCAACTTCTTGAAAAGGGGTTCACAATAACCGCATTATAGAACGAGCTAAGAAAAGCAACAGTGGATAGTGTGAACACTAAGTTTGCAAAACCATCAATCTTGGGGAAACCAGGTTTTCAATCTAATAGAAATCAATCTGTTGTTAGGCAACCGACTGCGTTTAGATCTGAACGACCAAACTTTCAAAAACACGGTTTGCCTCCCTAGTTGATGCGGAAAAAATTTTGACAAAACCAGTCACTACACATTATTTGCCTAATATAACTGCTTCTAGTTCGCTTAAACCTCAACAAGTAGTTACTCCTACACCCAGCTCCTCCATGATTAGTTCGAAAACAGTGTCGAAACCTAGCATTAAGGTTCAAAACACTTATGATATAAATGACTTGCACAAGAACTATGATCTAGAAAAGGCTAGGAAAAGGGCACTACTTCATAAGGATGGAATCTTAGGTTCACAACCTTGTATGATCCCTCCTAGGATATTGAGGAACAATGCTAAGGTTCAACCTGTTAAGTCTAGGATTTATAGTAAGTCATCCACAATGCATAAGAAGCAAAATAAACCTATAACTTCTCCTAGGTGGATTCAAACTGCTAAAACTTCTGAGACTAGGAATATCGATAAGCCTTCCACTGTGCATAAGAAGCTTAACAATCCTAGACCTTGCCATAAGTGGATTCCAACTGGTAGAATTTTTAAGGATGCTGGACTTAAGTGGATACCTACCGGAAAGATACTTACCAAAGGCAATACCTTGGTTGACCGTGAAACCCCCAAGGGTTTGGATACTTTTGTCACTAACCCATATATATGCAATCAAGTTTGTAATGTTAGTGCAGGTAGTCCTTACTCAGTTGCAGGTACATCAATCATTCACCACACGAGAAGACTCAAAGTCTGGAGGCCTAAAGCAAGCATATCTCCTACTTCAGGAGGTATAGAAGGTCAATGTTGATGTATGCTCACTATGACGTCTGTTCACATCAGTTCAGGCCTCGCTCTTCAACGACTATGACGTCTGAATACTTCAGCTCAGGCCTCGTTCTTCAATGACTATGACGTCTGTTCACTTCAGTTCAGGCCTCGTTCTTCAACGACTATGACGTTTGAACAAATCAGTTCAAGCCTCGGTCTTCAATGTTATCATTATGGCGTCTGCTGACAACACTTCAGGCCCCTTTCATCAAAGAAAAGAAAGGTGTATGGTTCAGTGCGCTTTATCTTCGGAAGAAGAGAAATCTTCTTAAATTTGACCATTCTCAACAATATGGTTCATACTTCCACCATGATTCGTTCAGTCATCAAGTGGATCTACTCATCTTTGCTTGAATTCACATTCACTTGCTCATTCAAAAATGGCAAACATCGTATGCAATTTTTGAGAGGGAGAAGAGTGAATAAACTACATGATTGAGTGTATTCTTATTCACATGCTCAATCAAAAATGGCAACCTCGTATGCAATTTTTGAGGGGGAGAATTGTGAATAAAATACATGATTGATTGTATTCTTATTCATTTGCTCAATCAAAAATGGCAAACCTTGCTTACAACTTTTGAGGGGGAGAAGTGTGAATATACCACATGGTGATTAATGATTGTAGAATGGTCATACGACTCGTCTTACGACTCTCCTCCAACACCTAATGTTCCATTTACTAAGGATGACTGGGATTTATGTTTGATGATTACTTCCAAGCTTCAACGAATGATGATTGATCAAGATGCACAATCTAGAAGTATTATGAATGATGATTGATCACTTGCTCAAGTAATCCAATCTCTAGTTATTCCTCAAGGTATTGATGATGACTATCATGATTACGAAGTTGCACACATGAATAATGATCCGTCTTTTCGTTCTTAAATCAAGGATTGTTGCTCCTACCAATGTGCACTTTGTAAATCAACCCGTAGAACATTATGTAAAATGTCGGTTAAAATGTCTAAACGGCTAACAATTTGGACATGAAATGTCAAGTGATCACGGAGTTTATTTGGCATCCCTTAATTGAGATTGAAGAGTATTTTATGAAGGCATCTACTTATTTCATCATCGGAATTTCATGCATCGATTGATGACTTGCGTGAACTCTTAAAGTTTATGATTGGGACTTGGATTATCTAGTTATACCCGATGGAAGGAGTTACATTGTAGTACTCACGGGTTATGGCTATCACTTCAAGGAGTTACATTGTAGTGCTCAGTGTCACACGCAAATGCGAATGTGGATAGTCTCAAGAGGTGTTGTACTTATTCTTCTACATTGTTCTTTAATCAACAACAGTGCAAGCTTAAGTTACGGATTTGGGGAATTCTTCTTCAGTTTCAACTTTCGTATATCGGGTTTACTTCATCAGTGGTCACTTCAAATAGCCTACATAAGGGTTGGTAAAGATAGTCAAAGAGAGTTTTTGTAGCAGTTGATTCTCACCAGATCCAGCTAAACCAATTTTGTTCTTCTCACAAGATTTCAAGTAGATGTGCTTATAATGTGTTGTTGATGCTGAGGTATCAAAACCAGCAAGGGGGAAGGAGACATACATCTGAATGCGTTAAGAGTACACGTGATGAACTTACTACTTCTTCTTAATTGAAGTTATCCCGGGAAGACAAATGTCATAACCGCAGAGAATATCAGTGTATTAACTTGTGGCGTTTGGTGTATCATTCCAACTATGTGGGGGAAATGGTCTTCTGATACTTTTGGTATGTATTACTTCAGCTTTCAGTAGGATGAAATATTGAGAAGAATATTTTGAGTGTGAGATGATGTTGCTTATCGACATCTTCATAGGAGTTGATATTGTTTATGGTAGAGTGCTTCTGGTTAATGCTTCATGTACTTAATGGTATGATGATTCCGATGAGATCGCAACCATCAGGGGAGAGATTTGTGTACATCAAGGACGCGCAACAGGTTCACGTGATCGGGCTTAATCATATATTCCGGAGGTGATATCCGTAGAGATGATCAGTGTTTCAATCTGTTACTTTGGTGTCATCGTTTCTTCTTCTGTTGGATAAATGCGTACAATATGGATTGAGTTGGTATGTGTAAGATAACTAGAAAGCATTTGGTGAAATGAAGATGTTGATATCTTATTCCCCCGAATAGACAACTGCTCCAAACCACAAAGTAATGTGTACATTGGGGACGCACAACAAGGTCATGTTATCGGGCTTCATCATACATTCCGGGATTGATAACCGCAGAGATGATCCATGGTTCCTTGTTACTTCGGTGCTATAATTTCCTTTGGGTCTTTGAGCGTCATACAATGAGACTTTTTGCATCACTTCAACTACTTGGGGAAGTGGTCTCATGAAGATGATTGTCGGTTTAGGGGAAGCTACCAAAGCTTCACATTGAGGAGGCTAAAAATTCATCGATTTGGTGGTGCCTAGCAATTAACTCAGTTGTGAGATTCTAGTGATTTGATAACTACTTGTGTTTGGTGAATTGTTGTTACTTAAGTCGTTTCGATTAGTCTGATTGTAATTTGACGTTGTGAGTTAATCTTTACGACTTGACTTATTACGATCAGATCTATTGTAACTTGACTTGTCGCGACTTGACACTTAATGCTAATTGTCACTTATCCAAGATCTCTCTCTAAGTTTAACTTGCATATTACATCTTTCGGTTTCTTTTGTTGACTTTAGTAAAATCCCGGGAGAGAATCGATCTCTCGGTTTAAGTCACAAGAGTTGTAAAATCCCGTTTAAGGTTATGTCATGGCATCTACCTCTTCAGAAGATGATTTAGGAGCCTCAAAAGCTTTGGTGGTGAAAGTTTAAGAGATGTTGACTACACGTTTCTACAACAAGCCGAACGATATCCTCATTTCGGTATTCATGTCAACATCTTCTTAAACTTAATAGTATCCTTTGTACATATATTATACCTAAATGTATATAGATATATAAAACCAACAAAAACCCATAAAAATCAGAAAATTAGAAAATACCAAAAATAGTTTTTTTAAGGCATGTCTTCTGGCATCGATAACATTTACGGTCCTAGAAATACCATTCAATAATGACACGGGTCATTAAATGAAGTTCGAACAGAAGTTCAAAAGGTTTTTCAAAACATGCATATATGGCTTGTAGTCATTTCAGGCTACAACCCGGACTTCAAAATTATGGCTTGCTATTACTTCAGATAGCAACCCGTTTTTCAAAATGAGGAAAACACGTCGCCAAAAGGACGGTTGTTCCTTGTAAAGGGTGTCATTCATCCGAGCGTGAATTACTTTATATTCATGCACCCTCGATCTAATGTACGCATCAGTGCATTATTTCTTGATAAAGATGAGAAATCTTCTTTTTATTGCCAAATACTTTCCCTTCTATGATTTTTCCGGAAAGTATTTGTGCAAAACTTGGTGGTACCATGAGATTTTCATTAAAAATCAATTTCAACTCAAACTTTGATAAAAATTTTCACTCAATCAATGACATAACTTATTTATGTGTTAAACATTCATCATTGATTGAAGGAGAGAGTGATTTCTCAAAATTTTATGCATCATCAAAACTTCCCACACTTTGTGATAGTTATTTGTCAGATTGAGTACATTTTCAAAGAGTTTTTCGTTAAAACTTCAAATCTTTTGTAAACTCTTCAAATCTGACACATAACAACCTCTCTCACAGATTGAGGGGGAGCAAGAAAAAGTTCCTTTTTATTAGACAATATTAAAATTGACCGCATTTCTCTCCCAAAAGTTTTTCTAACTTATTTAAATCAATTGAGATCAAAAATCTCGAAAGATTTGAAATTTTGATCGGGGGAGAGAATGTGGCTTAAATAAGAAATCTGATAATCAAATGAGATCTTTTCGACTCAATAATAGGCTCCCACATATGTGCTAAACACTTTCGTATATCGATGCACATAGTGAGGGGGAGCAAAGGCGTTTGTGGAAGTTATACCAAAGACCGACCATTTATCTTTATGCACGGAGTTATAAGGTTGGTTAAGGTTAGGTATGAGTTCCCATGATCCGCCAGAACCGGAAGGATCTTCCCAGGGACAATCCTCTAGATAGATTAGAAGTCCTTAGGAATGATTGAATAAAGGAGTAAAGTGAGAAAGGGAAGAGTGCGGACTGAGTTAGAGCTAGGAATGGAACAAACCCAACAAGGTTCTAGTGGTGAAGTCTCGGTAAGCACTGAAGGGGTTGAAGAATGAAAAAGAAACGAAATGAGAAAGGGTGAAAAAAAATAGCCCTCCATATATTCAACCTTAGGGCAGAAACCGGGTTCAATTCATAATCTACTGGCGGTTACTAAGGTAACACCGGTATTGAAGACAAGACGTCATGGACCCAGTGACGCACTGCACTAAACTTCCCAACCACTCAAGTTCTCTTAAAAGAACTTGTTTCATTCTCACGGGGAATCCTGTGCAATGTATCGATCGCTCATTGCGAGCTATGTTGATACCTAAAACAGGAGACGCCTCCCTAGTCTCCAGGAGCGGATCAAAACGCACTATTGAGTCTAGAGCCATGAGATCATCCATAAATCTCAATAGGACACATTCCAAATATGCTTATTGTTTCACACAATGTGGAAAATAAGATAAAATATTTAGAGTCCTACGCATTATCCTTGTGGTATTGCCAGAACATCCGAGTGATATGAAAATATTCACAATGAAGATGGAAATCCTTCTAGAGCGAACATCTCTCAAGCTCTTGGTAGGTGACATGTGAGATCCATCTTGGATCAATGATCAAGTGACAACTGGAAAGCAACAATGGTGCGATTCATAATTGAATCAAACTTGTTCCAGGATATGGATTGACGGATACTTTTGCTAAAACCTTTCAATGTGCTTACAAACTAATTTTCGAGCACATTGATTGTGTATAATCTTTCAAACAAAAGTATTTTTGATGGAAATGTGATTCTAAGTATAAAACTCTCGTCGTGTCTCAAAAATGTTTATCATAGGACACGCGAGTGATTTCTATAAATCTATTTCTCATCAATCCGTAAATTTTTATTCACCGATTCACTCTATCGTGCTGTCTGCTTTGAGACATTCCGGAGAGTCTTCGTTAAGTATGAAGATTCCAAAGTGGATTCTTTGGAAAATTCATTACTACAAGCTGGAAATTCCTGTCAAGGAGAGTCTTCGTTAAAAGAGACTCTACCTGATCACAGGTCGGTTTTAACAAAACTGGAGGGTAGTCTGTCCTCGCAGAACGAATGACAAAGCCATATTCGTTCTCTATCTTTATTGCTAACGGTTTTATTTCAGGGACACATATAAAGATGGTGTCGATGGCTCCTATTTCCAGCTGAATCGGGTCAATCCATACCTCATGCTCACACATCCTCCACACTATCAATGTCGATGAGAGACTTTCTACAACAAATGTTGAGAGACTACCAACAACGTTTCCGCAACTCTGATGAAAAAGTCTCCTGATCCACAACTCTAAAGTAAAGTCTCCTGATCTAGAAGGGTGTGAGCATGATGGTACTTAAGTCACTACATCACATGAAGGCAATACAACTATGGATGAGCTTGGAGATTTACTTTGGCTGATGATCTCAAAGGAAGCTCAAAGATCACATATCTTGAAGGAATTCAAATCACAAGTTCGCTTGCTTGAAGTACAAAGTGTGAAGAATAGTGAAGAATCAGATCCTACGAGCTACAAAGACTAAAGAATGCTTAAAGACCAAAGATCTTAATTTCAAAGGTGACCTCGCTTAGGGGGAGATTGTTAGGAATACAAATATTCCTGTAAAAGTCTCGGTCACCTAATGATTGTAATAGCATTAAGTTAGCTCGTAATTAGTTTTTTTATTAGTTAATTAGTATTAGTTTAAGTAACACCGTGGAAGAAGGACGGGTCTTCACCCACTGTATGCCTGATCCACAGCCTGGGTGTGGGCGTTTATGTTGTAAGTATAAATACCCCTCTCCACATGTGGAGAGGGTTGGAGCTTCCATTCACCTTAATCTAATATTCTCATTTTTCTCTCATCCCTTTCTCTCTCTAGGAATCCCTCCCATCTCTCTTTCTCTCTCTCTAAATTCAAATACAATTCGAATCATAATCACATAAACCATTCTTGTTATTATTATGAGAATCCTACACCCGTCATCCATGCAATTCTAACAAACTGATCCACCGGTAAAAGATAGCTAGGGAGTAGTGAAATCTAAGTAAACACATTTTCTCTCATTATTGTTTTCGCCATAATTTAGTTTAAGTTTAGTTTATTTTATTTTGATTACATCTTTAGTTATTTGGGTTAGTTGATTAGCAACTAATTCCGCCCACTCCTTCCAAAACTGAGATTTTGCTTGCTTTCATTTAAAATATAAAAATACAAAAAGAATCATCCCCCACCTCTAGACCTAGTTTAAATGAGTTTTAACCCTAGCGAACACTATTCTTTGAGTTGAAAGATCAATCCCCCGGTACTTGTCACTATACTATACTACAACGGTCAGGTACACTGCCTGGTAGGGATTGCAAGCTTCTCAAGATCCCTTGAGAGGTAAAACCTTTTGCGAGGGTGCAATTCCACGTATCACTTTCCAAAACAACAACAAACTTAAGCTAGAGAGCAATAATGAAAAAAGATACAAGCTTGAGAAAATGAGCTTCTGAGATAACAACCCTGGTGTAGGGGAGTTATTTGCAAAATTGGTCCAAAGAGGGGTCCAAATAAGCTGTTTAGAAAAATCCTAAAAATAAGCAGAAATAATAGTTTGAAAGCTGAGCTTCAGGACTTGATTTTCCAAAAAGATTTAGGTCAAATGGTTTAGAAACAAGCTCATGAAAAATCATTCCATAAATGGATTTCTGCCAAGACCATGCAATTTAACTTTTTCAACTCTTGTAATATTTTGACTTTTATGATATTTGAATCATTCCTACTTACTAAAAATGAAGTTTTAAGCTAAAAGGAGATGAGATTAAGATATTGATGCTAGATATGAGCCTATGTGAATGGTTATGCTAACTGATTCCTTATCAGTGAGTAATTATGAAGGCTTGAATTGGATTTTGACTTCCTACTGAATAACCACTTAATTTTATGACTTGAATGTCCTAATGGAACCTAAAGTAGCATGCATCCACCAAAAACAACAACTCAAAAAACCTAGACCATAGATATGACAGCAAATCCAAACAACCCTATAAAACACTGATTTTTTTTTTTTAAAAGCAGGATGATAAGACAACCTAAGCTACTTATCTAGAACTATATAATAAGCTATAAGAACTGTTTTTAAACCAAAAAGAAGCACAAACCAACCTTCCCAAAGGTTATGCAGTGAACTTGAGTTAAATGGAGAATGATTTGATAAAAAGCTATAAAACTGAACTACAATTATCAACTAGCTATAATAAGCTACAAACACTACAAATAAGCTAAGATAAGCAGAGAGCAAGCAAGAATAAGCACTTGTACAGTAAGGAGTAAAAATGGATAATATGGCTTACAAAAGCTTTCCAGCTTAGAAACAAAGAACCAAGGATCAAAAACTCAACCTAAAGCTTCCCATGAAGCACTATTACCACTGCCATCCAAGATTCACAGTGCTCCAGCTTTCTTCTCCTTTCTTCTCACCTGTTTTTTTTCACTGATTTTTTTTTGTACTTTTTTTGTATTTTTCAGTTAATCAACTAAAATTCCTCTAAATGAATTCTAAGCTTTGAAAGGTTTATCAGTAAGCTTAAATGAGTTTACAGGATCATTAAACAACAACTTCTAACAACTATAAAGCTAAGATGAGATTTTAAGTGAAAATTACCAAAAACTAAATTAGAACTGAGAACTTGAAATTGATGGTTGAAATATGTTTCTAATACACTGAAAACATCAAAATTACAACTTGGAAGCTAAAATGAACGCTGGAAAGTTAAAAATTAACTAAATCGACATGAAATAAGCTATGTAAAACTACATCTTGTTCTTTTGCTTCTCCTTTCCTTTTATAAGTGACTTTTAGGGCTTGTGGAGATCCTCTGCACAAATCTCATCAGCAATATGGACCCTTGGATCACTGCTTTTCATCCTAGCCATCAATTGGTTTTTGGCAGGAAAACTTGTTTGAGCCAATTTAGCAGTTTCTTGCAAGGGGGTGGTGGCATTTATTGTGGAGGTGATGGAAGGTGCAATTTGGTGAGGATGGTGGGATTTGATGGTGAAGGTGGGGGTGGTGGATTTGACAGGTTACAGGTTTACAAGTGGGAGGGAAGCGCGTTTTGACCTGCGTTGACTGGAGGACTATTTAGAACGGGTTTGTTTGGTTTTGGGCTTGTGGGAGTTGGGCTGGAGTTGGACTGGATCAGGGTAGTGGGTTTAGGTTGTGTTTGGGTTTGGACTTGGTTTGGTTTTGGGTTTATTAGTAATAAAAAGGTCCGGTTTAGTTTAAATTTACACAAGGACCAATTTTGTACTTTTCTATTTTTCAAGGGGTTTTTCTGCCAATCTTCCAAAGTTATCATAAGGACCAAATTTGCCAAGTTTCATTTATCCAAGGCCATAAATGATAATTTTCCAATTTTTAACACCAGGGACTAAATCTGCCAAGTTTTGAAAGTTTAGGGACCAAACTTGCAAATTCTTCAAACTTTCTACTGAAGGACCAATTGTGATACTTTTTGAATTCCTAGGGACCTTAGTTGATTTTTCTTCCAAAACAAATGCTCAGGGGCCATTTCTGTCAATTTCTAAACTTGAGGGACCATTTCTACCAATTTTGCAAACTTTTGCTCCAAGGATTATTTTTGGCATTATGTGATTCCCAAGGTGTGTTTTGACAATCTAAGCTCAAAAATGGTAATTTGCTTCCCCGGCTCTGGCTTTTGACACGTTTTCCAAACTCGTGCTCGTTTTTGTCCTTTTTGACCTGATTTATGCCAATTTCTGAAATATCCATTCTTGCACGATCACAAACATAAAAACACAACATCTTTGGCAATTATGGTTGGTTTGTATCTGTTTTTGTCTTAATTTGGCCAGAAAAATGTGTGTGAATAAGCACACACTAGTTACTTACATTTTATTAAATACATTTGCAACTTGTAAAGACTTGGACTATCCATGACCCAAAACCCAAGACCATAACCCATAACCCATGAAGCTTGATCCATAACCCATGACCCTTTGCATGACATCATGTATGACACCAAAATGGGTAAAACCCATAAACCATAACCCAAAGTCCATAACCCATGACCCAAGATATATTTAATATTATGCATGACATCACATGACCCATAGACCTTAACCCATAACCCAAAATCCGTACTGGTACTACCAGATACCCGGATTCCTGGCTTTACACTGGCTAGATCCCTTTGGGAAGGGATCCACCAGATCCGGCTGAAAAGTGCTCATTTTGCCTATAAATAATGAGTTATTTCTCTCTTGCTTCGCACACATTTTAGACATATCTTCTCTCTATGTTCTAAACTCTCTAACCTCCAATCTAAGGATCTTTCTATGTAGTCTCTCTTTATGATTTTCTAGGTTCCTCTTAAAGGAGAGATCACGACCTCTCGAAGACTTGCAAGCTCAAGACATGAGTTGCTAGGATTCTTCTTCTTTACAAGATCGCATGAGTGTATCTAATTATTCTTTCTTCTTCTCAAGGGTGTAGTAGAATGTGTTGAGTCGTTAAGTGTATAAGGACATTGATTCCTTAAGGTGTGTTGTGCTAGATGTGTTGATCGGGTAGTGATTCCTCCTTTGTAATGGAACCCGGTATAGCCTTATATCGAATAAAGTGTAGGCGGCGAAGGTTTGGCTCTACCTCGTGGAAGAGCTTGGTATTTAGCTTTGTACCGGAAAAAGTGTAAGCAACATTATGAAGGCTTCTCCGCCGGTGAAAGGAGTTTGTGTTGTGTAGTGTCTACGAAACTCTTAAGTTGGGTACTCGGGGAGTGGAGTAGGACAAAGAAGGTTTCCTTGTAGCCGAACCACTATAAATACTAGTTCTATGGATGTGTCTCTATAACTCTATCTCTTAGTTTAGTTTATATGCTTTTCTCACTATCAATATCCAACACGTCAAAACTAGATTGACATAAGTCTATCTAAAAGTTTTAAAATAAAGTTTAAATTGGTAAAACTATTCAACCCCCCTTTTTAGTTTTCTACAATTGGTATCAGAGCTTCGTTACCAAGTTACTTAGAGTATGTCATAATTTAAAAACTTGAAATGATCCGTGTATGTTTTGAAAACTACAAAAGAAGGAAAATCTTTTGTGAAAATTGACATCTAACTCATTTGTACAAAAATGATAAAACTTGCTATATCTAAATATTGATAAAGGTGTTATAATATCTAAATAAGTCTAACATACCTTCTTTAATAAATCTTCATGTTAGGAAGCTCATGAAGTATTGCTCATCTAGGAGTTCATACATCCTCCAAGATAATATGGTTTTTCTTTATATTTTTATGTGTTGCTTGTCTGAAATTGAAAAATATTGTGCTATGCTTATTCGGTATGCTTGTATCTACATGATCTATTTTTAAAAATCCTTTTGTGTCTTCTGTCTAGTCGTATAACGGCTATGGGAAGAGGCAATGCAGTGATGGCAGCGGCTGTATTATGTCTAGTCGTTGTGATGTTCCAAAGCGAGGTGGCTTATGCAAGAATTTATATCGTTCGGCGATGCTAATGGTTGGATGACTGGCGTTCAAACCTAGCCTAGAGATAAGAGGTTCAATGCTGGTGACGTCCTCAGTATTGCCTATACCACTACTTAACATGCTTTACATATTTTACAGTTTTCGATTTTATTTACTTATATTTTATGCCAAAATTAAACAATAATGTGCCATAAGATATTACAAATTATAAGACAACGGGTTTTGTTATATAATTTAACTAATTGAATTATTATCATTTTATCATATGGTTAGTGCTCAAGTATCCAAAAGGAGTACACAAAGTAGCAGTAGTGAACTAGAAAGGGCTTTCCAATTGCAGTGTTTTTTCGAAAGATGCAATAGTCTACACAAGTGGAACTGACCATATTATGCTTCTTAGTGGTTACAACAACCTCATTTGCTCTATCTTTGATCACTTTACTCGTCTAGAAATGCTGATGACAATTTATGTTGTTTAAGACACAATTAAATGATAAAGAAACTCAAACCTAAGATTTGATTCAAACTATGTGTTGGTATGTCGGGTTTAATTAATGCATATATATTATGAATTTTTCTTGGTTTTGTTGTGTGGTATGGTATAAGTAAGGGTTCACTCGCAACTATTCGAATTGAAACTAAGCAAATTTTAAAGTTTATCATATCATTAATTTGTTTGATTTTATAAGTATCTTGGTTGAATTTACCGAATATTTTTTTTATTTATTTGTTTATGTTAATTTTTTTTTTTTAACAGGTTTATGTTAATTGGATATGCATGAGTTTGGAGTGTAGTTGGTTCATGAAAATTGAGCAAATCTAGAAAATAAATTGAAGAAACAATTTCATTAAATATCGATGAACAATAGTTACAAGATTACTCATAACAACTAGACTACATGATAACATCTTCAGCTTCTTTATAAATCTTTGAGATGAGTCAAAGATTTAAACGGGATAGTCGCGGAAAACTATACCGTATGAGTGACAATAAAACTCTCATTGATCCACACCTGGATTCAATGAGAGGATGATCCTATCAACTAATACATTTTGTATTACTTTGTGTGTTTAGGATCCATGACTATCTCTGTTACAAACATACATATATATAGCTACAAAATACAAAGTACAACATGTGCTTGGTGAGTTGTCATCCACTCTTAGTGGTCCCCTTCATCTTCCTCTTTTGGAGAAACACCAACCATCCTTTTGGAATTGTCATAACTGATATTCCACTTCTATGGCAATTCTTGTACTTTGCTTTGACTCCCTTTTTGTACTTGCTGTCAGATTTTCGAAACAGCCTCAAGGAGTTGAGACATCCTCAGGGAGTTGAGACATCCTCAGCGAGTATGGGATAGCCTCAGGAAGTATGTTTGTTCAGAGATAGCCTCAGGGAGTTAGTGAGTTATTGTCATCACTCACTAACCCCATTACATTTTTCTTTGGCTCAGGGATCATTTACTGAGTACCGCCTCACTAAATGACGAGTCTTTCTTATTAGATTCACTGAACATCTTGAAGGTAACTCACAAAGTGACTATGCACTCAGTGACTTGTTTGATGTTTACGATTATACCCACTATTTTACTTAGTGAGTTAGGCTATTTTATTTTCAAATCCTTGTCAGGGTGATTGGGTCAAATTTTGGACCCAACAGTCACCCCCTATTTGAACATATAAATAGCCTAAGGTGATTGGTAGTAAGTGATGGGCTGTGGTTCAGGAACATGGGTTCAACGAGGAGGGTTCACTGACTGAGGTTCAGTGAGTAGGGTTCAGGTGTTTTGTTTTGTTTCAGTATATATATACTTTTCTTCAATATCTCAACCCACCAAACAACCTTATTGATTCCTTATTTAATCAGCCTCATTTAAACTAAACAAACCCAACGTACCATCAGTTTAGTTTTACCATTTTACAAAATGAACAAACCCTTTTCATTCACTGATCAGCTTCATCAAACTAAACAAGCCTTATATCTTTCCCATTCAACTACCTGAAGGTTCAGGGATACTTGCTTCAGGAACTCAGTTTCAGAGATCCATCTAAAGGTTTCAATGACTTGATCATGCTTTAGTCACTTTGGTGTTTCAGGGTATAGGGTTCGATGGGATAAGTTGTTTTCAGTGACGGAAGTAGCTTAGTGACTGGTGTTTGATACTTGCTAACTCAGGTTCAGTTGGTGGGAGTTTAGGGAGTGGGTTCAGTTTCATGTTCAAGTTCAGGGTGTACGGTTAAGGTTTTTAGGTTTTGGTTACAGATTAAGTCATCATGTTTCTTGGTTTTGGGCCATGGTTGGTTTTGTATGCCTTATTCATTCGGTGCCTGATTCTTTTACCACTGCCTGATGCTTACTACCATTTCTCTCTGATGCACAACCTTCTCTTCTTTTAGTGACTCCACTAGTTCAGTCTCCATGTTCAGAGACTTGAACAACATTCAGGGTCGTTTTGCTCTCAGGGTCCTGATTGCGGTTTTCACGCTTGATTATTATCAGACCCTATTATGCCTTGAGTTGTTATTACCACGAAGATATCACTAACCCGTATCTCTGACTCACTCCACCGAATTTCATCACTCCCTAATGTTGCAACAACGACACAACCTTTCCGTCACTTTGGGTTCAGACACTCTTGGTGTTTAGAGTCTCATGGTTTTTGGTTATAGTTTGGTTTCAGTGACTGAGATTGACCTGGTTCTGGCTTTGGGTTTGTTATAATCACTGATCTTCACCACAACTCAATTTGTTGAATTTTCCCATAAGTATTTCAAACCTCAAAAACATACTGAAACAATATTTCAGTGAGGAGTGACAAGGTTAAGGGGTTCAGTGACCTGAATGGGGTTAAGTGACAGGGGGTTCAACAACCAGTTCCTGCGATTATATGTTCACAGATTTCATACCCTTTCTCAGCTTCTCAAAACACTAAACAATTTAGACCGACTCCTTTTAAACCAGTACCCACCTTTTCATATCTACCGTTATTCCCCTTAACTTCCTGATTCACAAAACCCATTTTTGTTGTCACTTCCTGAGACACAATCCATGCCGCCTGATACTTACCACACCTTGAGTCGCAAAGGACTCATTCATATCATTCCCTCGAGTCAGTGTCACGTTCAGTCTCAGGTCGAAAACTAACCAACTTTTCCTTAACACTTACTAAAGTTGCAAAAGCTCAAATATCCTTTGATAATTTTTATATCAGACATATTTATCATTCTCAGCTCTTTTGATTTTTACCACAACTAACACAGGAGCTATTCAATTCTTAGCTCCCGGAGTTTTTCATACCCACGATTCAGGTTCTACCTGATTATTTTCACCACTTGTTCAGGCTTAGCTTGACAAACACTAATCACTCATCCTTCTCACATCATGGTTAAACTGTCAGCCCTACTATTCACTCCTTAGCCATTCCTATCAATTCAGTCTATCTTAACACTGAACACGCCCAATCAACAGATACTTATCACCCCCAAACATCCATATCAATCCTTTTTAATCATTAACCTACCCAACCCTCTAACCTTATGCACTTCACAACCATTAACAATATTCACTTCTGGGTTTTTTTTTTTTTTTTTTTTTTTGCTTTATTTTAGAGTTTGATTTGGAATGAGATTTGATGACGCTCGAATTATACATATTTTATATAGCGTTATTTATTAGTTTCTATATAATTTATAAGAACTTCCGAAACTTAATTGCATAAAAATATGTTGCAGGTCCTCTAGACAAAGATCTTCACTAGCCAAGGCAAAATGTGCAAATTCAAGATAAACCTATGATAAAGCCTATTCCAGATCAAAAGAGCGCCGAGCTTTTATCTTAAGAGCTGATTACGGGGGCTAGTATAAATCCATAAAATCTAAGTTAAGTCAAGTAAAGCACGCCGGTTTTATATCTCAAGCACGCCGACCTTCAGCCTCTATTAATGACCCTTTGGCCCCAAGAAAACTCTTGAAGGTCGCCGTTGTTTATTGCCAAGTGCGCCGATATTCTATGAGAAGCGTGCCGATCTTTTGTTCATCAGCGGCGTACTTCAATGCCTGGCTAGTCAACCTCTGCCTATAAATAGAGCCTTATTTCACCTCATTTGAGACACCAACACTCTCCCCAACAACCAAAAAAGCTCTGATAATATCCATCTCATGTTCCAATCATTGGGGTGATAGAAATTAAGTCAAAGTTCTAAAAGCGTTGTAATACTGTCTCGATATTAATTGTGGTGATCGCTAGTGACGGTAGCTTCTTCATTACATTAATTCAGAAAGTATGTTAATCATTTCGTGCACTATTACCACTGTAAGCATGATTACTAAAGCCAAGTTAGGCTAAACTCCTTATGGTTGCTTGGATATGTTAATATAATAAAGTGTTTGGTTATGGTTTTGATCTCTTGTTGCTTTCTTCTTTATGTTGCAACCTTGTTGTGTTCTAAACTTATAACCATTGTTTATCTCTTTGATTATAATTACTACTTGAAAAGGGTCGAAAGATTTGGGTAGTATTTTATAATTTTCAACATATGTCTATGTATGTTGATCAATTGAAGGAGAAATCGCTTTTGTATTGAAATAAACAATAAGAGTTTGAAATATCGCAACTAGTACTTAGACTGGTTAGCCACTCATTTAAATACTAGCCGACATAAGTCTTGAATCACAAACATAAAATGACGAAACGTTATTTTGACTAAAACAACTTATCGTTTGTTAAGAGCAATTGAGATCATTATCATATGTCATCACTGAGTTATAAGAACTATCCAATTAATCATATCTGTCTCATATTTGAATTTCACAACAACTGCATAAGTCTTCTAAATTATCTTGATTAGCTAATTGACACATAAGAGAAAACCTCGGTCCCTGTGGAACGACCTGGTCTTACCAAATCTCTTTAATATAAACGAGGGTTATACTTTTACCCATCGTGTTTTGAGTAATAAGGAAATCGGTAAAACTAGTTTAATAAATATAAAGCTTTCGAAACACATCAAGATTTATGTATGTACGGTTTATTGTTGCTAGGTTTTTTGAATCGAGGAGTTATTTGGGTGGTTTTTGTGTGTTTGGTTTCTGGATTTTAGACCGACAGGTTTGTGTCTCTATTTTCATAGAATGGGAGTAACAATGAGAGTAGGATGAAGATTTGATTATCTTGAGTTGAATGGTTTTTTTGAGTTTTTGATCGAAGTGTTTTTTTTTTTTTTTTTTTTTTTTTTTTTTTTGAGAGAGAGTGTTGGAATGATGATGAATAGATGGGATTTTGATTTTGAGTATGTTTAGTTTATGGAAGGTGATTTTTTGTTGGTGTTTTTATATCGAGAATGTGGATTTGGATAAAGATTTTATCCTTCTTGTTTTTTATTTGACTGATTATTTCAATCAGTGGGGTTTTTGGGTGGGTTTTAGTCAATATCAGTGTGCTTCTCCTCCTCAAAAGTTGCAACATCAGTAGCAACTTTTAAAGATTTCACACTAATATTGACACAGCTGGATGTTATTAGCAGTCAAGAACGGATCTAGATCATAAGAATAATCCACCGGCTCTGATACCACTTGTTGGTCCATGAAAATTGAGCAAATCTTGATAATAAAATGAAGAAACAATTTCATTAAATATCGATGAACAACAGTTACAAGATTACTCATACAACTAGACTACATGATAACATCTTCAGCTTCTTTATAAATCTTTGAGATAAGTCAAAGATTTAAATGGGATAGTCGCGGAAAACTATACCATATGAGTGACAATAAAACTCTCATTGATCCACACTTGGATTCAATGAGAGGATGATCCTATCAACTAATACATTTTGTATTACTTTGTGTGTTTAGGATCCATGACTATCTCTATTACAAACATATATATATATATATATATATATATATATACAAAATACAAAGTACAATACGTGATTGGTGAGTTGTCATCCACTCTTAGTGGTCCCCTTCATCTTCCTCTTTTAGAAAAGCACCAACCATCCTTTTGGAATTGTCATAACTGATATTCCACTTTTATGGCAATTCTTGTACTTTGCTTTGACTCCCTTTTTGTACTTGCTGTCAGATTTTCGAAACAGCCTCAGGGAGTTGAGACAGCTTCAGGGAGTTGAGACATCCTCAGGGAGTATGGGATAGCCTCGGGGAGTATGTTTGTTCAGAGATAGCCTCAGGGAGTTAGTGAGTGATGTACCTTCTTCTTTAGCTCAGGGATCAATCCTTGTAAGGGTAATTGGGTCAAATTTTGGACCCAACAATAGTAACAATAGGGTTTAATATGATATACTCTAGAAGGAAAAGGAAAAAAGAAAAGAAAATCTTTGGTTATTTATAAAAGGGTAAATTTAATGTCACAAAACTCTCAGGTGATATTATCTAAAATTTGAACTATAAGTCGTTAACGTTGCTCTACTTCGCATATACTAAATAACAAATGACAAGGGGAGACGCAACTAACGTGATAGTTACTCAAACGCCACACAAAGTGGATGGGAAAAAGAATACCAAACATATCACATCCATCACTTGATCTTGTTATCTTATTAAAAATTATCGCATATTATCATCATATTTTATGTTTTCTTGAAATTTAACCAAACCATGTCAAAATTGATCCCAATTTTAAGAGAAAATTATTTTGGATCCAATAATATATTTTAGAACGTGAAACATTTTTAAAAAGAGTATAAAAAATAAATTTTAAAGGTATTTCGGCATTATTTTAAGCATTGAAACTTAAATATGCACTTTCTTGAGCACTTATTAAAAAGTGACTATATTATAAAGCATGTTTTTATCAAAGTTTCCTTCTAATATCTTGTTTATTTCATTAGTCCAGCTAGTTGTAAGTTTTAACGCTCGATAGTGAACTGGTCGATATCAAGCACAATATTAAAAGCGTTGATTTACAATTGGCCAAGCATATATCCATTTTTAAAGATGCAATGGACCTTGTTCAAAGAGTTGTAAACTTAATTGTTATTCTTTTACCGGATGTCCCCGACAGCGGCACTATTGTTAATAATACTAGCAGGATACCCGCGCGTTATGGCGACAAGTACCCTGCAATACAAATTACGGAAAAAATACATGTTTAATTTTATATTTTCCATTATAATATCTTTATAGATAACAAAAATTTTATGTTTGAGTAACTTTAAGCAATATCGAACTAATTAATATAAAAATTGTAAAGTACTCGCACGATGTTGGAGCAATATAAAGGTTGTAATCAGTAATATTATGGAGGCATGAAATCAAAGTATGTCGAGAGTAGGTACAATATGGTGTGATTTCGTTACATTTATACGGTATAAAAATCTACACATCCTCATCATTAAATGTGATATTTTGTTTTAAATACTCGATTCTTTTGCTTTTACATATTAGTCACTTTATTTTCATAGTTTTATCGTTGAAAACAGATAATTTATGTTTTTTATATTTAAGTGATGAAACTTTAAATAATACAGATGATATAACTTAACTTAAAATTGAGACGTTTAATTGAATTATTTATTGGGTTAGAACTAAAATCGGCGAAGGCCCTATATCTCAAGTAAATACAAACACAATTAAAAAAAGTTGTGACAATTTTTTTACGCACAATGACAAAAAAAATATTTTTCTCTTTATCTAAACCTAGTCATTAGCCACCACAAGTATAGGCCATCACGAAGGCCACTGCCAGCCACAATATATACCACCCTATAACCACCACTCAATTTGGAACCCTATAACCACTGAAAGTCAACACTAACATACGACGTATAGTTATTTCGATTGATGTGTTGTTTAGTATAGGTAATATATGTATCAAGTTTTACTATTTATATTTTGCCGACTTTACATATTAACTATCACAAACAGGCAGTGTACCTGATCAATTGTAGGTTCGTTAGTAAGTATGGTGTCGATCACTAAGAGTGGATGTTAACACTTAATAAATCAGCATTTTAATTATC
This sequence comes from Artemisia argyi, assembly GCA_030686995.1. Lineage (NCBI taxonomy): Eukaryota > Viridiplantae > Streptophyta > Magnoliopsida > Asterales > Asteraceae > Artemisia > Artemisia argyi. The sequence continues at coordinate 65,677,182 of CM060677.1, forward strand.
TAAATTAACCTAATTAAACTAAAACTAATGCAAAGGAGGGTTTTCAGCCTCAGAGATTGGCACAAGTTTTGGTTTAATAAAGCGATAAATAAAACTAATAACACACACAAGCAGATAAACAAACAATAAAGAAGTGGTCAAGCTCGATAGTAAGGAAAATGTATTAACCAAGTTAATCAAAAAAATGCCATATATGTCTACGTGTGCAATGATTGTACTACATTTGTTGGTGGTTTTCTATTGAAAGCTAGGTGGTACTTCTCCCTAAACTAGAGGTTTTTAACTGATTAATCCTGTTACAATTAATCGAACCTGCATAAAGTCTCACTGTTGATTATAATCTATCTGGCTTACGATATCACTACCAAGGCGAACAACAAGTGCTTTGTTACAAACTTATGCCCTAACTTTATACCAGTAGCCTAATGGTCATAGTACTATTGATCTAGTGATATAGGTAAGTAATATGCATCTTTCCCGAAATAATGTTCATCATCCACTTTACGAGGTTACTAGTAATAATGAGGTAAGGATTAATTCAATAGACCTAGTCTGTCATCCACTTTACACTAATAGTGAGGTATGGATTAATTCAATAGAAACTAGTCTATCATCCACATTAAACTAACCCTAATAAGCGCGAGGTAAGGATTAACAAAGAAAAAGAATCAGTTGAATGAAAGATTAACATATTAAGCACATAAATGTGTGATAAACATACTCAACAAGCAATGAAAGAGTAAACAATTGATATAAACAAATCAAAACGTTAAATTTTCATAAACTTGGCTAATACCTACCGGTATTAACCCATAATCTCAACAATCATGCACAGTATCATATTTAGAACGATTAAAGTAGAATTCATAAGAAAACAATATGCTAACTGAACGATTATAGTGGAGTATAATGGTTACAAGAGTTTTTCTATGGAATGATAGTAGAGGTGCACATTTCGGTTAACCAGTCCGGTATGACCCGAACCGGTTTGGGGGTTCGGTTTGAGTCAACGCAAAAAAAAACCGGTCGTGGTGGTTAACCGGTTCGGTTCCAAACCGGGTCCGAGGGGAAAAATTCCAAACCGACCCTAACCGGTCCGGTTTCAGTTACGTGTGGTTCGGTGGCGGTTAATCAGTTTGGACCGTTTTGTGTATTTTTTTTTTTCGTTTTTCGGCCTATAAATACTACCCAATCACAGAATTCTCAGTTCCCACTTCTCACTACCCATTCACAATTTGACATTCACAAAATCAAAACTCAACATTCAAAATTCGATGTCTCGCAAAGATTTCTCGTAACAATTCCCAAATCCTCACAAAGATTTCTCACAACAATTTCCATGTCCTCCAAACAAACCGGTGATTGTGAACACTTCACCTACAGAATCCCGCTTGCACTGTCAAGTTAATGATGTGTGCAACACATCAAGAATGATAAAAATCACCATTAAAAGGTGGCTCGAATTCAATTTTCAGTCTACCCATTGCATTTGTGTTGTTGCTAGCATTATCCAACGTAATTGAAAAAAAAATCTGCAAGTGAAATTTGTTAAACACTTTTCTTAACATTTTGAATAACACACTTCCCGTGTGAGGAACCGGAAACTCTTCAAAGGATATGACTCGCTTCATGATTAGCCAACTTTCAGGTTCAACCCAATGTGCGGTAACAGAAAGGTACAAATATGGTGAACCATGAGGAGTGGACCAAACATCCGTTGTTATGTTAACACAAGTATCTAAATTACAAAAAAAATAAATAAATAAATAAAAGTTTTTTAATTCTTGTTTGGCCGTTTTCCACATGTTCATAGCATCGCTTTTTATAGTCATATGACTTACATGATTGTACATTGGTTGGACATGAGTCTACATCACCTCCGTCATATCCTCGTCGTCCCAATGGTTGAACAGCAAACCTCTTTTAATCACCAAATCGGAAAATGCTTCACGGACTGCTTCATGATCGTATACAAAAATACTCCCGTCCCGAGCCATAGAAGATTGTCCTGCTTCCGGAACAATTTTTAGTGCCTTGCAATACTTTTGTTTGATATGAGCCTTCAACGTCGAGTTGGAACTCACCGACATTATATTCAAGCAATGCTTACATTGAGCCTTTTTTTGCCGTCTGACATTAGGACGTAGTTGAAGTTTTCCCAAGGATCTTTAACACGGTCGCATGGTAAAATTTTGACAATCATAGGTGCATTTAATGAACCAGCTGCGATGGTGTGGGTGGTGGTGTTTGAAGTTGTAGTATCCATTTTTGATTTTTTAGAGAGGTTTTCGCTTGTGTGAAAGTTGTGAATAAACAAATACATAACACTTTCTATCTATACTAAACAAGAAATGGCAAAATGGTAAATTTTGAGACTAAATAATTAAAAGTCGATCCCCCACGCTCCTTCCCATTCAAATTCAAAATTCAAACTTTCAAATTTCAAAAATACTAGAAAAAAAAAACCCGCCCCCTTGGCCCGGTTCGGTTCCTAACCGGTTTATAAAAACCGGTCCTCAAACCGCCTCTTTTTTTGAAATGTCTAACCAGTTCCTAACAGCCAGTTTGGGGAAAAACCAGACCGGTCTGGGTCAAAACCAAGTTTGACCGGTTTGGTTTTTCGGTTCGCTATCAGTCGCGGTTCGGTTAACAGGTTTTTTATTGCACCTCTAAATGATAGCACTAGCAGAACCTTCTTGTCTTTTAAAATAGTCTGGAAATCGTACATGGTGGTTAAAAGCTCTATGAAAACCGAATGCAAGGTTTTCTATTTATAGTCTTCGAATACGAGTCGATACGGCGTATTGGGTTGACCAATACGATGTATCGAGGTAACTTTGTGTGGGGTCTAAGATTATTATATTCCAAAATATTCCATCAACCGTCATCCAATACGGCGTATCATTGCACATGGATACGGCGTATTGAAGTCTTCCCATCATAGATGTTTTTGTGAAGTTAGGGCATGGATACGTCGTATTACAGAAGTGAATACGGTGTATTGGAACTAAAATGAGCTTGTTCTTCTTGTTGACCAAAGTTTCATATACGGCGTATTGTGGAATCCAATACGACGTATGCATCAAAGTCAGGCAATGGTCTTGAATTCATCTAACTCTTGGTATATGGCGTATCCGTCTAGAATGATATGGCGTACTAATGTCAGATTCAGTAGGCTTTATTGACTTCACCAATTTAGCTCTAAAATACGTTCTTTTCGCTAACTTTCACCAATTGCTTGATAATAACTGAGAAATACACAAATAAACGATTAAGTATCAATTCTCATATACAATGATATAAAATAAGAAATATAAACAGGATAAATGATGCTATAATCAGTTGCTATTTGATGTCATCATCAATTCAAATGTTTTATATTCTAGGTCTATATTTTTTTTTGCAAATGAAGTTATTTGTTGTCTTGTCAAATCCAGAATTTTTAGTGTCCAAAGGGTATTGAATTTTGATATTGTTTGCTAGATGGATCTTCAAAAACATGTTGATACTACATATTTCCAGCTAATATGCAAAAAATTTCTACTCCCTTCATCCCATAATTATTGTCTAGTGTCACCTTTTGAAGTTTTTATTTTACAACTTTGACCTTAAATATTTTTATTTGTGTTATAATATACTTGATGAAAATTATACGTATGAAAATGCATTTAAATCTTATTTCATTCATATATTTTTCATCAAGTAATATACAACACAAATAAAAATATTTAATGTCAAAGTTAAAAACTAAAGACTTTAAAAGTAAACAGTGAACAATAATTATTACCCAGAAGGAGTATTTCTTTTAGCTTGGCATGGCAAAGTAAATATATGCTTTTGTAAGAGGGTGCATGTATAATACCCTCAATCTCTATTTAAACAAATTAAATATGTATGTGTTAATATTTTATATTCAGATAAACTCATAAAAGTCGTATTGAATATGTTGAACTGTTATTTTTTGGTGTGAACTCTTCAACAAGCAATAATATGTGTACTACTAAAAGTGTATTCTTTTTTATCTTAAAAGAATTTAAGATTGATGTAATTAATAGTTTCACAATGTGCTTATAATTTTGTATCACATAAATTAGCAGCCTGCATGGCTTATACTATGTATTTTAATACTTGTATTTATCATTGAAGGATACTCGACTAATGATTTTAATTTCCATTTCATACTGCAATTAAAAATAATTCGATCGAGAAAACTCACTCACAAATTGGTTGAAAATATTCCATTGTTGTCGCTACATAACTATGGCACTAGAAAAAAATGCTTTTCGAGCATATTTTTAACACTACATATACAGTTTGTCGAAAGGAAATTACCTGCCGCCAAAATCGTATAAATGAAAAACATGTGATAGCCAAAAAGTTAGTCACCGGATACCCGCCGCCGCATTGCGCGGGTACCCTGCTAGTTGATTCTAACGGAGGAAAAGTCATTCCTCCATTATATGTATTATAGATATAGATAAAAACCTAAAATTCTAACACTAAACATCTACGTTACACTCTGGGAAATGACCAACATTTTCAATTTATTTTTTCACATATACATCACATATGTGTATTTTAACGCTACACAACATTGCTCAACAATTTTTTTCAACATAAGTCTTGATTACTTCACGTTAATAAATGATTGAATATGTAGTGTTTTTTCTTTCTTTAAGTCTTTCTTATTTGTGGTTCAACTTCAACCTCAGTTGCATAAACTTCAAGAGAACTTGACACCCATTTTATTGACTATAAGAAACATGTATCAAATTCTTCTTATATCATGAGTAGCGTTGGTTTGTAAAGCATAAGTTGTGTGAGAAGAAGCGTTAAAATGGCAAAGAACACACAAAGTCATCCAACCAACCACCCCTTCGTAAATCTTATTACTTCTACTATAGTAGACAAGTCATTAAATAGGTGCTTACCAAACGAATACACAAGACAAAGATAATCCCCACTAGGTGGATCATATCAATCCTCACTACAATAATCACTCACACTCAGACTACACAACCAAATAACTATTGGTCATGTTGATACAAGAATCAAGCTAACAAGATATCAAGAATGATATCACAGACTAAACAAGATGATATAACAAACTGTGTGTAAAAACTAGAGAGAAAACATGACTGTTGAATGAAGGTTATCAAACCCTAGATCCGGATGATAGCATATATAGCTGAAAATTTCACTTTAGCCCTTCACCTTTCATTCCTTGAGCAAATACCAACTAGACTTTGAGATAGAGTAAATATCTTTGATATATTTTCACAACTGGTCCTTCAAGTTATGTTGATTGAAGCTTGACCATATTATCCAACATCCATCGTTAAGCTGATATGTTAGCAATCTGCTCATCAACTTTTACTTCATTCTTTAATGTATTATCAGCTTTCCTGCAAACATGTCAAACAAACCAGGTTTCCTGTAAAAAAGGTTATGTTGAATAAGACCAAGACATTTTGTGAAAATTTTTGCAATCTGATCATCAGTATGAATTTTAGCATTTTTAATCACTCCTACTGCTACCTTTTCTCTTACCAAATAAACATCCAGTTCAAAGTGTTTAGTTTTTTCATGGAAAACAAGATTTGCAGCAATCTGGATTGCTGCACTATTGTCACAAAACACTTCAACTGGACACAACCCTTTTAAACCCAAAGTGTGCAATAAATTACCCAACCATATAACCTCACAAGTTGCAGAAGCTAAGCTTCTGTATTCAGCCTCAGCTGAACTTTTAGACAAAATGGCATGCTTTTTACTTTTCCAAGAAATAAGTGACTGACCCAAGAAGACACAAAAACCAGTCACAGACTTTCTAGTTTTAGGACACTTAGCCCAGTTTGCATCAGTATATTCTCTTAACTTCAAATCAAACTCTTTATTAAACTATAGACCAAACACATGTTATCCTTTTGAATATTTCAAGACCCTTAAAGCAGCTTTTAAATATGATTGTAATGGATTGTGCATATGCTGACTTAAGCAATGCACAACATAACTGATATCAGGTCTAGTATTTGTCAAAAATATTAATTTACCCACCAAATTTTGGTAATTAGTAACATTTGTCAAAGACTTATCTTTAACAGTAATAACTTTTTGAATTAATAAATTTCAGACTCATCATTACCAGTAATAACTAACCTCTTTGTTTAACATAAAGAGAATAGTCAAATTTGCTCTGGTCAAAGCAATGCTCAGCCAGAGCAATGGTAAGCTGGGCATTCCAGTGCCTTGGGGCTTCCTTAAAACCATAAAGAAACTTATTCAACTTGTAGACTTTAGATTTATCAGCATTGTTATAACTTTGAGGTAAACCATATAAACATCCTCAATCAAATCACCATACAGAAAATGCAATATTAATATCTAACTTATATAAAAGCCAACTCATATTCACAACAATACTTATTAAACACCTAACATTAACCATTTTAACTACTGTACTGAATGTTTCATGATAATCAAAACCTTCTCTTTAATTAAAACCTTTAGCAACTAATCTTACTTTATACCTTTCAGTTTCACCATATGTTTTATATTTTATTTTCCAAATCCATTTAAAACCAATAGGTTTCATATTAACAGGTAACTCACATTCAGTCCAAGTATTATTTTTGTTAAGTGCTTCAATCTCATTAAGCCTCTACCCAATTTGGATCTTTTAAAGCATCATCAAAACAAGTAGGTTCAACAGACTTATTTAAAGTAGATGCAAAACACATATTAGATTTATTCATATTATAATAATTTGCGTATTTTTCAATGTCATATTTCACTTTAGAATTCAACACATAATCAATCAACCTAACAAGTACTTAGACTTCCTGCTAGACTTTCTTAATACATGTGTCTGTACATCATCTCCAAAAATATTATCATGAGATGATATAGAAACATATTCTTGGTTACTGTCCTCAGACCAGTTTTGGTCACCAAAATGGGTTGCGGTTTGCCAACCTTCTTGATACATGTTTTGTGCAGTATCTGCGGTAGTATCTATTGTATCTATAGAAGTTTGATCACTGCCATCCTTAGAAGATGAATTTCTCCCTTCGTCATTGGGACTTTGAGGCATATGACCATAAAAAAAACTTCAAGTGCTCAACTTCACTTGTAACCTCTACATCAGTTGAGTCATAGGTTTTCATTTTAAAAAGAAAAACATTTTCATAAAACCTAGCATCCCTTGAATAAAAAACATTTTTAGTATTCATGCTTAAATTTTATATGCCTTTTTAACAGTAGACTACCCAATTAACACACACTTTTTAGGCCAAAAAGACAGTTTATCACTATTGTTTAAAAATGTAGAAAAACATAGACAACCAAAACACCTCAAGTAGGAAAGATTAGGTTTCTTTATATGTACCAACTCAGAGGTATCCCCCTTGAAACATAAGACTCCTTGCTACATTGAGCAAGCGTTTATGTTTCCTTTCCAGCAATGCCATTTTTCTAGAGGGTATGGTCACAAGAGGTCTGATGAATTATTCCTAAATTAGAAAACATAGAATGCATCTCTTATTTATAATTCAGTTCCATTATCAGACCTTACAGGTTTAAGTTTAATACCAAACTGATTTTGAACAAAATTAATAAAAGAAACAAATACATCAATCTCATCCTTAGTTTTGACTAAGTACACCCACACAACCCTAGAAAAATCATCAACAATAGTTAAGAAATACTTAAACCCTTCTCTGCTAGGAACCCTGTAAGGGGCCCTACAAGTCAAGGTGAACAAGTTCACCAACAGTCTTAGACTTGTGATCAGACAAGGTAAAAGGTTCCTTAGTATGTTTAGCCCTATGGAAGACCTCACAGACAGGCAAAGAAGAGTTTTTAGAAATGTTTAGGTATTTTTTTAACACAGACAGAACTTGATTAGTAGGGTGACCAAGTCTGCTATGCCAAAGCATTTTAGACACATGAAAGGACATAAGCATATTAGACTTACCCACAAAACATTCATTATCCATATCAAACAAATGCAGTCCACCAGTTTAACTACCAGTCCCCAAGATTCTCTCCCTTTTCAAGTCCTGAATATAACACTTATCCTTATCAAAACCAACAAACATATTACCATCTCTTATAAGCTTATTAACAGATAGCAAACTGACATAGTATCCAGGAACAACAAGAACATCATACAAAATCACATTAATAGTCAGTTTTAAATTTCCAACATGACTGATAGTAGCCACAGTACCATTGGGATGTCCAACAATAATTTTAAGACTAGTAATATCAACAATATCAAACATAACAATAATTTTAAGATTAATAATATCAACAATATCAAACATACTAACAGTAGACACAATTAAATGTTGATTAGCACCATAATCAATGATCCAACCCAAACTTATGGTTTTAACACACAAATTTAGATTGGCAAAGAAAAACTTAGAAAAATTGATATTGAACCAGACATTACCATTAAAGAAAGAAACCCTACCAACCATATTGGCATCTTACACAATTAACGAAAAGAGGATATTAATTATGGAACCTACCCGTCTATCTATAAAAAATGACGGACAATTTTTTTTTTTTTTTTTTTTTTTTTTTTTTTTTTTTTTTTTATCAAATCATAGGTATTTCATTGGTTCATAAAAGTAAGCACGTATGCTCCCAGATGGAGTTTCATTGATCAAAGACAACAGTTTCTTAATCTGCTCGGAAGTAAAACCAGGAGAAAGATTTGCAAATAATTGTTTTTCATTATGTTTAGCATCAACATTAGCATTAAAATTCTGGTTAACAAGATTATTATTTTTAACAAAACCATGTGGAAAGCCAATAAGTTCATAACACCTCTCAATAGTGTGTCCAATCTTCCAAAATTCAGATTAGGATTAGGACCTCCATTAGCAGAATTAGTCACATATATCTAGTGTTGTTATTGTTATTGTTAAAAACTCTTCTATTATTGTTAAAAGTTTTAACAGCAAAAAAAGTAACCTTCAGTTTAGACTCAGAAACACTAGAAGGATCTTATCAATCCTCACTACAAGAATCACGCACACTCGATTACATAACGAAATAAAGAGATGGGTTGTGTTGATACAAGAATCAGACTAACAAGATATCAAGAATGATGTCACAGACTAAACAAGATGATATAACAAAATGTGTGTAAAAACTAGAGAGAAAACAAGACTGCTGAATGAAAGTTATCAAACACTGGATCCGGATGATAGATTATATAGCTGAAACTTTCACTTTAGCCCTTCACCTTTCATTCCTTGAGCAAACACCAACTAGACTTTGAGATAGAGTAAATATCTTTGAGATATTGTCACAACTGGTCCTTCAAGTTATGCTGATCGAAGCTTGACCATATTATCTAACAAGAAGAATACGTGCACGTATTTCTCGTACAACTTTAGAAAGTACATAATGAAGATGATGATGTTGCGACCAAGTTTTTTTATTTAATTTCGAGGATGGACATGTCAATTTGCTCCAAGACATAATTTTTTTAAGTGATTATGTTATGTAACTTTATAGGGTATTATCTTATGTCCATACCTTTTGTAATTTTATGATTATATAGTAGTTATTAGTTATTATGAGTTAAGGAATTTCATTGTGTTTTGGAGTTGATTGTGCGTTTGCATTAGGTGTTTTTAATTGTTTAGGTCTTGTTGTTATAGACTTATAGTAGGGATGTCAGCAACAGTGACTAATTTTATTTCATTTTTATTTAACAATTGGAAAAGAAAAAGGAAACTATTATCATGAAGAAAGCCCAATAATAATAGTAAGGAGCAAGAGTGCAATATTGGCACACAATTAAGTCGAATAAAAGACATTTGCAAGCCCATCAAACATAGTTACAGACTTACAGCAGCAGAGTACTAAGGACTAGTTGGGTACCCATCCAGGCCACACGCCCGCACCCCCTAGGCCCCTACGTAACCTTAGAAAGATAAAATTTTACTTTCAAAATCTTTAGATTACTAGAAAAATAATCGTATTTTTGGATGACGTAAACACTTAAGAAAATTCGTAAGTGATAAAAACCAATTCGACGGTTAATCTCCTAATCTTTTTTATATAATAAAACAAAACTCCTAGTGGATACTTTGAAAAAAGAATATTTCCTTATTGGGTAATATTTTAATTATTATTTTTTAATTTAAAATTTTAAAAATTTGTTTTGTTGATATACTACACAAGTAGAAGATAAATACAAAAAAATATAGATAAGATGCAATACTACATAAGTAGAAGATATATACAAAAAATATAGATAAGATGCGATTAAATTTTTAAATGATTATCTTTAATAATAAACAAATATAATTAAAAATCATAAATCAAACAAACAAAAAGATTAAATTATTTATTTTTTAAAAAATAAAAATATATCATTAAAAAATTTTAAAAAACTCGCGCGTGCGCGGGTATTATAACTAGTAGTTCTAACGAGAACAAGAAGCCCAATTGAAACACTGTTTTTTCTGATTTTTTTTATTGTATTTTTTTTTTTTTTTCATATCATTTCTCAATACACTAAATACAATCTTCTATTTATTCACTAAATCAAGATAATTGAGGAGTATGTGTCACAATTTTAGACATAACAACTAGGCTTTTTTCTGACGTGGTTGCTTCCCCGTTAATTTCTCACCAGTCCCTACCACAACTTCATTAATTCAAAAAACAAACCACGTTTCTAAAACTGTAACTGCTTTCAGAAGTATTTTTGATCACTCTCAAATCCCAAACCTCTTTGAACAAGAGGTTAATATGTTGATAAGTACCTTCTGATTTAGGATCAACTACAATCGGATTAACATTAATGTTTCTTGAGCTTTTATTGTTGAGTCCAATGATTAAACATCGGTTTGGGTAAGTTTTAAGATTTTAGCTTTTCACTTTTGTTTTGTTAATTGTCATATCCTTTTTTATTCTATCATCTAACATCTCATCAGCTATTTGTTAATTTGCTGAATAGTAAATCAGTCGGTTTTTATATATATCAGGTGTTTGACGAAATGTCCAATTGAACTCAAAAAAAGTTTAAAATTTCTTAATTTGTGGTAATTTAGTGGGTTAGTTTCTGAATTTTCTTTGTTAACAGTATATTTACAATTCTTCTTCTTTGGATGGTCGTCAATATGGCTTTTATGGTACAAGGATACATGCGATCATTATGTGAGTTTCTTTTTATCTTTAACTCCAAGAACCAAGGTGCTTAATATATATTTTCCAGTGAATTATTATGGACAATTTTCTTTTTATATGTAGTGAAGCGATTGCATGTTTTTTTGCAGTATTTTGTGCACCGATTTGATGGTAAGTCTTCTACTTTACATTCAATGCGTTGGAAGCATCAATCTGGGGAAATGGTACATTTCTTATTGTCATATGTGTATATCGTGTGTCATTGCTTCTAAACTGTGCAATATAATCTTGCTTTCTAAGTAATCCTTCTTAAGATAGGATGTATCTGTTCAAGGTTCTTCCATGTGAACCGGTTTTTGAATATATATTGCCTATTGGCAAACCAAATACATGAATGCGCATCTATTTAGCTTGTGGCAGCTTCATTAGAATGCTATTAATTTTATGTATAAGAATCTCTAACCAAATTAGCAACATTAGTGTTTTCCGTCATTAGTTAACTTGAGTCAGAATTGGTTAGTTAGGCCAACCAAATTGGTCTGTCTCTTAATCTTATTAGATATAGTGGTCAACTCCTTCGAGTTACAATTTGCTATAAAAGTTTGTGAACGGTAAATATTAAAGAGCATGTATTTGAAAAAACCACTACCACTTAAGTAGTTATTTGCAGACCCGTTCACTATAACTATGATAATTATGCTTTCAAGAACAAACTAATCCGTGAATTGCACCTTCATAGTTCGCTTACCGTGTATAGAATTCTTAGTCCATTTAATTGGACAGTGTCCGACTTAATATGTTTTTAGAGTAGTACGAGCTGCAGTGATTTATATGACAGCAAGTTTTTGCAGTATGGTCTGCACTTTTGTGGAAAACTTCTACTATATGTCAAACAGTTTGGAAGCTTCAATTTGCATACCTAATGGTTATATTGAAACAATACAACTTTCATTGCCATTTGTGTATATTGAGGGTGATTGCTTATGATGTATGCATAATATATCTTGCTTTCGTAAGTATATAGTAGGTAGTTTGAACTTTTTTATATAACGTATTTGTGGATGATTTTAAGTTTTTAACTATTTCACCCATTTTCTATTCAAGCAATTTTTTATGTAATATATATAGTCGGTGAGGCCACGTACATCTGAATCAACTACATCCGTTTACGGAATTGACCCATTGATAGATTTATTACTTTTTCTCATTTTTAGCTATTTAGGAATTTCCACTATGTATATTTCTGTTTGATGAATTATATCTCTAATTGAAAAAGTTATAAAGCTCTTATTGTCTCTGGTCTTTTGGTCAATCATTGTCATAAGAATTTTATGTTTTCTAAAGTTACAATATTTTCTTATTTTATGCTAATATAATATTATTCCATTTGAATTTGTTATCTATAATTTGTTGGTAGGCAATCAATGTCATGATCATTTTCTCATCTTCTAAAAGTCCGACTCAAGACCTGAAGCTCACAACTGCATCGACAATAGCAACTGGTAAGTTTACTATTCTGCCAATACCAATGCATGCATATGTTGGCAAGTTTACTATTCATGCAATTCATAAAACTGTAAAAACCTATTAATATATAAACGGGTCGATTCGGGTTATATTTACTCTTTAAAGGGTTAAATTGGTAAATTCATTATATTAGCTTGTAAGGCAACAAAAGAAAATTTTCCAATGGATTGAAATGGAAAAACAATCATAAATTTGAAGTTATATAACGATGGATGTTGGTAGTATCTTTAATTTATAAGTTATTTACTTTAGTTACTTTTTAGGTTGTAATTCCAATTCATATGTAGGTTATAGCAATGCATGTTGGTAGGAATAAAATTACATGCGTTGGTTCTTATCATTCCATCAGATCATATCCCTTTCAAAAAGACCAGAAACAACTTATGCAATTTGATTTTGGAAAGTCAAAAAGATTTTTTCTAAACTCCATTGTTACATTTTTGTCTAGCAGCTGTGAAATGCTCATAGTTGCTTACTTTGATATGCATTATGGATATATATGAAGCAGGGGTAGCAACTCGAGTTATTTTAGCAGCTGCGAAATGCTCGTAGTTGCTTACTTTGATATGCATTTATGGGTATATATGAAATAAGGGTAGCAACTCGAGTTATTTATGTGCTGTTTTTGTAATATGGCATTGCAAGATTTAGCTGGATCTTTGCTTGACTGGTGCACTATGATAAAATAGGTACAAAGAAGGTAAATGATGATAACGTTGTAGTTGAAAGTAGTGTATTCCCGGGTAATAATTACGGATTGAACTGTGTAAATGATTTCCTGCGGTCATGCATCGAATGGAAAAAAGCTTTGTCATGTAGTACACGAAGTATCTTCCTGTTGGCTACTCGGCTACTGTGATTATGAACATATTGGTATCTAAGATATAGGCTAATACTCTATTTGAGTCTTGTACATTTACTATTTCTCTAGGTTACTATATTGATAATGTAGATAAATGAATGAATTTTAATTTTATCTATAGCCAATAGTTGACCTGTTCATTTATTTGATTGTGTAGGTTAATTTGACACTGCACATGCTGCTGCAAGGTAACTTCTTTTATACTCTTTTCTTACCATGTACCATCATGCAGATCATCCATATTATCTTGATATATATATTTTATTGTAATCTTCATGGTTTTTAAAAAGAAAAGTAGTTCATGTTCAGTGATGAATAGTAACCTGAATTGACCCATTCATCGGTAAATGGGTCAAAATTGCCATATCTAAACATTTGGTTGTAGCTCAATGTTGGATTTGGTTGGTGTTTATTTATTGACAGTTATGTAAACCTGAAGCCAACAACCTCTCCAAACCCCGACACCAAATGGATACCAAAAGACACCATCTTATCCATCTGCAACAAGAAGCTACTACAGCTGTTGATACTATTACAAAGATTGAAGATGGAAGTTGTCAACCAGGATCCTCCAGATTGGTACATCCACCAGGTCACGTTACTATGTGTAAGTTACCATAGTTCTTATCTTCCTTTTGATTAGTTTATCACAGTTCTTATCTTCCTTTTGATTTTACTTTCTTTTGGTGAACAATGATTTTTCTACCAGGACTAATTTAAAAAAATAATAATAATAAATAAATAAATAATAAAAATTAAAAAAATAATAATAAAATAAAGAAACACTTTAGCCAATTTTTATCTTAAATAACCAATATTTTTTAAAGGCTAGAGAAAATTATCAAAGCATCAGAACTTCTAATTTAAGGCAACCAGATTATTATGATGACATGGCAGATGCTATGTACATAATTTTTGACCATGTTGAATTTTGTTGTTGCCCTTGAAAGGTGTTATCTTAGGTTACCTTTTATTACCTGCAAAGGTAACCAATCCAAAATCGATGGACCTGATAGAATTTTCATACATACTCTCTATCGAGTATGAAAAAGCATCTTTCCAGTGAGCTTGATTAATATAGGATAAATTTTCAAATCTATGTTTGGGATTCCTATTTGGCTATTTGTAAATTAAACAATAAAACTAGCGTTATTCCTTCTAAGTCTGTAGTGGTGTTCCAATAGCCTTTTTGCAGCTTTACTTTCAATTTTTTATGGATAAAACACACAAAAACATTTGAAGTTGGCCCCTTAAGTTAACTACAAACAATATGCAGCCACTTGATAGAAAAAGGACTAGGAGTATAGGCATTTTAACAGTAGTTCGATATTGTTGTATGGTTTGGAGAGCAACGAGTTGACTGCATGTATTGCTAAGATATCCCTATGATTGTTATCCGAATACATAAAACTCAAAACCATTTCTCGCTTGGCTGATATCACAATGCGTGGGTACCATGATAATGTATATTTATATAGTAATATGAGGGCTTAATTTAATGAAACACATGTTTTAAGTAACCGATTAGCAAAGCTTAACTATTCCTAAAGCCAAATGTAAAATCCAAAGATGTAGCTAAAACACTTGGATTAATAGGGTATGTTTTTTTTTAATGATAATTTATTCTGAACAAACTAACAATGAAACACAACAAAACAAGAAATGTTGATGATTGAATTCCCCCGTAGGTTCTTATGTGTAGTTAACACTTTGGCGCTTACATGTGCAGGCCCTTTCACTATTAAATATGCTAATTCCAGTTTCGAGAAAAATGTGATCCTTGAGTTGGGCCCTCAAAGTTAGAACAAAGGTGCTTGATATTCATCTTGTTTGTTGACTTAACGTGTGTACAGTGCTAAATAGTTCTTTTGGTTATGTATTATGATTCTTATACTCATTTTGGATCATTTTTCTCAGGTTATACATAATTATTATGTTATTGTGGTCCATGTATGTACAACTTCTCCTCATCGTTCGTACTGAGGTAGTGAGGTATGCTTCGAATACACCCTCCATCTTTTATATATCAAAATCTACTGAAATCTAAACAAAAACGCAGATGCATCAGTACCTAACTAGAATAGCTATAAGCCAAATGCTCAAAATCTACTGTAATGCAGTAAATCACTTTATACCTTTTTATTTCAAAATTTTAGATATTTATTTTGAAATGCTGGATTTTATAAACAGAGAATCCCAAATTCGGGACCTCACAAACCAAAGGGTAAGCTATACAATGGATCCAAAAGGCCAAAAAGCCACAAACCATGAAACTAAACTAACCAAAAATTTAGATTATTGTTGAAAATATATAAGATTTATAATCATATTTGACACAATATTAATGTAAAACGAAATAAGAAGACATTCTTTGGGAGAAAAAGTTTCAGAGTAACCCAACCTAATTTGACATGCTTCAATGCCTATTTTCCACCTCTGAAATAATCAGTTTGGAAATTCAAAATTTTCTTCTACCGTTGTCATGTCCTGATTAAATCTTGCTTCCATTTTTTCTTTGTTTGTACATCAGATTATAGGATGGATGAGTGGTTAGTGGTAAGCACTTAGCATGCTTTAATTCAGGTACTACCAATAAGTTTTTATATCTCTTTATCTATGTAGAATGTTTATAATCAGGGTGTTTGGTTTCATCATTTTTCTTCTCTTTATCTTTTTTATATATTTCATATGGGATTAATAATTTTCGGTTGGAGAATGGACCATTTAATAGGTGTACAATGGATGTTTTGTGGATGATATTCGGAGCATCAACACTTCTGGTACACTAACCTTCCTATGGATGATGATATTATGCTTACATTTAGCCTCTTTTTATTAGCCACTGCCACAGAGATAAGTATATAATTAACCAAAATTAATTAGTCAACAAATTTTTAACATCCGTGATAACCAGAAGCAGAATCCGCTCATTGGATTTGCGACTTGAAGTAGCAATAATTAGTTAATCCAAATACCCCCTCTATATCTAAATGTTTTTATTTATTAGTAGATAATTAACCACAAGTCGCATGGAAAAGTACTTTACTTGAAAACAGATTTTTGCTAATCATTACCATGAGGTCGTGCCCAAGTTCCACAGTAAACACCTGATTGAAGAGCTTATGATTATAGATTTCAGTGAAAATAGCTTCATTCTTTTTTAGAAAGTTAATTGTCTATTGTGAAACTAAGTTACCTTCATTATTTCTTATGGTATAAACCATACTAATTGGTATATTGTGGAACTAAATTCCCTTACTATTATGATTATCAATTTGACCAACACTATGTCTACATGTCGTTGCAGGTTAACAACGTCTAATGCACGCATTTGTAAATGGTGTGCCATTTGGAATGTAAGGCTTTGAAAATTCGAGTGATGTGATAATATCATATATATCAGGATGATTTTTTCTATTGATTATTTGAATATTAAAATGATGATTGGAATGTTTTTTTATGCATTAACTGAACTTTATGATATTTTTTTGCGTGTAAAATCCGTTCATGTTCAATATCTAAGTTATTGTTGTGATATCGTCATTTATAAACGTATTGTCTATAAAAATAGCGGGCGTCTCAAAAACGACAACAGAAAATCTCATGGCTCTTTCCATTACCGTGAAGAACATGACAAATGATGACGGTGTATCCAAGTTTTTTACGTATATTGTTTGTTTAATAAGAAAAGGGAACTTTTCTCTAATCCGTCGTCACTTTTTACCATTCAAATTGGGTTAAGTGGTATATGTATATTAGGGCTATTATCAAATGTCATAGCTAATTCTATATTGATGTTTTGTTTTTACACTTTTTACATGCATTGAATTGAAACGTTGAAAACCACGAATAATGGATTGTAATAATGATTTACTATATTTTGGGTATTATCAGATGTCAAGTGTAACACCTCAACCCGATAAGGGTAGAAGTATTACATTACAGTGACATATCAGAACAAACACAAGCATATGATTCATACATATAACGAAATTCAGGGTTACAAATGAAAATCTGAAACTACAAGGTTACAAAACCATAAATACTATGTCTAATAAAGTGAAACTTCATCTAATCGTCTCTAGTCCAAAGCATAGTCTTCTAAGTCCAGTCACACTCTCTTCCCATAACCCAGCTTCCTACTAAAACCTGCCGCAGGAAAAGGAAATGCGGCTGAGCTTAAAAAGCCCAGTGAACAGATACATATACAAAGCAATGATAATGAAACAGAACTGAAATATAGTGCATTGGGGAAATAGAATAAGGAATAGATAAAAGAGTAATAGAATAGAAAGAAGAAAGGATAGTCATCTACCACGAGCCCAGAAACTCAAAGTCATAAATCTCAAAGTCATAATCTCAATCAGAGGGGATACCTCTCAGGCAACCAGATAATATGAGGGGTGTCCTCATGTATCAAATGGGTGGAGTAGCTAGCTCCCAGAAATTGTGAAAGGCGTGTATTGCACACAGCACCAGTCACCTCAAAGTCAACTCAAAGTCATAGTTAAATCCACTAAACAGATCAGATCTAGGATTGCAATCCATACGCCCCTTACTCAAAGTCAATCTCAAAGTCATATACTCAAAGTCATAATAGCCGGCAGATAATCATAAAAGGGACGGCGTGAGAAATCACTCACCCACACATGAGTCATGCCAGTGGTGCATCACAGACATGCCTATGGTACCTCCATAGGTAGGGAAAACAGAAATGGCTCGGGTATCAAACTAGGAGTCAGGTCTCAAAGTCATACAAAAGGTCATATAGCAAAGGTTTATCTCAAAGTCATCTCAAAATCATATCAGAAATAATAGTCAAGGTCCATTCAGAGTTCATCAGGTCAAGGTTCATATTCAAAAATCAATTCATGGTTCAGTTCATAAGTCCGTTTCAAAAGTTTCTATTAAAAGTCCAATTTAAATAATCTTTTAAAACAGTTTTCATAAAAATGGTCTTTCAAAATATAGGGTTCATGAAAGTTAAATAACCTTTCTTTTAAAAAGAAATTTAGCATCATTTATAAACATCTTTTCAAATCAGTTCTTCTCAAAACATTTCCATGGTATCATTAAGAAGGTTTTCATAGCATAGGTTCATAACGGAGGTCATATCAAGTGGGATCAACAGAGAAGGTTCAAGTAAAGGGGATCATAGCAATGGCATCAATTCGGGAACTAACGGATCAGAATATGAAAGAGATCATGAGAAACCTTTTGAGAAAGGTCAGAATATCTGTACCTTAAACCGCAAGTGCAAACATGACAGAAAACATAAAGGTCGGAAGCAAAACTCCTTCTTCAGCGAATCTACACGAATTAATGATCGGCTTATTATTAATAACTTATTCAATTCAGATTTCTCATTTTAGTCGGCTTTCCAGTTTTAGTAACTTTCCATTTAAAGTGACTTTCCACTTTTAGCAGGTTTCCATAAATAGTAAGTTTCCACTTTTAGAAAGTTTCCATAATTAGAAAGTTGAATCATTATTAATGGAATCAAAGTATCTTTTAACCTTTTACTCATTTGGTCCTTAGGGTTTCATAACTTTGCATTTTATACCCTTTACTTTCCAAAATTACACTTTAAACCTTTTAGTATTCAAAGTTACACATTATACCCTTAACTTATCCATTTTACATAATGAGCACTTATTTTATTAAGTTATTCGAATGAATCCTCAAATATTCATAATTTACACTTTAAGTCCCTCAAGTTATAAAAGTTACATATTTAACCCTTTAATTTATAATTTCAACTTTTAATTATCACTAATTACATATTAGGCCATTAAATTATCAAAGTGACACATAAATCCCCGAATATATTAAATTACTCAAAACAGCTCCAAGTTTCCAGAATTTACATGTTTAGTCCCTCTCTTTTAATTATTTTCAAAACAAACCCTAATTAGGTTTAAAATACATTTTAATCCATTTAAATGCAAAACTTACACTTAGCACCCTCATTATATATTTTATTTGAACAGTATACAGCCCAGAATAAGTTTCAAAAATAACCCTTTAGTTTTAAAAGTTACAAAACTCACCCAAAACCTTTATATCAAATCGTATAAACCAAAAACATAGATTTTAGAAACCCTAATCCTTCTAATCAATTCTCAATCATCACATCATCATTAATATCATTAATTAACACCATTTCCAGCCCTAAACCAAAACCCTAGGCCCTCGACTTATTTCTTTCTTTTTCTTTTATATACGATTTACACAAACAAGAATAATTTCGAAACACATGATTTAAGCCATGACAATTCTTCCAATAATTTTCCAGATCATATTACATTATAACAAGTGTAAATAAATTTTATTAGGAATTGTTATGGATCGGAAGGTATATTACACAATTACACTCGTTTTTAGGGTTTTAAATCACGAAAGGGATGTCGAGCATGCATGGGTCGAATCCAACAATTTATTTGATGTTTATAAGGTATAAAGGGTCTGAGAAAAATACCAAATCAATTCTGGAACGTGTGGAAACAGCAGTTCGATCAGATGTATACTCGATTGGCCAAAACACTCCAAAAATCGTCACGACTTCACCAAAGGCCTAGAAACCTTGAAACCAATTTTCGTGGGTTGTATATGATGTAAGAATCACCAGAAAAATAAGAAATAATTTTTGTGGAGGTCGAATGAATCAAAACGAATTTACCTTGTTTATAGGGCTCGACAAAAGGAAAATTGTGCCACGATCGAACCAAGCTTCAACAATTCAAAAGGGTATTCTTCTTGGCTTCTTAGGATGATGATAGATCACATAAAATTGCTTAGGAATTATGGGGTGGTCGAATGGAGGCTATGGGAATTTTGTGTGTGTTTGTTAAATCGGCAATTAGGGTTAGGGATAAAAATGATATGGGTTGACTTTTAAATGATGAATGCCGATCCTAGGGGAGGGCTTGGGCCAGGAATTTCGTGATTTTAGCTTGGGTAATTATCTCTTAATAATTATCTTCTCAATTTACCATATATATATCATTTAAATCAAAATAAAATTAATTAAAATACATTTTTACCTTAATCGGCCATATAGGGGCATTTTGGTAATTTAGCCACTTGTATAAATGTTAAATGTAATAGTTAAAATTATTTGGATACATAACTTGTTCATTGTTTGAAGTTTGGGACTTATTTGGAGACTTAATAAGCTTTTAAATAATTTTTAAACCTGTAAGGGCATTTTGGTCATTTCACATGTTCTCAGATTTTAGGTGTTACAACTTCTTCCCCTCTAAAAAGAAAAATTTCGTCCTCGAAATTTGAAGTCGCAAAGTTAGACGAAGTCGTAGTAAACCGCAACAGGTCGTCACAAACATCCTCACGTCCGGGGAGGTTCTTCCAAAAGATATTCAGACCAACTGGTTTCTCATGACTCGTAATTATTGTCAAAAACAGTTCCAGATTTCTCAGAAGGGCATATCATATTG
The DNA here is from genome assembly GCA_030686995.1 of Artemisia argyi. Classification (NCBI taxonomy): domain Eukaryota; kingdom Viridiplantae; phylum Streptophyta; class Magnoliopsida; order Asterales; family Asteraceae; genus Artemisia; species Artemisia argyi. The sequence continues at coordinate 65,698,182 of CM060677.1, forward strand.
AATTTGAATCAAAAGGATAATGTACCAAACATAACGGATGATAATCGGATTCTCCAAGAAGAGGTATAAAAAATCACATAGGATTTTCATCGAATTGATTAGGCGGATCAGATGAGAATACATTGAATTATCACAAACATGGGGTGATATAAGGTTTAACTCTTCAGCTTCTCAGATAGTCTCGGCTTTTAGATGACCTTTCAAAGGTATTCTCATAAACGAACAGATCTCGTTTCCTCAAAGTCCACAATCACATATTTTACTCATGGCAGATCATAATGAACAACTTCAACGAATGCGAAACGTATACAGGCAGAAAGCATATGGTTAGATATCGTCAACGGCAGAAATTTCATAATGGAACCTAAGATCCTTATCAGAAGTTGCAAAGATCAGCAAAACACGTGTCGAGAGTCCAAACGTATCGAATCGTATATCAAGGGTAGCAGATCAAACGTATAGGTAGAATGAACCTAAAGTCTCACTAAACTCAGATGATCTTGATCAGATGCCAGAATTCTAAAGCTTCTAAGGCACTCCTCGAAATATCACATGCCCACCATAAGTGCACGTTATATGATGTAAGTATTATCACGTTGGCCAGGCGTCATAATACTTGCATCATATACATATGCCCTCATGATGGTCATACTTTATCTCAAGTCGTGAACAACACAAACTTATCTAAATCCACCTAGTCCACCTACAGTCTTAGAGGTCACCAAAATCAAACAACATAACTAAGAGAACGAAATTACTCGAAGAGTAACGGAGATCCGAGAATGTCATTCAGAATTAAGGTACGTCATCAGTAACGTCAATTCTTCACAGCATCATCTCGTCTAAACACAATGTCCGCTTCAAAATCCGTCCACTCATTTACAATTTTCAAAATTTCTTCCAAGTTGGAGTAGTCTGTTTATTCTTGTCCGTCTTACCTCATGATTAAGAGAATTTAAAATTCGAGTCTGGTTCCTCAAGTCTTCAGCAACTCTTCTTGGTACTGTGGCGTCGTAACGGCAGTCTCTGACGCAATTACTGTGCATCCCTCCATCTGCAGGTCTGCTTCTGCTCTCAATTCATCTTAGTACAACTAAAATGAATAGAGAAACAAGACTGCGTGTCTTCGACAGGTCTTCTAACATAGCTCCAGGTTTTAAGGTACATGATGTTGTTGTTGACTCCAAATTGTGTGTTGAATGGTTCGTCTTCTTTGGTCTGGTTGTCTTGATGCCCAAACTGAAATCTTCACGTGTTGCATGATGTATGATTGTGCACTATCCCAGTTCCTCTCTTCTTCTTGTATGCTTCTTCCATGGTAGTGCTTGTCGCAACCATCTTCTACGACTCTTCCACCAAGTTTCTAACTCCGATAACGATCTTCGATCTTGGTCCTTCTTGTGAAAGCTCTGTCTTTACATTATACAGGGTAGTGTTGTCTACTATGAATTCTGAACGTCAATCAAATTTCTCTTCCAGAACAAAAAGGTCATCTCACCAATAATCTCTATGTTCTTCTTTCGTTTTACAACACCATGTCATACTATGACAATTTGTCCAAAACACGCGAAAACATGATTATTCTAGCCAACACCATTGGTATCATTCAAACTCACAAATGTGGTAACGAGTGCAAAGGCAATTTCAGAAATCATCTCAGGAAATTTTCACATCGCCTTCTTTCTTCTTCAGGAACTGAAATACTTCCCAAAGGTTACTCTCGGTTAGTTAACCCCCTTCTTAGAAGTTTTTGTGGTTGCTTCTTCAGTCCTTCAAATCTAAAATGATGCAATCAAATGCGGGGTTCAAAGGAAAAACAAATTAATCATTGATACGCGGAAACAGATAATGATTGCTGATGGTGGTACGTTTAAGTTCACGATAGTCGATACGTCATCGCATACTTCTCTTGTTCTTCTTCATAAACAAACGAGAGCATCCAAGAGAATCACAAGGGTTAACAAAAATCATATTCCATCAGTTCCTTCAAATACTCAACTTTTATAGCACCATGGTTTCTTCAACTGAGATCAGTTAAATGCCCACTCTACTTCCTAGCAGGAAGGAGTACCAAAAGGTTCATCAGAGAATACCGGAAAATCTTCGTATGACAAAATATTTCCCAATAGTAGAACTTTCCAAGGGTTGATAATAATGGTTTTCAGGACAACTTGGTAATCACATGAGTTTGGGGTAGGTGTTTCCATAGTGACAGAAATTTTAGCAGATGTAGAGAGTCATCATAATGGAATAGGGTGAAGCAGATTTTTTTTTTTTAAGGTCACATTTCAGATATGGTAGTCTATGGTATCTTCACGAATAGCCATTCAGTCCAAAAGACCGTACAATCAGACATCTCAAAGTCAAAGGATTTATAGAGTGAATACATTCGTCAAATCATACAGATAGTTCATATATCAGGGTCAAGTACATGGTTCAACAAAATGTTGGAATGGATAAACGAACAGTTCAATGTGTGGGAATTTCGTTTAGCTTCTTAGCATAAGTAGCAGGTAGGATGTGTATCATTGGTAATACGAATGTCGTATAATCGTCAATTGAGAGAGGTACAGAATCTCAGTTATCAGCATCATCATGCTTAGTTAACAAATCCATATAGAGATAGTATTTACATCATGCCCTTCCAAAGGAAACGGTAGGCAGAACAAGGTTCATCATTCAAAGAGAGGAAACAAAACTTCTCATATTCGTGGTTCATAATTACCAAAATTCTCATAGGAGTAGTAATGGATCATACAGAGTTAAGTAGTATCGGATGATACATTCATACCCAGCATGAGTAATGAATTTACAGAATGTGTCGAACACATTGTGGTTGAATGACCTACGATGTGGTCGAAAAGGTGTCAAACAGCTTATCAAACAAATCGGAGGCGGAGATCAAAATCCGAAGGTGAAACTTAAATGTGTAAGGTATCCAGGTAGCCTCCCGAGGTATTCCAAACTTACTTGGTTACTAAGCTTAAGTTGCAAAACTTCTAACTTCTGAAACAAAGGTCCTTATAAGGCTTATCTAAGAGCAAAGGCACGATCAGAGTGATACGGAAGCAAATGATACTTACATAAATGTCTTAGTCTACCCATTCCTCACTGGTAATAACTTGGGTTCCTATGGGGAATCCTAATGTAAAGTTTCAAAGGTTGTCTTATGAGCACCTACAGTGGAAACTTAGGGGTCCAAACTTCACAGGTCAAGGGTAAATGTATTACGAATCGCAGCCTGTCTCTGATACCATAATTGTAACACCTCAACCCGATAAGGGTAGAAGTATTACATTACAGTGACATATCAGAACAAACACAAGCATATGATTCATACATATAACGAAATTCAGGGTTACAAATGAAAATCTGAAACTACAAGGTTACAAAACCATAAATACTATGTCTAATAAAGTGAAACTTCATCTAATCGTCTCTAGTCCAAAGCATAGTCTTCTAAGTCCAGTCACACTCTCTTCCCATAACCCAGCTTCCTACTAAAACCTGCCGCAGGAAAAGGAAATGCGGCTGAGCTTAAAAAGCCCAGTGAACAGATACATATACAAAGTAATGATAATGAAACAGAACTGAAATATAGTGCATTGGGGAAATAGAATAAGGAATAGATAAAAGAGTAATAGAATAGAAAGAAGAAAGGATAGTCATCTACCACGAGCCCAGAAACTCAAAGTCATAAATCTCAAAGTCATAATCTCAATCAGAGGGGATACCTCTTAGGCAACCAGATAATATGAGGGGTGTCCTCATGTATCAAATGGGTGGAGTAGCTAGCTCCCAGAAATTGTGAAAGGCGTGTATTGCACACAGCACCAGTCACCTCAAAGTCAACTCAAAGTCATAGTTAAATCCACTAAACAGATCAGATCTAGGATTGCAATCCATACGCCCCTTACTCAAAGTCAATCTCAAAGTCATATACTCAAAGTCATAATAGCCGGCAGATAATCATAAAAGGGACGGCGTGAGAAATCACTCACCCACACATGAGTCATGCCAGTGGTGCATCACAGACATGCCTATGGTACCTCCATAGGTAGGGAAAACAGAAATGGCTCGGGTATCAAACTAGGAGTCAGGTCTCAAAGTCATACAAAAGGTCATATAGCAAAGGTTTATCTCAAAGTCATCTCAAAATCATATCAGAAATAATAGTCAAGGTCCATTCAGAGTTCATCAGGTCAAGGTTCATATTCAAAAATCAATTCATGGTTCAGTTCATAAGTCCGTTTCAAAAGTTTCTATTAAAAGTCCAATTTAAATAATCTTTTAAAACAGTTTTCATAAAAATGGTCTTTCAAAATATAGGGTTCATGAAAGTTAAATAACCTTTCTTTTAAAAAGAAATTTAGCATCATTTATAAACATCTTTTCAAATCAGTTCTTCTCAAAACATTTCCATGGTATCATTAAGAAGGTTTTCATAGCATAGGTTCATAACGGAGGTCATATCAAGTGGGATCAACAGAGAAGGTTCAAGTAAAGGGGATCATAGCAATGGCATCAATTCGGGAACTAACGGATCAGAATATGAAAGAGATCATGAGAAACCTTTTGAGAAAGGTCAGAATATCTGTACCTTAAACCGCAAGTGCAAACATGACAGAAAACATAAAGGTCGGAAGCAAAACTCCTTCTTCAGCGAATCTACACGAATTAATGATCGGCTTATTATTAATAACTTATTCAATTCAGATTTCTCATTTTAGTCGGCTTTCCAGTTTTAGTAACTTTCCATTTAAAGTGACTTTCCACTTTTAGCAGGTTTTCATAAATAGTAAGTTTCCACTTTTAGAAAGTTTCCATAATTAGAAAGTTGAATCATTATTAATGGAATCAAAGTATCTTTTAACCTTTTACTCATTTGGTCCTTAGGGTTTCATAACTTTGCATTTTATACCCTTTACTTTCCAAAATTACACTTTAAACCTTTTAGTATTCAAAGTTACACATTATACCCTTAACTTATCCATTTTACATAATGAGCACTTATTTTATTAAGTTATTCGAATGAATCCTCAAATATTCATAATTTACACTTTAAGTCCCTCAAGTTATAAAAGTTACATATTTAACCCTTTAATTTATAATTTCAACTTTTAATTATCACTAATTACATATTAGGCCATTAAATTATCAAAGTGACACATAAATCCCTGAATATATTAAATTACTCAAAACAGCTCCAAGTTTCCAGAATTTACATGTTTAGTCCCTCTCTTTTAATTATTTTCAAAACAAACCCTAATTAGGTTTAAAATACATTTTAATCCATTTAAATGCAAAACTTACACTTAGCACCCTCATTATATATTTTATTCGAACAGTATACAGCCCAGAATAAGTTTCAAAAATAACCCTTTAGTTTTAAAAGTTACAAAACTCACCCAAAACCTTTATATCAAATCGTATAAACCAAAAACATAGATTTTAGAAACCCTAATCCTTCTAATCAATTCTCAATCATCACATCATCATTAATATCATTAATTAACACCATTTCCAGCCCTAAACCAAAACCCTAGGCCCTCGACTTATTTCTTTCTTTTTCTTTTATATACGATTTACACAAACAAGAATAATTTCGAAACACATGATTTAAGCCATGACAATTCTTCCAATAATTTTCCAGATCATATTACATTATAACAAGTGTAAATAAATTTTATTAGGAATTGTTATGGATCGGAAGGTATATTACACAATTACACTCGTTTTTAGGGTTTTAAATCACGAAAGGGATGTCGAGCATGCATGGGTCGAATCCAACAATTTATTTGATGTTTATAAGGTATAAAGGGTCTGAGAAAAATACCAAATCAATTCTGGAACGTGTGGAAACAGCAGTTCGATCAGATGTATACTCGATTGGCCAAAACACTCCAAAAATCGTCACGACTTCACCAAAGGCCTAGAAACCTTGAAACCAATTTTCGTGGGTTGTATATGATGTAAGAATCACCAGAAAAATAAGAAATAATTTTTGTGGAGGTCGAATGAATCAAAACGAATTTACCTTGTTTATAGGGCTCGACAAAAGGAAAATTGTGCCACGATCGAACCAAGCTTCAACAATTCAAAAGGGTATTTTTCTTGGCTTCTTAGGATGATGATAGATCACATAAAATTGCTTAGGAATTATGGGGTGGTCGAATGGAGGCTATGGGAATTTTGTGTGTGTTTGTTAAATCGGCAATTAGGGTTAGGGATAAAAATGATATGGGTTGACTTTTAAATGATGAATGCCGATCCTAGGGGAGGGCTTGGGCCAGGAATTTCGTGATTTTAGCTTGGGTAATTATCTCTTAATAATTATCTTCTCAATTTACCATATATATATCATTTAAATCAAAATAAAATTAATTAAAATACATTTTTACCTTAATCGGCCATATAGGGGCATTTTGGTAATTTAGCCACTTGTATAAATGTTAAATGTAATAGTTAAAATTATTTGGATACATAACTTGTTCATTGTTTGAAGTTTGGGACTTATTTGGAGACTTAATAAGCTTTTAAATAATTTTTAAACCTGTAAGGGCATTTTGGTCATTTCACATGTTCTCAGATTTTAGGTGTTACATCAAGGGTATTTTAGTTGGTTGTAACTTTTAGTATTTTAGTTTGTAATATGACTTCATGCAACATCTTGGGGTGTTTAGGAGAATGCAACATATTGGGGTGTTTTGGAGAAGGGTCGGAAACGGTCATGATGATATATCGGTTAAGCATGCATCGAATTAAACACCCTCCCTTCTCAGGTACCTTGAACGGAGAATACAACATAACAACCGCAACGTAATATGTTTACCCCACTTTTACAACACTCTACATTTTCAAATTTTAACATTGCATATGGTTTTACTCAATACATTTGGCATGTACTGAACATCTTTTTTTTTTTTTTTTTTTTTTTTTAATCATTGATGTAGATCATGATTACATCGTATGGTACACAACATGTATATTGTCAACAAGATAAAATTTAATGTGCTGGTGGTTAAATTTTGGTCTTCGTTTAAATGTGGTATGTAACAAAGAATTAACTAACAATAGTGCACATCTTTTATATCAAACTTTATTTAATATGAACTGTAATTTTATTTGCAATACATGTGATACATTCTTTTAATTCTTTACTTGATACATATCAAAAATCAAGTGAGCTCCCATGTAAGCTTATACTAGACAACATATTCAAAGGGTTGAAGAAATTAGGAAATCAGAAGCGTATGATCTACTCAAAAAAGTTATGAAAATTAGAGTTAGAACCGTTATGTATTAGAAAACTACAAATTACACCGTGTTACACTTGTCATATATATATGGCGTTCGCAATAAGGATAATTTCTCCTTGCATATATTATTGTTTTATATAGACATACTAAATGTTACTTATACATTTATTGGTGTAATTGGCAAGTAGTTGGGATCTTGAAACCGAAATATTCAGATCAAACTTTATACAACATGAGTCAATGATTATACTACTAAAGGACATAGAGTGTTATTCAAAACCTATCAATTTACGGATCACATATACTCATGATATTTGTGATATTTATTACTAAATATTATTATGAATTGGTATGTGTAGAAGTTTTCAGATTCAATGTACATTATCCAATGGCGTATGAGTTGATGTCTTCCATTGCAGCTGATACACATTTAAAATCTTGATTATTTTGTTTGGAACTATATGCCCGATTTGCATTTGGTGCTTTTTATTTGGGGGACTCTAATGTTTTCTTAGTGTTAGTTTACAGGTTGAATTATATCATAACTAATTTTTAATTAACCAAGAAGGAAATGCACATAAATTTTGTTTAGGTAGTATATCGATTTAGAACATATTATAGTTGGTGTTTATTTACCAGTTATTTAATATATATTTATATCCGAATATGAGGGCCTAATTTTATAAAACACATTTGATTAGTTACCAATTATCAAACTTTAAATTTTTGTAAACCCAAATGTAAAATACAAAAAAGTTACGAAAACACTTGGATGCATAAAGTATGCTTTTTAAAAGATAACTTATTTTAAACAAACTAGAATAGGTTAGAAACTCAGAACTAAACAAGAAGTTGTGTCTTTTTAATTGAACATACCGTTTGGAATGTCTCTTTACAAACTATCAACTCTAAACACATACCTACTTAGCAGTAACTTTTTTTTTTTATTATTGATTTCATATATAATTTAACTCTTATTACATATAATTTCTTAAACACGTAACCTATTCATCGTCTTATTCTTTTATGACTCATTTAACATTACCCGCCTGAAAGTGTGTGCATGGTGCTATGATTTGTGTATATTGAATCTTAAATATAATTTAACAACTTTCAATAAGCAATTAAGAAAACCGTCCATCGGACGGGTAGAGACCTAGTTTATATTGAAAATGGCAAAGACTAGTAAGTAATGAACTACTTTTACCACTAGCCCTACTAAATAGGAGACATGCATGGAATTAGACGAGGGAATTACAGTTGTGAAAACATTAAACGTGGTATCACTAACCTAAACATTTCTTCGAAGAAAAAGGAAACATCATCATATCGTTAATTGTTCCAGCCACTATTTGGCACATATATTTCCATTTAAATTTATGTCCACTTCAAGACTACGAAATTTATTTTTAACTATTTTAATTTTTAAGCTTTGATTTGCGCTTCTGTAGATTTAGAATTCAATAGATTCATTTAACCTGGATTTAGAATTCAATAGATACATTTAACCTGAAAATTTAAAAACATAAGCTGGCATCAATGATTTAACTAAATATGTTGAAATATGAATCATAGAGTCTTAAAACTGAAACACAACATCATATCCATTGTCGTCCAGCGGTTAGGATATCTGGCTTTCACCCAGGAGACCCGGGTTCGATTCCCGGCAATGGAACTTTTTTTTCAAAAACTTTGATAGCTAATTTTTGGTATTTTTCTTCCTTCTTCATCACTGGTGAGTTAGAACTAGTTATATTTTTTAGTTGAATGAGTACCATCATCATTGAATTGAGGCATTTGGTATTGCATATATAATTATCAATCGCATGATATTGCTAATTTTACCCTTACTCATGAACTAGCAAAAATATTTCTTTATACATCAAGGTAGTAAATTCAAATTGATCTTCGCATGGTGAGATTTGCTTGTAACGTATATGCATTATCGTAGCACATATCACGTTGCATAGACGGCAAATCTAAAAACAAAGAGAGCTTAGAATAAGTCGTAGCAAATTCGTAGAAAATGAATAACTTGAACAATTTATGAACATTCAGTTACATAATAACTTTAACCTGCACCGTGATTCTGTGTTTAGGTCATAAATTGTAGTGCTAACATATTACTTCAAGTTAGGGATGTTCAAAATATTAACTTGCACCACAATGATAAGATACGGGTACGTTTTGAAAAACTAGATCATGGAGGAACTAAATATGCAGGGCATGTTTAGCGGGCGATATTATGAGAAATTATGATATCCTTAACTTATTACGCTAAAAAAACAAAAATTAGGTTTGGTTTGGTTGAGCAAGTACAAAAAATAAGCTCTCAAATTGAAACGCTAGCCCGAGTTGCATTTGAGAAAAGGCTATAGAGATATATGTGTTCGATCGTTACTCTGTAACAACCTTAATGGGCTTTCATCTTCTATACTTTTTTCCATTCAAACAAACAAAACTTTTATTGTAAGTGTCTTAATTTTACGAAAATAAGTTTCAATTCCAAATAATAAATTTGGTAGGATTAACTTTTTGAATTGAAATTAAAATCTGTCCTATATTAGATCGACATTGTGGTATTGCAACTAGTACTTTTTGAGTTTGGCCCTTACCTTTGGACTCATCTATGACTATACCTAATTATTGGCCTAATTCTTCTTATAACGACCAATTCAACGTTTCAAAAAAACACCTGAACATACAAAATGAGGAGCATTTTGATAATAAAGGAAATGAGATAATGAAACAACACATGCATAACAAATTTGTAGGGTGGGCACACGAAGAAGAAAAAGAAATGTCTAAATGGTACTCTATTAGGTAAATAGTATCTAATAATAGGATAGGAGAATGAACCTCTTTTGCTATGGCGAAAACTGAAAATTGTCAAAGTTGGAAAACACAAAACTTTAGGGTAGCTTCTCGTGTTATATTATTTACTCCTAATTAGAGAGAGAGAAAATAATAATAATAATAATAATAATAATAATAATAATAATAATAATAATAATAATAATAATAAATAAATAAATAAAAACAAAAAAATAATAATAAAATAAAATAAGTGAAATAACTAAGACAAAAAGCAATAAAAGATATTACCTCCGTCCTATAATTATAGTCCACTGTTGACTTTTTAATTCTTTATTTTGCAACTTTAACCTTCTATATTTTTATTTGTGTCATATGATACTACCTCCGTCTCAAAATATAAATCCATTTTTTATTTTTCAAAGTCTTTTCTATCTCACTTTGACTTTAATTAAATCTTTTCGTGTTATATAATACTTGATAAAGAGTATATCAATGAAAATGCATTTAAAACAAAAGTTCATTTATATATTTTGCATCAAATATAATGTAACACAAAACAAATAATTAAAGTCAAAGTTTAAGTAAAAAGACTTTGAAAAGTCAAAACGGACTTACATTTTGAGACGGGGGGAGTACTTGATAAAAATTATACCAATGAAAAATACATTTAAAACTCAATCCATTTATATATTTTGCATCAAATAATATATAACACAAATTAGAATATTTAAGGTCAAAGTTAAAAATTAAAGACTTTAAAAGTCAACATTGGACTATAATTATAGGACGGAATGATTATCAAATTTAAGGTATCTTCCAATAAGAGGTAGTGTAATAACATTTTCTTGCCTGAAAAAAGTCATTGAAAAGAAAATTTTGAGGGAATATTTTTTTGTCTCAATGACTTTACGCTAATTTTAATGATGAATTGTTAAATTGAATGCTGAATTTAGGGTTTGAATATAGTATATGATGATGAAATTAGGGTTGAGTGTGGAATTGAAATTGTGAAAAATGTTGAGGAAAAGAAAGGAATAGACATTGTGAGTATGCGTAAAAAAATAAAGGTACAAAAGAGGAATGTATAAAAAATTTGTTTATATAGTGTATCAAAATATCTGATACGACTCGTTAAAGTTATATCGGGATAGGGCACCACTTTAAGCGGGCGTTAGTACGTTAAGAATTAAGGTTAGGAAAAGAGAATTGTTTTGTATTGAAACGATGATTCTTATTATACTAGTTCGGTACTTATAGTTTTACTGTGATGACAATTAACCTAATAATAAGACAATAATACACCGTTCGTCCCTAAACTTTTCACGAAACATCGCCATGGCTCTTAACTTTTTAAAATCGTCGTCATGCGTCCAAAACTATGGATTTTGAGGCCGAATGCGTCCCTTGACCTGAAATGGGGAGGTCAACGCTCAATTTTGGTTATTTTTCTAAGGGCAATATAGTCCAACCACATTTATAACTAGCGTATGGTTTATGTCTAACCCGTCATTCTATTAAATTCTATAAAATCCTAAACTATCAACAACGCAGCACACATAGATTCAATCAAAATAACTAAGAATGGCACAAAACGATAACGGGAAGGCTTTGTACACTGGGTTGAGGAAAGAGGTTTGCTCCAAGGAACACCATTTGGGTGCTAAGAAGGAGAAGAAATAGGCTGCCGACAATGTGTTACCAAAGTTTGATGATTTGGAAACAAGATTACAAAACTTGAAGCTCTGCATAAATATCTAAAGGAAAGGAAGGAAGAAGGAAAATGGTGATAGGGAAAGTTGTGGGTCTAGCTAAGTGTATGTTTAGATGGTAGTGAAGTTTGTAATTGTTGTCAACATGAGATCAATCAATAAAAATCGGGTTTTGAATAAACGATAGTGTTTGGCAATCAATAATTTGCATGTTGTTGTTAATTCTTTAGTTTGGCTGTTACAAATCAATTTGGCAGTTTGATTATTAGATGTCTAAGTAATTAAACGATTTTCCTTTTTAACTATAGTGGGTGTTTGGATTAGCAATAGCATATTGGAGTTACATGTTAAAATATGTAAAGCATTTTCATTTTTGACACATGTACAGCCATAAAATATAATGTATTAGAGAACATGAGAATGACTTAACACATTGACTATTTAGCATTTAGCATTTAGTGTTAGGAATTAAATAAGCACAAGAATCAGAAGATCCAGCATAAAGGTTTAATGGAAATACGACAAGTATGATTCTGCTGATAAAGCACAAAGCGAGTTTCCACTGAAGGAGATTCTGCTGAAGACTATTTCCACTGAAGGTGATTCTGCTGCTGAATCCTACTGCTGATGAATACTGCTGCTTGATTCTGCTGCTGCTATGACTCTGCAGATATGACTCATAACAAACAGCTCTGTAGATAAGAATGACTTATTCAACACTTGCATAATAAGATAATATCTTATTTCTAGTCATCAAATTGAACACTCCAAGTGAGTTGTTTATCCTTGATACATGATGTATCTTGTATGACTAAGCTAGAATAGTGATTAGTCATAAGCTAGTTATTTGTTGAGTCATGTAGTTTGTAAAAGATATTTCCTTGGACTATAAAAGGAAAATCTTAGATATGTAGATAAGTGTGACAATGCCATACACAACTCTCATATACAGACAATAGAAAGAACAAACATAAGATTCAAGGTCTTTGTAACCCTAGTGATAAGCTAAAGATCACTCGTATTATTTTGAATAATATTGAATCGTTTGGTGTTAACTATTCCATTTCCATAACAATAAACATAAATCTTCTAAGTGTGGTTAAGTAGATTCCGCATACTTAATCATATTCACACAAACATATCTCATACACAAAGAACGAAGGTTTAACCACCTTACCGTGTAATCGACCCCCAACAAGTGGTATCAGAGCTACAGGTTGATATTTTTGTTTTACAAGAAGAAGTTAGAAATGGATGTTGAGTCTATTCAAACAAATGTTGCTGCTAAGTTACCAATGCTCAAACAGAATGAGTTTGAGATGTGGAGGTTAAGAATAGAACAATATTTTCAAGTGCAAGATTATGCACTGTGGGAAATCATTGAAGATGGAGATTCTTACAAGCCTACAACCACTACATCAACAATTGATGGTAAGGAAGTTGATAAGCTGCAAACCAAGCCACAAACTGCAGAAGACAGAATTAAGAAGAAGAATGACCTAAAGGCCAGAAGCATGCTGATGATGACCATTCCAAATGATCAACTTATAAACTTCAACAAATTCAAAGATGCAAAGTCACTATTTGAGGCCATTATTGCAAGGTATGGTGGGAATGAAGCCACCAAGAAGACCCAGAAGACTCTTCTTAAGCAACAGTTTGAAAATTTCACATCAACCAACCATGAATCTTTAGACCATATGTTCAACAGGCTACAGAATATTGTGAGTCAACTTGCTATTCTTGGAGTTGAAATACCTCAAGAAGATTTAAACTCAAAATTTCTGAGAAGCTTACCTGAAGAATGGGCTATGCATGTTGTTGTCTGGAAGAACAAGTCAGACATTGACACCATGGATCTTATGGATCTGTATAGCAACTTTAAGATTGTTGAGCAAGATTTGAAGAAAACTGGAGGTACTAGTTCAAGCACTGGGAACATGGCATTTATGTCATCTCCTAGTAATTCAGTTCCAGTTACTAATGAAAAAGTTCATGATGTTGCAAGTGCTGCAAGTTCATCAAGCAGTACTTTTGGAATTTTGGATGAGAAAACATGTTGTGCTTTCTTCACAAGCAAACATAATGGATCCATGTTAACTCATGAAGACCTTCAAGAGATCAATGATGATGATCTGGAGGAAATGGATCTAAAATGGCAAATTTCTCTTCTTAGCATGAGAGCTAAGAAATTCTATCAAAGGACGGGGAAGAAGATCACAATCAGTAGTAATGATCCTGCTGGTTATGACAAGTCAAAGATAGAATGCTACAACTGTCACAAGATGGGACACTTCTCAAGAGAATGTAGAAGGCCAAGACAGCAAGATAGCAGAAATAGAGATGTTGGAAGAAAATCCAATACAGGGGAGATGTCTGAACCAAAAGCTATGGTAGCAATTGATGGGTTAGGTTTTGATTGGAGCTTCATGGATGATGAAGAAATGGGTTCTTCACAGATGGCTCTTATGGCATTTACTGCACCTGAGGTACATGATCATAAAACCTGTTCAAATACTTGTACTGCTCTTAAAGACTTAAAAATCTTAATTAAACAGTATGATGACCAAAAGGTTCGATACGCCAAATCTGATCTAGATTGTTTCAATTATAAAAGTGGTTTAGAATCTGCAGAGAGGCAAATCCTACACTATAAAAGGAATGAACTTACCTTTACTGATGCTAAAACTTTACTTGAAAATGATAATCAATTTAAAGATCAAATTATTGAGGCCTTAAAAGAAGCATTGGATAGGGTTAAGACTGAGAAAGAAAACATTCAATTGACTAAAGAGAAGCTTGAACATGCTTCTAAAAATGTAAACAAAATAATAGACAGTCAAGTGAATAATAAAGCTAAGTCAGGATTAGGATATAATGCAGCCCCACCCCCTTATAGAGGTATCCCAAAACCCCCAGGGATCGACCTAGAACATTCAGGATTGCCTGAATTTCAGCTACCTGAGTTACAATATGGAGTTCAACCAAACTCTAACATAGTAGCTGATGAGCCTAAGAAAGAAAGTAAATGTTCATGTAAAACATTACTTTTTCAGGACAAGGTGTCCTTTATAAAAAAAAGATTATGTCTAAACCTGAAGTGGTTAAGAAAGCAAGAACAAGAGTTCCTAAGATAGTCAAACACAATACTGATAAGCCTAAGACCAATGAAAAATATGTTAGGCAACCAGTTAGATATTGTGAACAATATAAAACCACAAACAAGCCCAGAAGTAACCAAAGAAATTGGAATAACCTTAAGTCTTACCAACTAGGTGATGACTTTGTTTTTCACAATAAAGCTTGTTTCATTTGTGGTAGTTTTGACCATCTTGCAGCTTTCTGTAACCAATGGGTATCTGGGTATGAAAGTAATAGAGTGAACTACAAAAGGCAAACACCTAAATCTCATTTTCACTCTAATTCTAAAAGATCAAAACCCAAAACAGTCACAAAAACTATTCCTGCTGAAAGGAAAATGGTTTCTGCTGAAAAACCATATATGATTGTTTACCCAAAATCAACAATTAAGGGTGCAAAAACAACTTTCAAACATGCATCTAATATTGTTCAAAGGCCCATTCAAACAAAAGCAGTGGTCCAAAAACAAGTTTGGAGACCAAAGGGTACAACTACAAAGCTAGCAGTTTCTTCTGCTAAGCATACTGCTGCTAAGGGTAACAGGGCAAATGTTGTTAAGGCCTCAGCATGTTGGATTCTTAAATCCAATGTTGCATCAACAGTCCTCAAGAGATTAAATTTCATTGATGCAAGAGGCAGATCCAAGTCAGTGTTGGCTTGGATCCCCAAAGAAAACTAATTCTTTTATTTTGTGCAGGGACATTCACCAACAGATCATGAAGATCAAGGATATTCAGATAGTGGGTGTTCAAGGCACATGACAGGCAACAAGTCTTATCTCTCAGATTTCCAATCAATAGATGGAGGCTATGTTACCTTTGGAGGAGGAATTGGTGGAAAGATTACTGGTAAAGGTACTATCAAAACCGGTAAATTAGATTTTGAAGATGTGTTTTATGTGCAAGAGCTTAAGTATAATCTCTTTAGTGTCTCACAAATGTGTGATAGAAAGAATAATGTTCTTTTTACTAAGACTGAATGTCTTGTACTTTCTCCTGATTTTAAGATGCCTGATGAAAGTCAAGTGCTTCTTAAAATTCCTAGGAAGGGCAATATGTACAGTGTTGATATGAATAACATTGTTTCTAAAGATGCTTTAACTTGCCTTGTTGCAAAAGCCACATTAGATGAATCTATGTTATGGCATAGGAGACTTGGTCATATTAACTTAAAAACCATAAATAAAATTGTTAAGAATGGTTTGGTAAGAGGTTTACCTCAAAAACGTTTTGAAAATGATCAAACATGCATTGCTTGTCTTAAAGGCAAACAACACAAAGTCGCTTGTAAGCCCAAGATTTTTAACTCTATCAATCAATCATTGTTTATGCTTCATATGGACTTATTTGGACCTGTTTCAGTAAGTAGTATAATGCATAAGAGATTTTGTCTAGTTATTACTGACGACTATAGTAGATTTACATGGGTATTCTTTTTAGGTACTAAGGATGAGACATCAAACATCCTTAAGACTTTCATTACAGAGATAGAAAACCTAGTAAGCAAAAGAGTAAAAGTCATTAGATGTGATAATGGAACAGAATTCAAAAATAGAGTTATGGATGATTTCTGCAAAGAAAAAGGTATTAAGAGAGAATTTAGTGTTGCTAGAACTCCTCAACAGAATGGAGTAGCTGAAAGAAAGAATAGAACACTAATAGAAGCTGCTAGAACTATGTTAGCCGATTCAAAGTTGCCTATAACTTTTTGGGCCGAAGCAGTCAACACTGCTTGTTATGTTCAGAACAGAGTTTTAATAGTACAGCCTCACAATAAGACATCATATGAGCTTTTTAGAGGTAGAACTCCTGCAATAGGATTTCTTAGACCTTTTGGATGTCATGTGACAATTCTGAATACCTTAGACCATTTGAGAAAATTTGATGGTAAAGCAGATGAAGGTTTCTTTGTTGGATATTCTCTCAATAGCAAAGCTTTTAGAGTATACAACATAAGAACTAAGAGAGTAGAAGAGAGTCTACATATAGAGTTCTTAGAGAACAAGTCTAATGTAGAAGGTCAAGGACCAAAATGGCTATTTGATCTTGAAACTCTAACCCATTCAATGAATTATGTGCCTGTTGTTGCAGAAACTAATGATTTTTCAGGTTCACAAGCAACAGATGAGGCAAGGTTAGACAAGAAGACATATCAAGATTATGTGATGATGCCAATATGGTCAAATACCAATGTGGAATCAACTTCAACCAATGGAGAATCTTCTTCTGGCAAAGCTAAAGAAGATGTTGAAGATAAAATCAGAGAAGGAAGAACAGAAGAACAGCAAAATGTTCCCGCTGATGATCAAACAATTCCTGCTGATAAGCAAATTGTCTCTGCTGATAGTCCTTCAGAAGAAACAAAATCAGACTTTTCAGAAGATGAGGTGGATTTGTGCAATATTCCATCTGATTATCAAGTTCCTTCCACTCCACAAACACAAATTCACAAAGTCCACTCCCTAGAAAATGTGATTGGAGATGTACAATCTGGTGTGAAGACAAGACAACAATTGATGTCTTCAGATCAAAAAGGGATTCTTGATGCCCTTTATGCTTCAAAGCAACATGAGTCTTCAAACTCTTGTTTGTTTGTATGTTTTCTCTCACAAGAAGAACCAAAGAATATTCATAAAGCCCTAAAGAATTCAAGCTGGTTAGAGGCTATGCAAGAGGAGCTTCTTCAGTTCAAGATTCAAAAGGTCTGGGTGCTAGTTGATTTACCTAGTGGTGTAAGGGTAATTGGCACTAGATGGGTTTTTAGAAATAAAAGGGATGAAAGAGGCATAGTGATTAAGAATAAGGCTAGATTAGTAGCACAAGGGTACACACAAGAAGAAGGGATAGACTATGATGAGGTTTATGCTCCAGTAGCTCGAATTGAGGCAATTAGGCTTTTCTTAGCTTATGCTTCATTTATGAACTTCACAGTTTACCAAATGGATGTCAAGAGTGCATTTTTATATGGTTCAATTGAAGAAGAGGTGTATGTTACACAACCTCCAGGCTTCACTGATCCTGACCATCCAGACAAAGTGTACAAGGTAGTTAAAGCTCTATATGGCCTACATCAGGCACCAAGAGCTTGGTATGTAACACTAGCTTCCTATTTATTAGAAAATGGATTTCAAAGAGGAAAGATTGATCAGACACTTTTCATCAAACAGCACAAGAAAGATCTTCTGTTAGTACAGGTGTATGTGGATGACATTATCTTTGGATCTACAAGGAAGGAGATGTGTTTAGACTTTGAAAAACTTATGAAAGATAAGTTTCAGATGAGTTCTATGGGAGAACTTACATTCTTTTTGGGTATGCAAGTTAAGCAATCATCTGAAGGCATATTTATTAGTCAAGACAAATATGTTGCAGAGATTCTTAGAAAATTTCAATTTGCTGATTCAAAAATAGCAAGCACACCAATGGATCCTGAGAAGCCACTTCTTAAAGATGCAGATGGAGAAAATGTGGATGTACATACATACAGATCTATGATAGGTTCTTTAATGTATCTTACATCATCCAGACCTGATATCATGTTCTCTGTTTGTGCCTGTGCAAGATTTCAAGTAACTCCAAAGGTTTCTCATTTAACAGCAGTCAAAAGAATTTTTAGATATCTCAAAGGTCAACCAAGGTTGGGTTTATGGTATTCTAGAGAATCACCTTTTGATTTGATAGCATTCTCAGACAGTGACTATGCTGGTGCTAGCTTGGACAGAAAGTCAACAACTGGAGGATGTCAATTCCTTGGATGCAGACTTATGTAACACCCCAACCCGATAAGGGTAGAAGTATTACATTACAGTGACATATCAGAACAAACACAAGCATATGATTTATACATATAACGAAATTCAGGGTTACAAATGAAAATCTGAAACTACAAGGTTACAAAGAAATAAATACTATGTCTAATAAAGTGAAACTTCATCTAATCGTCTCTAGTCCAAAGCATAGTCTTCTAAGTCCAATCACACTCTCTTCCCATAACCCAGCTTCCTACTAAAACCTGCCGCAGGAAAAGGAAATGCGGCTGAGCTTAAAAAGCCCAGTGAACAGATACATATACAAAGCAATGATAATGAAACAGAACTGAAACATAGTGCATTGGGGAAATAGAATAAGGAATAGATAAAAGAGCGATAGAATATAAAGAAGAAAGGATAGTCATCTACCACGAGCCCAGAAACTCAAAGTCATAAATCTCAAAGTCATAATCTCAAAGTCATAATTCTCAAAGTCATAATCTCAAAGTCATAATCTCACAATCAGAGGGGATACCTCTCAGGCAACCAGATAATATGAGGGGTGTCCTCATGTATCAAATGGGTGGAGTAGCTAGCTCCCAGAAATTGTGAAAGGCGTGTATTGCACACAGCACCAGTCACCTCAAAGTCAACTCAAAGTCATAGTTAAATCCACTAAGCATACATATCTAGGATTGCAATCCATACGCCCCTTACTCAAAGTCAATCTCAAAGTCATATACTCAAAGTCATAATGGCCATAATAATAATCATAAAAAAGGGACGGCGTGAGAAATCACTCACCCACACATGAGTCATGCCAGTGGTGCATCACAGACATGCCTATGGTACCTCCATAGGTAGGGAAAACAGAAATGGCTCGGGTATCAAACTAAGAGTCAGGTCTCAAAGTCATACAAAAGGTCATATAGCAAAGGTTTATCTCAAAGTCATCTCAAAATCATATCAGAAATAATAGTCAAGGTCCATTCAGAGTTCATCAGGTCAAGGTTCATATTCAAAAATCAATTCATGGTTCAGTTCAAAAGTCCGTTTCTAAAGTTTCTATTAAAAGTCCAATTTAAATAATCTTTTAAAACAGTTTTCATAAAAATGGTCTTTCAAAATATAGGGTTCATGAAAGTTAAATAACCTTTCTTTTAAAAAGAAATTTAGCATCATTTATAAACATCTTTTCAAATCAGTTCTTCTCAAAACATTTCCATGGTATCATTAAGAAGGTTTTCATTGCATAGGTTCATAACGGAGGTCATATCAAGTGGGATCAACAGAGAAGGTTCAAGTAAAGGGGATCATAGCAATGGCATCAATTCGGGAACTAACGGATCAGAATATGAAAGAGATCATGAGAAACCTTTTGAGAAAGGTCAGAATATCTGTACCTTAAACCGCAAGTGCAAACATGACAGAAAACATAAAGGTCGGAAGCAAAACTCCTTCTTCAGCGAATCTACACGAATTAATGATCGGCTTATTATTAATAACTTATTCAATTCAGATTTCTCATTTTAGTCGGCTTTCCAGTTTTAGTAACTTTCCATTTAAAGTGACTTTCCACTTTTAACAGGTTTCCATAAATAGTAAGTTTCCACTTTTAGAAAGTTTCCATAATTAGAAAGTTGAATCATTATTAATGGAATCAAAGTATCTTTTAACATATTTACACATTTGGTCCTTAGGGTTTCATAACTTTACATTTTAACCCTTTACTTTCCAAAATTACACTTTAAACCTTTTAGTATTCAAAGTTACACATTAAACCCTTAACTTATCCATTTTACATAATAATCCCTTATTTTATCATGTTATACTAATATACCTTCAAGTATTCACAATTTACACTTTAAGTCCTTCAAGTTATCAAAGTTACATATTTAACCCTTTAACTTACAATTTCAACTTTTAATTATCAATAATTACATATTAAGCCATTAAATTACCAAATTAGCACAAAACCCCCTGAATATATTTTATTACTAAAATCAGTCCCAAGTTTCCAGAAATTACACTTTTAGTCCCTCTACTTTAATTAATTACAAATCGCACCAATTAAATACAATTAACTCACTTCTTGTAATATTTACACTTAGAACCCTCAAGTTATATTTTTCCCATATTCCTACTGATATATATGATCTTACAAAAATATCCCAGATGTTTCAAAGTTGGCAAAACACACCCTTGTACTTTATTTTCCAATCGGATTTATTTTAAAGTTACCAAAACCAAACCCTAATTTCATAAAATCATTATGCCATCATTACTCAATCATTATTATGCATTAATTACCAGATCCAAACATAAAAACCCTAACCCTAATTCGATTTAGGGTTTCTTTTATTTTCTTCATTGTTTTCTTAATTAGCCGATTTATAAAATAAATCACAACACGAGATTTAAGCTTCTATAATTCAAACCTATATTTTTACGAGATCATAATTAATATATGAAGTTCATAAAAATTATCATTCATATCCAGAAAATTCATATACAATGATATAGAGTTTTGTTGCGTTTTTAGGGTTTAATTCACCAAAACGTTATAGAGCATGCATGGATCGATTAGAACATTTTATTTGAGACTTATATGATGTAAGAGACGTGAGAAAAATACCAGACCAGATCTGGAACAAATAGAATAAGCTGGACGAATTACACCTCTTGAATTGGATAATACGACACCAAAAATTCCCACGAGAACAAAAGCGACCCACAAACCTTGTAATCATTTTTCGAATATCATATATGATGTAAGGAACTCAGGAAAAATAGAAAAATGAATTTATAAGAGGTTGTATGAAACATAACGAATTTACCTTTGTTTTAGGGCTCGACAAAAGAAAACGATTACTACGATCGTGTAAGGCTTCAACAATTCGAATGGGATTTTTCTTGGCTTCTTAGGATGTTGGTTTATCACATAAAAATACCCAGGAGTGCTGTGTGAGTCGAATGGGGGCTGTGAGAATTGTTTGTGTGTTTATTGAAATCGGCAATTAGGGTTTTTAAAAGAAAAGATATGGTTTTTGGTTTTTAAAAAGAATATGCCGTGTGATGAGGGGTTTATGGACCAGAAATTTCGTGATTTAGGTTAGCCCAATTATTCATGGTGATATACTTCCTTAATTATCCAATAGTTATCCTTTTTAAACCAATTTAAATCATAATAAAATCAAGTTTGGTTTATTCGACCCTTGTGAGGGTATTTTGGTAATTTTACCACTTTTATGAATGTTAAATAAAGTTGTTAAAATTATTTTGGATCATAACTTATGCATTGTCAGGAGTTAGGGATTTATTTGGAGACTTTATAAACTTTTAATTAAATTTTAAACTTGTAGGGGTATTTTGGTCTTTTCACATGTTCTCAGATTTTAGGTGTTACAACTTCTTCCCCTCTAAAAAGAGAAATTTCGTCCTCGAAATTTGAAGTCGCAAAGTTAGACGAAGTCGTGTCACAAACATCCTCACGTCCGGGGAGGTTCTTCCAAAAAGATCTTCAGACCAATTAGTTTCTCATGACTCGTAACTATTGTCAAAACAGTTTCAGATTTCTCAGAAAGGCATATCATACTGAATTTGAATCAAAAGGATAATGTACCAAACATAACGGATGATAAACGAATTCTCCAGGAAGAGGTATAAAAATACATAGGATTTTCATCGAATTGATTAGGCGAATCAGATGAGAATACATTGAATTGTAGCAAACATGGGGTGATATACGGTTTAACTCTTCAGCTTCTCAAATAGTCACGGCTTTTAGATAACCTTCCAAAGGTATTCTCAGAAACAAACAGGGCTCATTTCCTCAAAGTCCGCAATCACATACTTTACTCATAGCAGATCATAATGAACAACTTCACGAATGCGAATCGTATATGGACAGAAAGCATATCGTTAGATATCGTCAACGGCAGAATTTCATAATGGAACCTAAGATCCTTATCAGAAGTTGCAAAGATTAGCAAAACACGTGTCGAGAGTCCAAACGTATCGAATCGTATAACAAGGACAGCATATCAAACGTATAGGTAGAATGAACCTAAAGTCTCACTAAACTCAGATGATCTTGATCAGATGCCAGAATTCTAAAGCTTCTACGGCACTCCTTAAAATATCATATGCCCACCATAAGTGCACGTTATATGATGTAAGTATTATCACGTTGGCCAGGCATCATAATACTGGCATCATATACATATGCCCTCATGATGATCATACTTTATCTCAAGTCGTGAACACCCAAACTTATTTAAATCCACCTAGTCCACCTACAGTCTCAGAGGTCACCAAAATCAAACAACATAACTAAGAGAACGAAATTACTCGAAGAGTAACGGAGATCCGAGAATGTCATTCCAAATTAAGGTACGTCATCAATAGCGTCAATCCTTTACAGAATCATCTCGTCTAAACACAATGTCCGCTTCAAAATCCGTCCACTCAAATACAAATTTCAAAATTTCTTCCAAGTTGGGGTAGTCTGTTTACTCTTGTCCATCTTGCCTCATGATTAAAAGAATTTAAAACTCGAGTCTGGTTTCTCCGGTCTTCAGCAGCTCCTCTTGGTAGTGTGGCATCGTAACGGCAGTCTCTGACGCAATCGCTGTGGATTCCTCCATCCGCAGGTCTGCTTCTGCTCTCAATTCATCTTAGTACAACTAAAATGAATAGAGAAACAAGACTGCGTGTCTTTGACAGGTCTTCTAACATAGCTCCAGGTCTTAAGGTACATGTTGTTGTTGTCGACTCCAGGTTGTGTGTTGAATGGTTCGTCTTCTTTGGTCTGGTTGTCTTGATGCCCAAACTGAAATCTTCACGTGTTGCATGATGTATGATTGAGCACTATCCCAGTTCCTCACTTCTTCTTGTATGCTTCTTCCATGGTAGTGCTTGTCGCAACCATCTTCTATGACTCTTCCACCAAGTTTCTAACTCCGATAACGATCTTCGATCTTGGTCCTTCTTGTGAAAGCTCTGTCTTTACATTATACAGGGTAGTGTTGTCTATTATGCTTTCTGAACGTCAATCAAATTTCTCTTCCAGAACAAAGGGTCGTCTCACCAATAATCTCTATGTTCTTCTTTCGTTTTAGAACACAACACAATGTCATACTATGACAATTTGTCCAAAACACGCGAAAACATGATTATTCTAGCCAACACCATTGGCATCATTCAAACTCACAAATGTGGTAACGAGTGCAAAGGCAATTTCAGAAATCATCTCAGGAAATTTTCACATCGCCTTCTTTCTTCTTCAGGAACTGAAATACTTCCCAAAGGTTACTCTCGGTTAGTTAACCCCCTTCTTAGAAGTTTTTGTGGTTGCTTCTTCGGTCCTTCAAATCTAAAATGATGCAATCAAATGCGGGGTTCAAAGGAAAAACAAATTAATCATTGATACGCGGAAACAAATAATGATTGCTGATGGTGGTATGTTTAAGTTCACGATAGTCGATACGTCATCGCATACTTCTCTTGTTCTTCTTCATAAACAAACGAGAGCATCCAAAGAGAATCACAAGGGTTAACAAAAATCATATTCCATCAGTTCCTTCAAATACTCAACTTTTATAGCACCATGGTTTCTTCAACTGAGATCAGTTAAATGCCCACTCTACTTCCTAGCAGGAAGGAGTACCAAAAGGTTCATCAGAGAATACCGGAAAATCTTCGTATGACAAAATATTTCCCAATAGTAGAACTTTCCCAAGGGTTGATAATAATGGTTTTCAGGACAACTTGGTAATCACATGAGTTTGGGGTAGGTGTTTCCATAGTGACAGAAATTTTAGCAGATGTAGAGAGTCATCATAATGAAATAGGGTGAAGCAGATTTTTAAGGTCACATTTAAGATATGGTAGTCTATGGTATCTTCACGAATAGCCATTCAGTCCAAAAGACCGTACAATCAGACATCTCAAAGTCAAAGG
The DNA here is from genome assembly GCA_030686995.1 of Artemisia argyi. Lineage (NCBI taxonomy): Eukaryota > Viridiplantae > Streptophyta > Magnoliopsida > Asterales > Asteraceae > Artemisia > Artemisia argyi. The sequence continues at coordinate 65,722,817 of CM060677.1, forward strand.
ATTCATAGAGTGAATGCATTCGTCAAATCATACAGATAGTTCATATATCAGAGTCAAGTACATGGTTCAACAAAATGTTGGGATGGATAAACGAACAGTTCAATGTGTGGGAATTTCGTTTAGCTTCTTAGCATAAGTAGCAGGTAGGATGTGTATCATTGGTAATACGAACATCGTATAATTGTCAATCATGAGAGTTACAGAATCTCAGTCATCAGCATCATCATGCTTAGTTAACAAATCCATATAGAGATAGTATTTACATCATACCCTTCCAAAGGAAATGGTTGGCAGAACAAGGTTCATCATTCAAAGAGAGGAAACAAAACGTCTTATATTCGTGGTTCATAATTACCAAAATTCTCATAGGAGTAATAATGGATCATACAGAGTTAAGTAGTATCGGATGATACATTCATACTCATCATAAGTAATGAATTCACAGAATGTGTCGAACACATTGCGGTTGAATGACCTACGATGTGGTCGAAAAGGTGTCAAACAGCTTATCAAACAAATCAGAGGCGGAGATCAAAATCTGAAGGTGAAACTTAAATGTGGAAGGTATCCAGGTAGCTTTTCGAGGTATTCCAAACTTACTTGGTTACTAAGCTTAAGTTGCAAAACTTTTAACTTCTGAAACAAAGGTCCTTATAAGGCTTATCTAAGAGCAAAGGCACGATCAGAGTGATACGAAAGCAAATGATACTTACATAAATGTCTTAGTCTACCCATTCCTCACCGGTAATAACTTGGGTTCCTATTGGGAATCCTAATGTAAAGTTTCAAAGGTTGTCTTATGAGTGCCTACAGGGAAACTTAGGGGTCCAAACTTCACAGGTCAAGGGTAAATGTATTACGAATCGCAGCCTGGTCTCTGATACCATAATTGTAACACCCCAACCCGATAAGGGTAGAAGTATTACATTACAGTGACATATCAGAACAAACACAAGTATATGATTCATACATATAACGAAATTCAGGGTTACAAATGAAAATCTAAAACTACAAGGTTACAAAGAAATAAATACTATGTCTAATAAAGTGAAACTTCATCTAATCGTCTCTAGTCCAAAGCATAGTCTTCTAAGTCCAATCACACTCTCTTCCCATAACCCAGCTTCCTACTAAAACCTGTCGCAGGAAAAGGAAATGCGGCTGAGCTTAAAAAGCCCAGTGAACAGATACATATACAAAGCAATGATAATGAAACAGAACTGAAACATAGTGCATTGGGGAAATAGAATAAGGAATAGATAAAAGAGCGATAGAATATAAAGAAGAAAGGATAGTCATCTACCACGAGCCCAGAAACTCAAAGTCATAAATCTCAAAGTCATAATCTCAAAGTCATAATTCTCAAAGTCATAATCTCAAAGTCATAATCTCACAATCAGAGGGGATACCTCTCAGGCAACCAGATAATATGAGGGGTGTCCTCATGTATCAAATGGGTGGAGTAGCTAGCTCCCAGAAATTGTGAAAGGCGTGTATTGCATACAGCACCAGTCACCTCAAAGTCAACTCAAAGTCATAGTTAAATCCACTAAGCATACATATCTAGGATTGCAATCCATACGCCCCTTACTCAAAGTCAATCTCAAATTCATATACTCAAAGTCATAATGGCCATAATAATAATCATAAAAAAAGGGACGGCGTGAGAAATCACTCACCCACACATGAGTCATGCCAGTGGTGCATCACAGACATGCCTATGGTACCTCCATAGGTAGGGAAAACAGAAATGGCTCGGGTATCAAACTAAGAGTCAGGTCTCAAAGTCATACAAAAGGTCATATAGCAAAGGTTTATCTCAAAGTCATCTCAAAATCATATCAGAAATAATAGTCAAGGTCCATTCAGAGTTCATCAGGTCAAGGTTCATATTCAAAAATCAATTCATGGTTCAGTTCAAAAGTCCGTTTCTAAAGTTTCTATTAAAAGTCCAATTTAAATAATCTTTTAAAACAGTTTTCATAAAAATGGTCTTTCAAAATATAGGGTTCATGAAAGTTAAATAACCTTTCTTTTAAAAAGAAATTTAGCATCATTTATAAACATCTTTTCAAATCAGTTCTTCTCAAAACATTTCCATGGTATCATTAAGAAGGTTTTCATAGCATAGGTTCATAACGGAGGTCATATCAAGTGGGATCAACAGAGAAGGTTCAAGTAAAGGGGATCATAGCAATGGCATCAATTCGGGAACTAACGGATCAGAATATGAAAGAGATCATGAGAAACCTTTTGAGAAAGGTCAGAATATCTGTACCTTAAACCGCAAGTGCAAACATGACAGAAAACATAAAGGTCGGAAGCAAAACTCCTTCTTCAGCGAATCTACACGAATTAATGATCGGCTTATTATTAATAACTTATTCAATTCAGATTTCTCATTTTAGTCGGCTTTCCAGTTTTAGTAACTTTCCATTTAAAGTGACTTTCCACTTTTAACAGGTTTCCATAAATAGTAAGTTTCCACTTTTAGAAAGTTTCCATAATTAGAAAGTTGAATCATTATTAATGGAATCAAAGTATCTTTTAACATATTTACACATTTGGTCCTTAGGGTTTCATAACTTTACATTTTAACCCTTTACTTTCCAAAATTACACTTTAAACCTTTTAGTATTCAAAGTTACACATTAAACCCTTAACTTATCCATTTTACATAATAATCCCTTATTTTATCATGTTATACTAATATACCTTCAAGTATTCACAATTTACACTTTAAGTCCTTCAAGTTATCAAAGTTACATATTTAACCCTTTAACTTACAATTTCAACTTTTAATTATCAATAATTACATATTAAGCCATTAAATTACCAAATTAGCACAAAACCCCCTGAATATATTTTATTACTAAAATCAGTCCCAAGTTTCCAGAAATTACACTTTTAGTCCCTCTACTTTAATTAATTACAAATCGCACCAATTAAATACAATTAACTCACTTCTTGTAATATTTACACTTAGAACCCTCAAGTTATATTTTTCCCATATTCCTACTGATATATATGATCTTACAAAAATATCCCAGATGTTTCAAAGTTGGCAAAACACACCCTTGTACTTTATTTTCCAATCGGATTTATTTTAAAGTTACCAAAACCAAACCCTAATTTCATAAAATCATTATGCCATCATTATACAATAATTACTCAATCATTATTATGCATTAATTACCAGATCCAAACATAAAAACCCTAACCCTAATTCGATTTAGGGTTTCTTTTATTTTCTTCATTGTTTTCTTAATTAGCCGATTTATAAAATAAATCACAACACGAGATTTAAGCTTCTATAATTCAAACCTATATTTTTACGAGATCATAATTAATATATGAAGTTCATAAAAATTATCATTCATATCCAGAAAATTCATATACAATGATATAGAGTTTTGTTGCGTTTTTAGGGTTTAATTCACCAAAATGTTATAGAGCATGCATGGATCGATTAGAACATTTTATTTGAGACTTATATGATGTAAGAGACGTGAGAAAAATACCAGACCAGATCTGGAACAAATAGAATAAGCTGGACGAATTACACCTCTTGAATTGGATAATACGACACCAAAAATTCCCACGAGAACAAACGCGACCCACAAACCTTGTAATCATTTTTCGAATATCATATATGATGTAAGGAACTCAGGAAAAATAGAAAAATGAATTTATAAGAGGTTGTATGAAACATAACAAATTTACCTTTGATTTAGGGCTCGACAAAAGAAAACGATTGCTACGATCGTGTAAGGCTTCAACAATTCGAATGGGATTTTTCTTGGCTTCTTAGGATGTTGGTTTATCACATAAAAATACCCAGGAGTGCTGTGTGAGTCGAATTGGGGCTGTGAGAATTGTTTGTGTGTTTATTGAAATCGGCAATTAGGGTTTTTAAAAGAAAAGATATGGTTTTTGGTTTTTAAAAAGAATATGCCGTGTGATGAGGGGTTTATGGACCAGAAATTTCGTGATTTAGGTTAGCCCAATTATTCATGGTGATATACTTCCTTAATTATCCAATAGTTATCCTTTTTAAACCAATTTAAATCATAATAAAATCAAGTTTGGTTTATTCGGCCCTTGTGAGGGTATTTTGGTAATTTTACCACTTTTATGAATGTTAAATAAAGTTGTTAAAATTATTTTGGATCATAACTTATGCATTGTCAGGAGTTTGGGATTTATTTGGAGACTTTATAAACTTTTAATTAAATTTTAAACTTGTAGGGGTATTTTGGTCTTTTCACATGTTCTCAGATTTTAGGTGTTACAACTTATCTCATGGCAGTGTAAGAAGCAAACAATTGTGGCAAATTCAACAACTGAAGCTGAATATGTAGCTGCTGCAAGTTGTTGTGGTCAAGTTCTATGGCTTCAAAACCAACTTCTTGATTATGGGTACTATTTCTTACATACCATAATTCATATTGATAATAGTAGTACAATTTGCATTATTAAAAATCCAGTGCAACATTCTAAAACAAAACACATTGAAATAAGACATCATTTTATAAGAGATTGCAATGAGAAAAGGTTAATTCAAGTAATGAAAATTGCTTCAGATCAAAACTTTGCAGATCTTCTTACCAAAGCTTTTGATGTTGGTAGATTTCAGTACTTGGTAGCAAGTATTGGAATGCTTAATCTTTAAATTTTTCAATATAATGTGTTTTTGTATATAGATTTTGTTAATGCATCTAACTTTGTTATCAATCTACTATTAACAATATTTGAAGTTATTCATACAGTTAGTTCTATGATTATTCTAATTCAAGACAAGTACTTTGTACTTTGTTTATTTGGTTTTAGACTAACAGTTTCAGGTATGAATGTTTGAGCTGAAAAGCTATTTCAAGTGAAATTTGCTGATCAAAGCTGCTGATCATTGCTGCTGAAAGCTGATCATTGTTGCAGATCATTTCCACTGACATAATAGGTTCATGATAGAAAAGGTTTGGGACTTCAAAACTCCTTAAAACTTCTTTCTTGGAATCTGATTATCATGTTTCACTTTGAATTGACAAATTAGTTGATCAGTTAATCACTGATACAACTCACTTTCTATCATTTTATACTCTCAAGTATAATGTGACTAATCTACGGATATCTGATAGAAAGAACAGCGAGCAACAGTGAATCTAACACTTGTGTTAGAGGTAACAAATGCCACGAGCTGGAAACCCTGTAAAGAAAGCCTTTTGAATAGGTTTATCTATACACAGGCGGTTATTTATAACTGAAAACATTGGTTCTCACACAACCAGAGGTTGCTTTAAACCGAAATTTTGACTAAGTGTCTGTTACACACTTAATCCCTTCAAAATGGTTGTAAGCAGTATGATTTTTCATAATAAAATCATATACATACTGCTAAGGCAAAAGTTTCTTAAAAGGATTTTTTTAAAAGATGACTTTAAAAACCATCATCAGATGGACCATGAGTCAAAAACGTCCATTGAATCACCTCTCATAGGAGTTAACACACCTAGAAGTGATGAGGGCAGAATCTTAAACTCTTCAGGAATTGATGGCTTCATGTACAAATTGTCTGAAAACATGGAACAATGCTAGATCAGATGATGATGTTATGATTGTGAGAAAATCTTTCAAACAAGGGGAGGAAACAAACATCTCAGGGGAGGAAATACAAGCCCAGTTTAAGGAAGATTAACCAAAAGAAAAGACAAGATCATACAAGATGATGACATAGAGGTTGAAAATGACAAGAACATTCTTTAATGTTGTATTCAGAAGAGATGAAGCATTACAAAGGAGAAAGTTCTATCTAGGTCAAAAAGTTGAAAAGATTCAATTTCAGTTCACTACGTTTGTTCATCACTTGTTGAAAGATCAGAAAGCAGATAAGTTCCAGAGAAAGATAAGTTCATTCACTCAGAAGAGAAGAAAGTTCAGATCAACCAAATCGGACAATGAAGTGTTTGAAAGATCTTCACAAAGTCCTCATTTAATTCAGGAAAACATGTTTGAATGTGATTCACATGTTTAGGGGAGGATTGTTAGGAATTAAATAAGCACAAGAATCAGAAGATTCAGCATAAAGGTTTAATGGAAATACGACAAGTATGATTCTGCTGATAAAGCACAAAGCGAGTTTCCACTGAAGGAGATTCTGCTGAAGACTATTTCCACTGAAGGTGATTCTGCTGCTGAATCCTACTGCTGATGAATACTGCTGCTTGATTCTGCTGCTGCTATGACTCTGCAGATATGACTCATAACAAACAGCTGTGTAGATAAGAATGACTTATTCAACACTTGCATAATAAGATAATATCTTATTTCTAGTCATCAAATTGAACACTCCAAGTGAGTTGTTTATCCTAGATACATGATGTATCTTGTATGACTAAGCTAGAATAGTGATTAGTCATAAGCTAGTTATTTGTTGAGTCATGTAGTTTTTAAAAGATATTTCCTTGGACTATAAAAGGAAAATCTTAGATATGTAGATAAGTGTGACAATGCCATACACAACTCTCATATACAGACAATAGAAAGAACAAACATAAGATTCAAGGTCTTTGTAACCCTAGTGATAAGCTAAAGATCACTCGTATTATTTTGAATAATATTGAATCGTTTGGTGTTAACTATTCCATTTCCATAACAATAAACATAAATCTTCTAAGTGTGGTTAAGTAGATTCCGCATACTTAATCATATTCACACAAACATATCTCATACACAAAGAACGAAGGTTTAACCACCTTACCGTGTAATCGACCCTCAACATTTAGCATTTGGATAGTTTAACTTATAGTAGTCAACAGGCCAAACAATGTCTGATACAACATGAATATGAGTTAAAACATTGTCTGATACAAGGTTCTACTGATAATTAACACAAAATTAGAGAAGACGATGCCGCCTCCACGGCACAACCTTCACCTGATGAACCTTCTAACGATGTACATACTGGAACTGGATTATCAACATACAAAAACATTCATCCTGTCACTGATCGTCAAACTGCAAATGTGCCTGGAAAAACAAGTATCCAAACACCAAATATTCAAGTTAAATAAGGTATAATTGGTGTAACATAATATAAAACACAAGCCATGAAATTCAAAATTGAAAGCTTTCTTAGGATGGCTTGTTGGCACAAAAGGCCAGTACGCAATTGGTAATCTTCTCACTACTTTTAAAATGTTTATTAGCACCACTAGGTACAACATCACAATCACCAGCACCATCAGCAATGTTTTCACCATCAAAACCAGGAATTTCAACTATTATAGCTGTTGATATAAATAATGTTTAAAAATGTTATTAATATCTCTCAATAAACTTATGTTTTGATAATCACAAAACTCAAATCAAATTAAGTCAAGATTAAGACGTAAACAAGTATTTGGTAACAAATATTTACCTCTACATCTAATATCACTTAAGGTATGCATAAACTAAGCATCTTATGCATTACATGATCAAAGGAAACCTTGTCTTAAGACATAACTTTTTATAAAATGATATTAACATTTTATATATATATTTGTAAATCATTTTTGGTATTGTTATATTAAACTACAAAGATATGATTTCAAATTTCCAACCAAAAAGGGCAAATTTTATCCAGAAAAACTTTTCCAACGTTCAGGAGGGCGGCCCCCTTAATTTTACTAGGCGGCCCCCTTAATCATTAAGGGGACCACCCCCTAATTAAGGGGACCGGCACGCTCCAGAACAGTATTTTCTGGCCCTATAAATATTGGATCATTTCACATATTTTTCTCACCCTTTTGCACTATAAACTTTCTGATCCAACCTCCATTTCTAGATCTAAAATCCTTTGATCATATAATTCATAAGTCTTTGTTTCCAAGTGTTCCAAAGCTTCATCCAATCAAGTGCAAGAAGAAGAACACTCCTCTACATCCATCTAATTGTAGTAGTGTTGTGATTAGCTAGTTTCATATTGTAGTAGTGTTAGATATTTGTAAAAGTGTTGTGTGAATTTGTTGATTGTAGAAACTAGGTATGTTGTAAAGTAGTTTAGTAGTTGTGACTTAGTTGTGCATAGAAGAAGGTGTGAAGAAGGTGTGAAGTCTTGAAGAAGTTGTGAGGGTGTGAAGAAGGTGTGAAGCCTTGAAGAAGTTGTGAGATTGGTTCTAGCTACGATTAGAACTCGACATTTAGCTTAGTGTCGTTAACTCGTGTAAGCCAAGGTGTGTGAGGTTTCTCCACCATAAGGAGTTTGTTGACATAGTGAAGAAAACTCTCGAGTGTGGTACTCGGGGAGTGGAGTAGGGCAAGGAAGGTGTCTTTGTAGCCGAACCACTATAAATTCGCGTGTTGTGGTTTGATCTTTCTAACTCTATCTTTTCTTCATTACATTTCAATACTTTCATTATTAGATTAGAATTGCTTATATTGGTTGTCACTTGAATTCACTTGAGATCGAATCGAAAGTTTTTAATAAGCTACAAAATATTTTGGTAATAAATTTAAAAAGGACGTAAAACTATTCAACCCCCCTTCTAGTTTTCCACAATTGGTATCAGGAGCCACGTCTAGCAAGATCTTTAAAATATATTGTATTTTAAAACTTGTAACGATCTATGGAATCTGAAAAATATTTAGAAGAGCAATCTATGCAAAGACCACCACTATTTGAAAGTGATGGATTTTTATATTGGAAAAATCGATTCGAAACTTATGTGAAGTCAAAAGATCTAGATCTTTGGCATGTTATTACTAATGGTGATTTTTTACCTATTCAAAATAACCCCGAAATAAAGAAAGATGAAATCGTACCTTTTGAAAAACAAAATGATGATTTAAAAGAAAACTTGCTAAAAATAATGAAGCAAAAATGGTTATTTATAATGCGCTACCACGTAAAGAGTACAAAAGGATCTTTATGTGTGAAACCGCAAAAGAAATTTGGAACTCTTTACTAATAACTCACCAAGGTAATAGTCAAGTCAAAGATAATAAGATAGATCTACTTGTTCAACAATATGAGCAATTCACGATTCCGGAAGAGGAATCAATTGATAATGCTTTTGCTAGATTTAACACTATCATCACAAGTTTAAAAGCACTTGATGAGAATTTTTCTAGTAAGAATTTTGTTAGGAAGTTTCTTAGGGCTCTTCATCCAAAATGGCGAGCTAAAGTGACGGCTATTGAAGAATCAAAGAATTTGTCAACATTGCAACTTGATGAATTAATTGGAAATCTAAAAGTTTACGAAGTTATTATTAAGAAGGATTCCGAAATGGTCAAAGAAAAACGAGAGCAAAGCAAGTCAATCGCCTTGAAAGCTAGAAAGGAATCTAGTATCGAAGATAGCTCATCTTCCGAAAGTGATGACGAAGAATACGCCATGGCCGTAAGAGATTTCAAGAGATTCTTCAATAGCCGTCACTTTAGCTCGCCATTTTGGATGAAGAGCCCTAAGAAACTTCCTAACAAAATTCTTACTAGAAAAATTCTCATCAAGTGCTTTTAAACTTGTGATGATAGTGTTAAATCTAGCAAAAGCATTATCAATTGATTCCTCTTCCGGAATCGTGAATTGCTCATATTGTTGAACAAGTAGATCTATCTTATTATCTTTGACTTGACTATTACCTTGGTGAGTTATTAGTAAAGAGTTCCAAATTTCTTTTGCGGTTTCACACATAAAGATCCTTTGAGGAAGATTCGTAAGACAACCGCATGATGAAAAGAAAACATTTCAAAAGAGTAAGGATGACAAGAACAACAAGATTGAAAGGAAATGTTTCAAGTGTGGTGATCCAAATCACCTCATTGGAAAATGTCCAATGATGACAAGAGATCAAAATCAAAGAGCTTTTGTTGGAGGCGCTTGGAGTGATAGTGATGAAGATGAGAAAGAAACGACAAAAGAAGAGAAGTGTCTTATGGCAAATACATCAAATGAGGTACGTTCCGAAACCGAATATTTTAGTGATGAAAGCTTATCATTAGATGAAAAAGACCAAGATAATGAATATAATAGGCTATGCAAATTAGGACAACTAGTAATGGCCAAAAACAAATCACTAAAATACATAAACAATCAACTGGAAAATGAAGTACTAGAACTAAAAATTAAAATACATCAACTTAAAAAAGGTAAAGAAATTTTTGAAGAATGTAAATCATGTCAAGAGCTTAAAGGTGAAAACGAAATACTTAGGGAAGAAATTCGCAAACTTGATAAATTTGAAAATAGTAGTCACTCACTTAGTAAAATAATAAGTATTCAAAGAACATCCGGAGATAAAACCGGTTTAGGATTTAATTTAAATGAAGCTTCAACAAGTGAGATTAAAAATGTCAAATTCGAAAGTGAACCTAATGAACAAAAACCTCTAAAATCTAATCCTAAGTATATACTTATTAATGATAGAAAAATACCTTTTGCCAACAATGAAGAAGTAAAAGCTTTTTATAAACCGTCTTTAAAAAACAAGGTAGGATCTTCTAAATCTAAGACAAGATCTAAAACACCACCACCTAGAAAACCAAATAATCCTAATCCTAGGTCTAAAACACCTCAACCAAGAAGAAACCAAAATAGGCAAAACTATAATAACAATAGCAATCAAATGTGGAACTACCAACAAAGCTACAATCCTTGGGGTATACTACCACCTTTCATGCATCCTAGTCAAATGTTAAACATGTTTGGACCAAACAACTTTGGACCAAAGAGACAATGGGGATCGAATAGCTAGATGAACATTCCTTGAGGCAATCTTGAAGTTTCTCTCAACATAGACTTTTTCAAAGTCTATATGTCATCTTGATGATTTTGAAGATTTATTGAAGACCACCGGGTACGCCATTCTTTCATAACTCATTGCCATGCTTAGATAAATATGCTTTATTTGATTACGTTGTTTGCATAGATATAGCTTGCTATTTCCCTCTATTTGTTCGATCATATATATACTTATATATATACTCTTACAGTTATTATATTAAATATATATATATACTTACTTGCACATAACCTAGATACGTCATTAGTTGACTTTCTAGAACTCCAGGAAATTGTTCATTATCGAACCCTTTCCTTCCCCCTCGCGTTATTCTATTAAGTCCTCTTTTAGAAGACTCATGATGATGAAGGGATATGAGTCAAGTGGACTTTTATCATGCAAGAACGCCTTCGCACGTGAACACTATGGATGAAACAAACTCCTTTCGCTGACTATATTCTATCTCCGCTATTATCTTTCAAACCTCACCCATCAACCCATCTTTCACTCACATTTATACATATATACATATATACACTTATTCACATATTCCCGAATACACCTCAAACCCCTCATCAACTTAACACTTTGATCATTTTATCCAAAATTGTCAAAGGTACATTTTAATTATCGAAACGGTAATTAAAAATTGTTAAGTATTTTATCATCGTGCCAATAAACGTTTACGTATTTTTGATATATTATAAATCTAATTATATACGTATAAATATATTTGTTCCAGAAACTAATTCCGCGATAATTCAAAAATTTCAAGGGCGGCCCCCTTAAAGATTAAGGGGACCGGCTTGTTATCTGGGGCGGTCCCCTTAATGTTTAAGGGGACCGGCCATCTGACACTCTCAAATCCGTTTTCCATCTTATCTTCATTCCCAAACACCCCATTTGTTCATATATTTCTTCCCCACCATTGCTGAGTACGAACCAAAACACCCAAAACCATCAAAATCCTTCACCATATCACCAATCCGGGGTTGTTTCGCAAGGGGCAAACGTTAACCAAACATATAACAACATCTTTTGTAAGTTTTCCAACATGCATTTCATTACATTTCATTCAATTTGGTGTCTAATCAATAATTAGGCATTTTATTAAAATTTATTTTAATTCAAATTTTAGTGAAATAGAAGCTAGGAATTGAACTACCAAATGCTTTCCATAGGATTAGGATGATGTATTGCAACTAAAAATTAGTATAACATATCATTTTGTCAAAATCATTAATCGCCCATAAACCCTTGTTGAATTTTATTTTTCAAAAGGCACATTATTGATATAACTCTTAAAAACTAGTTAAAACTTACTACTTTACATTGTTTCAATGTTATAAACAATCAAAACATACTTTTCAATTCGTTATAAAATGGTTCATGAAGACAACATGGGGGTTTAGGTCATGAACAAACTATAACTATATTTAGTTATTTGAAACTTAAAACTAGCTCACAAAATTTGTTAATACTACTAGAATCAATAGATGTCATCAAGATATATAATCAATATATATATTGATGTTTTAGGATATTTTTATCTAGTTAAGGGAGCGTTTGGTTTATCTCGAAAAAGATATTTTGAAAACGAAAATTCGCATTTTAATCTTTTAAACATGCTTATGTTGTGTCAAACTCTTGTGAAATGGAAGATATATAATCTAATATATATCTAGCCTTACTTCGAAATGAATTATGATATCATACTCTTTGACGTCATATATTCTGAACGAGTTTAAAATCAAAAATACAAGGAATATTGTGAAACTACTTCATAGAATATATTTTTTTTTTGTCGAAGTAGAATTTCGTTCCACAAATATTGCATATATATATATATATATATATATATATATATATATATATATATATCACATATGCATGATAGTTGTTTCTATATTAATTTTACTTTTGTTGTTATATTGTTTAGGTGAAAATGCCTAAGACCACGGTTGGTGATGTCTCCAAAACCAAACAATACATTCCAAATGTCTCTTCTACTCCCGGCATGTCTCCTTCAGTTGCATGTTTCTATCGTCCCATTGAAAATAGAAACATTCACGAAGGAAGAATTGTCGATCCATCCTTCTATGAATCTGATCAAACCGAACGAATGTTCTCCAATATTCGTTTTGAATGTCTTTTCCAAATCAACGAACCAATCATTCCTCGTTTTATCCTCGACTTCTATAGCCAAGTGACGGTGCAAACCGATCCCTATGGTCATCTTCTTATTTCCTTCATGATTCAAAATCAATTCATCACTCTTACTCTTGCTCAATTTGGACAAACTCTTAGAATCCCATAAAACGGCCAAGCCTTATTCTCAAATGAATGGGATCTTTCCTCTCTTGGAAGAAATCGTCCTCAGGATGGCCCATACTATTCTGAGATTCCTACTCCTGAAGACATTCGTCGAATGCTTGAACTAGAACGTCGTACGACTAGTTGAGTAATCAAGTCGAAGAATGTCGATATTCATGCAAATCAAATCCTCCTCAAAGAGCTAAGCCAAGATATGAAAAAGTGGGAAGAACTCATTCGCGATAATGCGTTTGGTACTGGTGGTCACCGTGATCATGTCACGGCGAGCATTGCCCACATGTTATATTGTGTAGTTGCTGAAGAGCAATACAATTTGGCTTATCTTTTTATTCATCGAATCATGTCCGCCAAAAACACCCCAAATGCCAATCTTCCTTACGGTATGTTCCTTACACGACTTTATCGTTATGTCATGGAACATTACCCTCATCTTCAAAGGGATTACTACGTTCAAATCCTTCCTACTTTGAACCAACTCACTCTTGTTCGTACTCATTGTTCTCAAAGTGACAAAGGAAAATCTCGTGTTCCTTTGTACTCTAGACCTCGTGGTTCTACATCTCATCGTAAGGATGATGATGATGAGGAGGAAAACACCTCACGTGTTAGTACTCCATCCCCCACGACCTTTGTTGAAAATCTTTCCGACATAGACGAAACCGAGTATCAAGTTCCTCTTCCTCATGAACATACTGATGAGCTTCTCTTCACTCGTCAAACGTCCATTATCAACCGTCAACAACAAACATATGAAGAACTTCGAGGAGGATTCAAATCCGTTGGAAAGATGTTTAGGAAGATGATTGGGAAGAAGAAGAAGTAGAAGACATTGATGTATTGCTACTTGTTATTATTTGTTTCTATTAGACATTTGTATGGTTTGTTATTTGTCCGATTTATTCGGAAATACTTGTGTTATTTCTTGCTTATCTCTTGAATGATGTTTAGACTTTAACTATTATCATGCTACTATCTTAATGTTATGATATGTTTCTTTTCAACGTGGATTATAATATGTTAATTTGCATGCAAAATTTGGTTATATATATATGTTTATATATCATCATTCCTAGAGTATATACTTCTAATAGAGCTTGCTGGAAAAACATACTTGAAAAATCACCAAATTCTGCAAATTTTGGGTTTCTGGTCGTCTGGGAAAACACCAGATGGGCGGCCCCCTTAATTCCCTAGGCGGTCCCCTTAATCATTAAGGGGGCCGGCCTACAATTAAGGGGACCGGCCATCTGGAACTGAGTTCACTGTTTTCTTTTGCATCTTGTGAACCCTTTCTCTAGTATCAGCTACTATTTCCCATTTTAACCCAACTGATTTTAGAATCTCATCCAACCATTTCAAATACATACCTAAAACAACCATTTCCATACTATAAATTCCCTCCATAATCACCATTCTTCATCTCATCATTCATCATCTAAATCATCATGACTCCACCAAGCACCTCACAATCCAAAGCCTCCAAGAAACAAAAGCTTGTGGTCATCCCCCCAAAACAACTCTTCATTGACTTAACAAATGAAGACAACAAAACCCCATCACCTCCACCCAAATGCTCATCCCCAAGTGCACCCAATGCACCATCTAAAACACCTTCTACTCATGGAACTTCCTCATCCTTCATACCCTCAACCTCATCAATCAATGACTACATCAACTCACACTTGTCACCACAAGTATCATCACCACTTCCTACACAAGAACCTATCTCCACCCATCTTACCATCTCACTTTCACCAATAACACCTCTTGATGCTCATCTCTCATCTCCACCAATTGCACCACCATTCTTTGCCAATCCCGTGCCTTGGAGGCTACTTGAATCCCATGGGGATACTTGTCTTTGTTGCATCCACAACCGCACTGTCATCTTTGGCCTTAGAGATGAAATTCAATATATGTTTTCATATATTGAACATTTGCTTACCAACCCACCACCACCACCAAGTCCACCATCCTCTCCAATCATTCCTCCACTACAATTCTCACCCATTCCTCCACCATCACCATCATGCTCTCCAAATTAAGCATTTGATATGCTTAATAAATAAAGCCTCTACCACCCTTTTGCTTGCAAGCTCTATGAAGACCATGTACTCTTTGCATGATGATGTATTTTCCTAGTTGTTTATTTGTGTACTAGCTTTCCTATTTGTAATCCTTATTGCTACTTGTATGTTGTGTCTTGACACAATCATTTCTTTAATATGAATACTTTCTTTCAACCATGCTTATTTTTTTTTATCACCTAATATATGTTTGCATGCATATACTTGTGCTTCTAATATTTTTGTTTTGCAAAGCATTCCATAGCTCGTTCTCTTGGTGCCCCCAAACGAGGGGGAGTACACATCAAGGGGGAGATAACTTCCCGTCAACTTTTCACGTTTGAAAATTGTCGGCATAACCTTTTTGATTCTACAAAAAGGGGGAGAAGTAAATATAAACTCACTAAAATACTTGTTTAAAAACTAATTTTTGAGTTAATGAGTTTAAGTTTTGTAATCATCAAAAAGGGGGAGATTGTTGATATAAATAATGTTTAAAAATGTTATTAATATCTCTCAATAAACCTATGTTTTGATAATCACAAAACTCAAATCAAATTAAGTCAAGATTAAGATGTAAACAAGTATTTGGTAACAAATATTTACCTCTACATCTAATATCACTTAAGGTATGCATAAACTAAGCATCTTATGCATTACATGATCAAAGGAAACCTTGTCTTAAGACATAACTTTTTATAAAATGATATTAACATTTTATATATATTTGTAAATCATTTTTGGTATTGTTATATTAAACTACAAAGATATGATTTCAAATTTCCAACCAAAAAGGGCAAATTTTATCCAGAAAAACTTTTCCAACGTTCAGGAGGGCGGCCCCCTTAATTTTACTAGGCGGCCCCCTTAATCATTAAGGGGACCGCCCCCTAATTAAGGGGACCGGCACGCTGCAGAACAGTATTTTCTGGCCCTATAAATATTGGATCATTTCACATATTTTTCTCACCTTTTTGCACTATAAACTTTCTGATCCAACCTCCATTTCTAGATCTAAAATCCTTTGATCATATAATTCATAAGTCTTTGTTTCCAAGTGATCCAAAGCTTCATCCACTCAAGTGCAAGAAGAAGAACACTCCTCTACATCCATCTAATTGTAGTAGTGTTGTGATTAGCTAGTTTCATATTGTAGTAGTGTTAGATATTTGTAAAAGTGTTGTGTGAATTTGTTGATTGTAGAAACTAGGTGTGTTGTAAAGTAGTTTAGTAGTTGTGACTTAGTTGTGCATAGAAGAAGGTGTGAAGTTGACAAGGTGTGAAGAAGGTGTGAAGTCTTGAAGAAGTTGTGAAGGTGTGAAGCCTTGAAGAAGTTGTGAGATTGGTTCTAGCTACGATTAGAACTCGACATTTGGCTTAGTGTCGCTAACTCGTGTAAGCCAAGGTGTGTAAGGTTTCTCCACCATAAGGAGTTTGTTGACATAGTGAAGAAAACTCTCAAGTGTGGTACTCAGGGGGTGGAGTAGGGCAAGGAAGGTGTCCTTGTAGCCGAACCACTATAAATTCGCGTGTTGTGGTTTGATCTTTCTAACTCTATCTTTTCTTCATTACATTTCAATACTTTCATTATTAGATTAGAATTGCTTATATTGGTTGTCACTTGAATTCACTTGACATCGAATCAAAAGTTTTTAATAAGCTACAAAATATTTTGGTAATAAATTTAAAAAGGACGTAAAACTATTCAACCCCCTTCTAGTTTTCCACAATAACCTTCCCGTTCCCATCAAAACCTTGCTTATAAGTTTTTACAACTTCCTCGCCCTTTTCCTCTTGCAAAACGTCCTCTTCTAAAATCAGCTTACCCTTTACCTTATTTTTGATGCTTTTGTCATGGATAACATCTTTTTCCTCTTTGATGCTTTTGCCATGGATAACATCTTTTCCCTCTTTGATAACAACACCAACCTGCTATTTGTTCTTATCTATACCCTTCCATTTACGGCGAGTCATAAAAGGTCTCCCACTTGACATTCCGAAGTTAGCATCTTCCTCTAACCAGCCCACAACCTCAAAACCAATGTTTTCCATGTAAAATACTGCTAACACCTGGGGCCTATGTATAACAAAGATATCAACTGACTCATGTGTTTCCGCAAAATCATATAGCTTAAGGACATCATGGTCCCTATAAATCAAGTGCAACCCATTTTCTAGCGATTTATTTGGATGACAGAAAAACACCGCCCATTTTGGTTCCTTAATCTTTGATAATAGATTATCTAAGGTTGAACTAAAGATACCCCTATCATACCTAAAAGCAGTAACATTAATAATGGATCCGCCTTCATACCTGAGTGGGGTATATTCAAATCTCCCATTTGTGTGAATCCGGAACAACACTTCTCCTTATTCTTCTGGTTCTGTACATTTAAATGTTGTCACAAATATGTTCATTTCCATTAACTTGCATCAACGGTGTTTCTCACAATGTGGAATGACTAATTTTTCTATGTATTAGGTTATTATGAAACTTTTTAGGGTTATGTTGGTCGGGTCATTAGGTCGGGTTTATTGAGGCGTAACCCAAACAAAAAACTTAAGCGTATTGGACAATTTTTGTCTAATTTCGCCCTTGCTCTCCAACCTTGCCAACGTTGACGTTTGTATACTTAAATTTCCCGCCATTTAATAACTTTACTCTTTACGATATACTAATATCAAATTTGGTCCCAGAATTTGTAACATCATCAGTTCAGTTAGTATTTAAGGGCCCATACCCCAAAGGTTTTGCATACCAAACACACAGCTAAGTTACTTCCCAAACCTAAAAAAAAAATAATAAATAAAAAAAAAAAAAAAAAAAAAAAATCAGAATTCCTACGCCTACAGGAACTTGCAACCGCCACCGGTTCCCACGAACTGTTTGCTAGCATTGCTCTGTACTATCAACGCGAGAACGACAAGGAAATAAAGCTTGCAAAAGGACTCCTAAAGTGTTATGTGGATTTGGTTCATGTGACCCACGAAACCCAAGAGTTTATGGCTAAAGTTGAAGGATGGCGTACTTCCCTTATGTCATGGAGGCTTCTACAAGATCTTAAAAAGATTCAAAAGAAAAATGTCATCAAGGCTATTGAGATTAACAAGATGATTGATGTGTGGGGATCGCACCAGGCTTTACCTCTCGAGGGATCTCGAGAAGCTTACAACCTCCATCAGGCAGTGTACCTGATCGATGTAGTATAGTATAATGACAAGTACCGGGGGATTGATCGTTCAGCTAGGAATAGTGTCGCTAGGATTAGAAAACCTAAAGACTAGGTCTAGAGATGAGGGATGATTCTTTTTGTATTTTTTATATTTTATGAAAACAAATAAAAATCTCGGGTTTGAAGGAGTTGGGCGGAATTAGTTGCTAGTCAACCAACCCAATTACTAAGGCGCAATCAAAATAAAATACTAAAAATGAAAATAAACTAAATTAAACTAAAGGTGTGAGCAATATATGGGATATTTGTGTTTACTTAGATTTCACTACTCCCTAGATATCTTTTACATGTTAATTACTTGTTACAGTTGCGTGGATGACGGATTGTATTCCTTAATACCATTCATGGGGTGGCGTACTTACTTCCCCAATCCTATAAGCGCCTACTTCACTCCTATGTCGAGCTGGCTAAGAAGCTCCTAACATGGGATCATTAGAATTTGCTCATGCATTAAATACAACCAATAAAACCTAGTACACATCGGTTCATGTTTCCTAAGAAGTTCAAGCATGTTACACAATGGAGATCTGCCTGTTTTCTTAAGCCTAACATTGAAATCATTCATCCAATACAACTATAAACAAGTAATCAACACATAATTAACATCTAGGTTTCATTACATCTAAGCAAACACAAGATAGATCTAGCCTAGCATGTTGAAATCAAGACAAGCATAAGATATATTCAAACAACACATAGACATATTGATTGAATTGAAAGAAGACTTATCTCAATTGAACATGAAATGTTTCAAGGGGTTAAAACCCTTGAAAATACAGTAAAAAACAACCTAGGGTTTTTAGGGTTTGGCCCTAGTATTCTCCACACAAGTTCCTCCCTAATGAATGAAAAATAGAAAAGTATATATAGTTTTTCTGAGGTGATGGCGTCAAGAACAAATCTCTGACGCCGTCATCTCGCCGCCAAATAATTTCTCGGACTGCCTAGATCTGAGTTTGAAGCTGTCATGTGTATCCCTTATGCAGGCCGTCACCATATTAACTCTTGACGCCCTTCTTGTGACGCCTTCAGGTTTTCACTAGGTCGTCACGGATTTTACTCTTGACGCCGTCAGGTTTTTCTTCTTGACGCCGTCAGGTACTGTTCTCAGCATGGAAAATTAAGACTTTGCCGTTTTCTTCACTTTTATGCTCCAAAAACGTCCAAAATGCCTCCTTTTCCAGAATTCACTCCCAAAGTACCTAAAATCAAAAAAGGAACGATTTAGGGCAATATTTGATCAAATAAATTCAATTCAGGGCTTAAACGACCCCCTAAAAGTGGTTCATTTTTCGCCTCATCATATACCCTTACATTTGAGATTTGCTTGTCCTCAAGCAAATGCGCATTTATTCTAATCAAAATACAAGTTAGGGGTCATTTAACACTAATATAAAAGTAATTACAACAAATAATCGGTCCACTAAAGACCAAAGACAAGCACGGAGGTCATATACTAGCACCTCACAAATAGTGTTTAGATACTCACATCTCTCGGGTGTAATAAAGTAATAACACAATATGGAAATGGAAAACATCTCTCACTACCTGTCATAGCAAAATAGATTACCATAGGCTTGAGAAAGGATCAAACCTCCACCACATGGCGTAAGCACCTAGGATAAACTATCAAAGAGGTCTTTTAAAGGGGTTGTAACGTTAGGTGTAGGGATATGGAATACACGGTTTTGTTGGATATAGGCAGTCTTTACTGGTGGTGAGTTAACAATCTTGGTTAATTACATGTACAATATGGCGTTGCTAAGCCAAGACTAGACTCAACTTAAGCTAATAAATCAAAATAACAAAAACATAAAATGAACATAGAATGAAAAGGGATAGTAGTCCGTATGTTTTTTTTTCTTTTCTTTTTTTTTTCTTTTTCTATTTTTTTTTTCTTTTTCTTGATTGTTTCGTTTTTTTTTTTTTTTTTTTTTTTTTTTTTTTTTTTTTTTTTTTTTTTTTGCATACACTGTTACCCTACCATCCAAAATAATACATCATAGGGAATGAAAATTCCCCTTACACTTGAATTTTTACATACTTTACAATAAACTAATCTAATGACTCGAATTAAGATAATCAAAACACTTGGAGTACTTTTAAGATTAATGCACATACGGGGGTAATAATATGATATTCTTCCCCATTACTCCATAAAATAAGTACTTTACCCATGAGTCCCAATCGTCCCAAAACAATATGTACAAGGATATGACTCGACTTAGCAACCATGTAATCAATTAGACAATTAACTTAGGGTTTAACAAATAAACAATAATGCACTAAAGATGAGTGCATACCCGGAAGGCTAAGGCGATTTGGTTGTACATTTAAATGGGGTGTAACAAATTCTTCCTTTAAGTAAGATGCTTAAAGTTAGAAACGAAAAGATAGGCTCGGAGGGGTGTACTAGGGGTTTCGTATACTAAAAATGAATACAACGCTAAGGGTGTGGGAAAAATCAATTGACTTAACAAGCCAAGTAATATGACTTAAGTGGTCAAGTAATTATGATACGGGTTTAAACACAAGGGTGATCCTAATGCCTCTTATCATGTAGTAAATCCTACTACACGAATGTAGTCTCACTAGCGGTCTCGGGATGCATCACTAACGCAAGTTCTAGAATCCAAATGCTACCGGTACACTCATAAGCACTAATAGCAAATGCTTTTCTTATCAAATCTAAAGGCGAACCTCACATATTTGGGTGGAAAATTTTTCTGAATAGTACGGTTTTGTGCTAGTCATACAATCTCCTATCCATGAGACGCTTGCTATGGCTAAAGTTTCACTCCTAAATGTTGTAAAAAATTTTAAATTTGGCTCTAAAATTACACTAACAAGTATTTATCATAGTTTTATTACACATCTACTATCAAACAAACAAACTCAAGCGAAAGTGTATTTTTAAGGTATCATCATTTTACCCTCCCCTTACACTTAGGATGAATATTGTCCCCAATGTTCAAGTAAAGAATGTAAAAGTGAAATAAGTAAAATGAATGAAATCAAATACTCCCCTGATTCGCTCGGTATGGATAATAAGGTGGCCAGGTTAGATCTTCCTCCAAGAAAATGAACAATCAAAGCTTCCCTTCCAGAATATAAATCATCTTCTTGTCATACATAACCTGTAAAACCTGAGAAAACAGACAAGGCAACCTCGCATAAAATCGGCGGCAATCTATATATGCTAACAAATCCTAGAAAACAAAATAAGATATAATGCTTGTGGAATGATGTTTGCAGATTTCCTAGAGATTATAAAACTAAAGATTTAACAAAAACTTTAGGATTCCGTTAGAAAAACAAAACTGGTAAAATTTCCAGAATTTTACACGTGACGCCGTCAAGAGTAAAACTCATGACGCCGTCAGATTTGACCTGCAAAAATTCTTATGTTAAGTTTCCGGAAAATTTCTGGAAAAACTTCGTCCTACTTCCTGGAAAATCCTGCAAAACATCATTATGACTCGATACAAGCATTTGACTCTAACAAATACGAATATACATGTTCACTTAATATTGTGGAGAATCATGATCGGCTTTGTTTCTTAAAAACATATTTGGGGTTTCCCCTTACACTTATCTTTTGCAAAAATACCTTTGGATGAAGTTAAAGTGTAACAATTAGCAATTTCAGGTTAACTCTTATTCCCGAAAATTTCACTATTCACTTTTTACTATTCACTTGTTACTATTCATCTCAGAAATTTTTATTTCATATTCTCGTAAGTTAAACTATTTTAACGATAATCCGAGAGTTTGACGCTCGTCGGATCATTTCTGCAAAAATCACAAAGCCGTGTCCGAGATTTACTTTTAGGTTTAAACGTCATTCCAGCATCCCGATATGTCCATAAAACATTATAAACAATAGAAATATGATTTTCTCTCATTTTAGGACAATTCCAAAAGTTTTGGAATTTTACGTTTTTCAGTTCAGCGTTTTACGCGAATTACGCGTTTTAGACCCGTGTTTCCAGTTTTTAGCAGGGTTTTAGCACCCAATAGAACCTACCACTCATTTTATATTTTATTATGGAGTATATTGACATGTTTAACCATATTTATAAGTTTCATATTTTTAGGATACCTGATTTTAAGTTTCATGACTTAACGACTTACCGTTAGCGATTACCGGGACCAAAACTCACTCCGTAAGCTAGATAATACCAAGTTTAAGTACCTAGTCACTCCTCCCATCATATGAACGTGTATATGATGATTCACCAAGCCTTGGTGGCTTGGTGATAAGCCTTGGACTTTAGGATACTTGTATATTAAGCAAACTTGGTCACCAAGGGTTCATTAGATCATTACAAGTGTACAACTTGGCCTCCAAGTTTAGGCAACTTCCTAACACCTTCCTAACCTCCTCAACTCACCATATAAGCCCTCCCCATCCCTCCAAGTCGTTCACAACACCAACACCCTTCCATTTGCTAGTTTACTTCCTAGTTTCATGCAAGAATCAAGTGCAACATCAAACATAGAAACCCTAGCTTGGTTTTAGGTAATCAAACTACTTCCAATCCTTAGAAACTCTTGGTGATTCTCTTGAGTTTAGATCCACTCAAGTCACCTAAACCTTCATCACAAATCATTCAAGAATACAAGGGTAGAAGGGTTGCTAAAGTGGAGAAAAGCTTATTCAATCAAAGTCCTAGTTCCTAGTTCTTGTCCTAGTTCCCTTTTCATTAAGGCCAAAAGTTGTAAGAACCCTAATACACTTTCTTGCTCCATATCATTTTCATGCTTATTATGGTTCTTTCATGCTATATATGGTCTTTGTATTGTGTTCATGATGTTTAAAAATGGATAAAACAAGTATTGGTATACATATGTTAACTTATGACAAGTAAACAGGCAAACTAGTGATTTTTATGGAGAACCACGACTAAAATAGTATAACTTTGATACTTGACACTTACTTACTGTTATAAAGGACTTCAAAAGGAAAACATAGCAATTTGAATCACCCAAAACGAGTACACGAGTGAAAAGTTATGACCATTTGAAGTTAGCGAAACCAAAACGCCGAAACTACCAATACCCTACTGTTTGCATTCTGCCATTTTGAAAGTCACCCTTCTGTTCCGATTCATCAAAAAGTTAAAACACGAAAGTTGTCCAGAACGACGTTTTCGTTCAGGAACAAAGAAGCTCGAGCCCTGAAAACCATTTACGAGTGAGATATTTCTTCAAATTCTTAACAGCCCATTTTAGACCAAAGTTACTATATAATCATTATAATTAGATGAGACCAAGAGGTCTAATGACCTAAAGCCAAGACCACAACCATGGCTAAAGCCAAGGTTGAGTCTCAAGACCATGGTAACATGACCAAAGTCACGGCAAAGCCACGGCTAAAGACCATATAACTTTTAAAGATCAAAGCTTATATATATATATATATATATATATATATGTTATCGAATACTACAATAGTAGGGAGCCTCATGTGAGGAGTTCATTGAGTAAGCCGTCGAGACGAGTTGTGGATTTACGAGTTAAAGTGTCCTGGCTCCTCGAACATTTACTCCATGACTTCTGAATTATGTCGGCCCGAACGGTAGTAAGAGATATACAACCTATACATGTTTCATAGACCACTTATATTCAAAGACTTACACTATATACTAAGTACTACATCATGAACTATATGCAAGACATATATAGGCAATTCTTCGTATCCTTAGACCTTACTCCAAACCTAAGTCGCAACGTTCTATTATAGGCTGCTCTTAGAGACTTTCGCGATTCGACTACCACTTTCATTTCTCATTACATAAGCTTAAGGTGAGTCATAGCCCCTACTCTTTTCATACTTGTTTTAACTCTTTGGGGGAGATACATGCACAACTACTTGCTTACTTGTACAAATACTCAAAACATTTATACTTGATTGTTTTATACTTGATTGTCTTATACTTGATTTCATTATACTTGATCTCATACATACATGACTGTCTTTTATCTTTGGGAAGTGGCTCCCAGTAATCTTTTATCTTTGGGAACTGGCTCCCAGTTTTCTTTGGGAAGTGGCTCCCAAGTGAGGTCTTCGGAGATGAAGAGTAGACTCACAACTAATTGCTTAATTGTTTTGATGAACTTATACATGTCTTAATCATACTCTATTGTAGCAGTGGGTTGTGAACACACAGGTTACAAGTCTCTTATGGCGGGACTTGTAACTGAGTGGATTCACGATGCCTTTGCTGTGTGAACATTCTTTTAAGGCTTTTCAACTGTTTTAAGACAAACTCTATGAACTCACCAACCATTGTGTTGACACTTTAGCATGTTTATCTCAGGTTAGTAAGGCGATAGCTAGTGTGTGGAACTTAGAGTCAAGCTACATATTCTGAAGACTTACGCTTTTATCATTTACCATTCAAAACATTTTGTATACATTTATGTATCATACTTTGGAATCTCATGTTTGTAACTTTGAATTCATTAATCGAATGGTAACTTTTCAAAACGTCTCATTTAGAGTTTGTTTTCTATAACTTATACTTTGTATTATGAAGTAGCACCCCAGTGACATAGTCTTCCGCTGCGGTATTTTGGGGGTGTTACAGATTGGTACCAGAGCCTTGGTTATAGAGAACTAGGTTGCATTTAGTGCCTAGACTATAACTGCTATATACGTTGGGACCTTCCTCTTTATTTGCCTTACACACAATACATACACATATGCTTTTTGGTTAGAGGTTTGCTTAGTTCCACGCTGTTAGATGATGTGACTTTAGTATTATAAGGAGCCCCAGAGATTAGTCGAGTCATTAAAAACATGGAGCTCAGTAATAACTAATTATTTAACTTGATCTTGTGACAGTTCTTGTTTGATGAGACACAAGATTTGAGTTAAATAATATTATTGCTTAGCTTTAGGGATTTGATGACTTGATTATCTTACTATCGGCCTCAGAAGGCGGATTTTGTGTCGGAAATTCTTAAGTAGGATGTTTTAGAATCTCCTTATTTAAATGGATTGGGACGCCTCTTCAGTTAAATAAAGAAATTATAAATCACCGAACCATGAGTTTATGATCCCTTACTTACATAAATTTGGACGCTTCTTTATGTAAGTAATGAGTTATAAATAAGTGGGCTTAATTGTAGCCGATATAACTCCTTAACCAGAAGCTTAGACGAATCAGAGTAAACACCACTATATTAGAGATCCCGAATTCTCTTAGACACACCGTAAGTAGTTAACATCAACTGAACTTCGGGACGAAGTTCTCCTTAAGGGGTAGAGACTGTAACAATTCGCAATTTCTGGTTAACTCTTATTCCCGAAAATTTCACTATTCACTTTTTACTATTCACTTTTTACTATTCATCTCAGAAATTTTTATTTCATATTCTCGTAAGTTAAACTATTTTAACGATAATCCGAGAGTTTGACGCTCGTCGGATCATTTCTGCAAAAATCACAAAGCCGTGTCCGAGATTTACTTTTAGGTTTAAACGTCATTCCAGCATCCCGATATGTCCATAAAACATTATAAACAATAGAAATATGATTTTCTCTCATTTTAGGACAATTCCAAAAGTTTTGGAATTTTACGTTTTTCAGTTCAGCGTTTTACGCGAATTACGCGTTTTAGACCTGTGTTTCCAGTTTTTAGCAGGGTTTTAGCACCCAATAGAACCTACCACTCATTTTATATTTTATTATGGAGTATATTGACATGTTTAACCATATTTATAAGTTTCATATTTTTAGGATACCTGATTTTAAGTTTCATGACTTAACGACTTACCGTTAGCGATTACCGGGACCAAAACTCACTCCGTAAGCTAGATAATACCAAGTTTAAGTACCTAGTCACTCCTCCCATCATATGAACGTGTATATGATGATTCACCAAGGCTTGGTGGCTTGGTGATAAGCCTTGGACTTTAGGATACTTGTATATTAAGCAAACTTGGTCACCAAGGGTTCATTAGATCATTACAAGTGTACAACTTGGCCTCCAAGTTTAGGCAACTTCCTAACACCTTCCTAACCTCCTCAACTCACCATATAAGCCCTCCCCATCCCTCCAAGTCGTTCACAACACCAACACCCTTCCATTTGCTAGTTTACTTCCTAGTTTCATGCAAGAATCAAGTGCAACATCAAACATAGAAACCCTAGCTTGGTTTTAGGTAATCAAACTACTTCCAATCCTTAGAAACTCTTGGTGATTCTCTTGAATTTAGATCCAATCAAGTCACCTAAACCTTCATCACAAATCATTCAAGAATACAAGGGTAGAAGGGTTGCTAAAGTGGAGAAAAGCTTATTCAATCAAAGTCCAAGTTCCTAGTTCTTGTCCTAGTTCCCTTTTCATTAAGGCCAAAAGTTGTAAGAACCCTAATACACTTTCTTGCTCCATATCATTTTCATGCTTATTATGGTTCTTTCATGCTATATATGGTCTTTGTATTGTGTTCATGATGTTTAAAAATGGATAAAACAAGTATTGGTATACATATGTTAACTTATGACAAGTAAACAGGCAAACTAGTGATTTTTATGGAGAACCACGACTAAAATAGTATAACTTTGATACTTGACACTTACTTACTGTTATAAAGGACTTCAAAAGGAAAACATAGCAATTTGAATCACCCAAAACGAGTACACGAGTGAAAAGTTATGACCATTTGAAGTTAGCGAAACCAAAACGCCGAAACTACCAATACCCTACTGTTTGCATTCTGCCATTTTGAAAGTCACCCTTCTGGTCCGATTCATCAAAAAGTTAAAACACGAAAGTTGTCCAGAACGACGTTTTCGTTCAGGAACAAAGAAGCTCGAGCCCTGAAAACCATTTACGAGTGAGATATTTCTTCAAATTCTTAACAGCCCATTTTAGACCAAAGTTACTATATAATCATTATAATTAGATGAGACCAAGAGGTCTAATGACCTAAAGCCAAGACCACAACCATGGCTAAAGCCAAGGTTGAGTCTCAAGACCATGGTAACATGACCAAAGTCACGGCAAAGCCACGGCTAAAGACCATATAACTTTTAAAGATCAAAGCTTATATATATATATATATATATATATATATATATATATATATATATATATATATATATATATATATATATATAAATATATATGTTATCGAATACTACAATAGTAGGGAGCCTCATGTGAGGAGTTCATTGAGTAAGCCGTCGAGACGAGTTGTGGATTTACGAGTCAAAGTGTCCTGGCTCCTTGAATGTTTACTCCATGACTTCTGAATTATGTCGGCCCGAACGGTAGTAAGAGATATACAACCTATACATGTTTCATCGACCACTTATATTCAAAGACTTACACTATATACTAAGTACTACATCATGAACTATATGCAAGACATATATAGGCAATTCTTCGTATCCTTAGACCTTACTCCAAACCTAGGTCGCAACGTTCTATTATAGGCTGCTCTTAGAGACTTTCGCGATTCGACTACCACTTTCATTTCTCATTACATAAGTTTAAGGTGAGTCATAGCCCCTACTCTTTTCATACTTGTTTTAACTCTTTGGGGGAGATACATGCACAACTACTTGCTTACTTGTACAAATACTCAAAACATTTATACTTGATTGTTTTATACTTGATTGTCTTATACTTGATTTCATTATACTTGATCTCATACATACATGACTGTCTTTTATCTTTGGGAAGTGGCTCCCAGTAATCTTTTATCTTTGGGAAGTGGCTCCCAGTTTTCTTTGGGAAGTGGCTCCCAGTTGTCTTTGGGAATTGGCTCCCAAGTGAGGTCTTCGGAGATGAAGAGTAGACTCACGACTAATTGCTTAATTGTTTTGAGGAACTTATACATGTCTTAATCATACTATATTGTAGCAGTGGGTTGTGAACACACAGGTTACAAGTCTCTTATGGCGGGACTTGTAACTGAGTGGATTCACGATGCCTTTGCTGTGTGAACATTCTTTTAAGGCTTTTCAACTGTTTTAAGACAAACTCTATGAACTCACCAACCATTGTGTTGACACTTTAGCATGTTTATCTCAGGTTAGTAAGGCGATAGCTAGTGCGTGGAACTTAGAGTCAAGCTGCATATTCTGAAGACTTACGCTTTTATCATTTACCATTCAAAACATTTTGTATACATTTATGTATCATACTTTGGAATCTCATGTTTGTAACTTTGAATTCATTAATCGAATGGTAACTTTTCAAAACGTCTCATTTAGAGTTCGTTTTCTATAACTTATACTTTGTATTATGAAGTAGCACCCCAGTGACACAGTCTTCCGCTGCGGTATTTTGGGGGTGTTACATAAAGACTAGGCCAAACAACAAAGTAAAGTATTTTCATTATTTTAGTTTTGAAACATGATCTACCAACAATAAAAATAAAGCATGCATACGGAAGCAAATAACAAACAAACAAAAATAAAAATCACACAAAACATGGGTTGCCTCCCAAGAAGCGCTTTTCTTTATTTACGAGTCTTGTAGCTAGACTCAAGGTCATGGGTTACGTTTTCCTTTCTCACTTTTGTGTTGACTCAAAGCATCTAATCCAATTCTCATCACGCTTGTACTCAGGGCCTAAATTCATGCAACCTGAATAGTATGTTCGCCTCCTCTCACAATAAACATCGTCATCAATTCCCTCTTCCTTAACCTCATAAGGTCGAATCTCATAAATTTGTAGATTCTTGATGCCTTTTAATTCTTCCTTCATGTGAGGCATCATAAAAGTAATCTTTTCAATCCCATCAGTAAATTGAACAATTCCCTTCTCATGATCACAGCACATCTTAGTCTTCTCAACAAAAGGTTGTCCTAGAACTATTTCTCCTAGGTGTGGATCTATAATGCCTCTAAGATCTTCTAGGATTACAAAGTCGAATTGATAAGTAAAATTTCCTATAAAGATGTGTACCCCTTTAACTCTCCTGACGAAATTACACAGCCTATTAGAGTTGTAAGGGTCTTTTCTAGGGCTTAACCTTTCGTTCATTATCCAGTTGTAAAAGAGCCTAGACTTAATATTCATGGGTGCTTTTAAGTCAATGGATGTATGCTCTCTAGACATGTACCCAATAATGCAAGGGTTTTTTATGTTCTTGAAGTTATGCCTCCTAATCCATGGTGTCTTTCTATATTTTGAAGGGCAAGGGTGTTGTAAAAGGAACCTATGGTAACTCAATTCATCCGGGGTTGGAGCGAAGTTCGTAAACTCAATTTTCATTTAGAGAGGCTTAATGAATTCCTTTATTGTGTTAACTTCTCTCTTTCTTCTTTTATGCGCTATAAGCCTCTTGCTAACTTCTAAACGGCGACTCTCTAAATCCATAAAGACCAAACTAGTACAAACAAAAACACGAAGAAATAAGATAGACTAAAGAGAACCTAAAAATAAAAATAAAATCCTACTAGAAAGGAATCTAGCAAGTAGACCTAATGAAAAGAGATTCTAACCTAGACAATAACTATTCCCCAGGCTTCGGCGCCAAAAACTTGATGCGTGGGGATCGCACCAGGCTTTACCTCTCGAGGGATCTCGAGAAGCTTACAACCCCCACCAGGCAGTGTACCTGATCGATGTAGTATAGTATAATGACAAGTACTGGGGGATTGATCGTTCAGCTAGGAATAGTGTCGCTAGGATTAGAAAACCTAAAGACTAGGTCTAGAGATGAGGGATGATTCTTTTTGTATTTTTTATATTTTATGAAAACAAATAAAAATCTCGGGTTTGAAGGAGTTGGGCGGAATTAGTTGCTAGTCAACTAACCCAATTACTAAGACGCAATCAAAATAAAATACTAAAAATGAAAATAAACTAAATTAAACTAAAGGTGTGAGCAATATATGGGATATTTGTGTTTACTTAGATTTCACTACTCCCTAGATATCTTTTACATGTTAATTACTTGTTACAGTTGCGTGGATGATGGATTGTATTCCTTAATACCATTCATGGGGTGGCGTACTTACTTCCCCAATCCTATAAGCACCTACTTCACTCCTATGTCGAGCCGGCTAAGAAGCTCCTAACATGGGATCATTAGAATTTGCTCATGCATTAAATACAACCAATAAAACCTAGTACACATCGGTTCACGTTTACTAAGACGTTCAAGCATGTTACACAATGGAGATCTGCCAGTTTTCTTAAGCCTAACACTGAAATCATTCATCCAATACAACTATAAACAAGTAATCAACACATAATTAACATCTAGGTTTCATTACATCTAAGCAAACACAAGATAGATCTAGCCTAGCATGTTGAAATCAAGACAAGCATAAGATATATTCAAACAAAACATAGACATATTGATTGAATTGAAAGAAGACTTATCTCAATTGAACATGAAAGGTTTCAAGGGGTGAAAACCCTTGAAAATCAGTAAAAAACTACCTAGGATTTTTAGGGTTCGGCCCTAGTATTCTCCACACAAGTTCCTCCCTAATGAATAAAAAATAGAAAAGTATATATAGTTTTTCTGAGGTGACGGCGTCAAGAACAAATCTCTGACGCCGTCATCTCACCGCCAAATAATTTCTCGGACTACCTAGATCTGGGTTTGACGCCATCATGTGTATCCCTTATGCAGGCCGTCACCATATTAACTCTTGACGCCCTTCTTGTTACGCCATCAAGTTTTCACTGGGTCGTCAAGGATTTTACTCTTGACGCCGTCAG
The DNA here is from genome assembly GCA_030686995.1 of Artemisia argyi. Classification (NCBI taxonomy): domain Eukaryota; kingdom Viridiplantae; phylum Streptophyta; class Magnoliopsida; order Asterales; family Asteraceae; genus Artemisia; species Artemisia argyi. Next base: position 65,753,909 of record CM060677.1, read on the forward strand.
GTTTTTCTTCTTGACGCCGTCAGGTACTGTTCTCAGCATGGAAAATTAAGTCTTTGCCGTTTTCTTCACTTTTATGCTCCAAAAACGTCCAAAATGCTTCCTTTTCCAGAATTCACTCCCAAAGTACCTAAAATCACAAAAGGAACGATTTAGGGCAATATTTGATCAAATAAATTCAATTCCGAGCTTAAACGACCCCCTAAAAGTGGTTCATTTTTTGCCTCATCAATGATTACTGAAACCCATGCTCAGGTGTGGGGCAGGAACAATTTCACTGATTTTCTTAAGAAAACTTGATTTTGTTGTTAATCGCTAATGGTGAAACATTTAGTGTGTAATGTTTGATGTCTTTTGGGCCTTATGAATTATGTATTTTGCTTGATCATCTAGTATCACTCTATCATGTACTTTTGATCTATGTTATCGAATGAAATGAAGATCTGTTTAGCTTAATCCGCTATTGTTTTTGGTTTTTGTTTGTTGCTTGCATAGCTTAATCACTTATTCAAATTGATGTTATATGTTTGGTCCTTCTTGAAACAGTGTAAACATACAAATTTCGTATGTTTCGTCCCTTACCACGTCTTATAGTAACCATAAAGCTTTATGGATACTTTTATAAGTACAATTATATTTTGACCATTAGTATCCCCAAATTCAAATTCAAAATCAGTCTAGTATTTCCCCCCTAAAATTGCTTATCAATGGGTAGATCTAGATCTCGTAAACAAATGAAATGCTATAATTGTCAGACCATTGGACATAATAAGAGAAAGTGTCACAAGGAAGGATCTCCACAACCCCAAAAGGAAAGTAACATACGAGGAAAAAAAGGCATGTTGATGGGAGAAGGAAGCAGGTATGCAAACGTTTATCGTATGATTGACTGACGATCTATTGTGTTTAAATTGGATATGATGTATGCATATATTAATTTTTTTTATCAGTGGGTGGATGAAGAGGAGATAAGGCAGGCTATGGAACAAGAGATTCTTGAATCTCTTTTTTTTCAAGAAGAAGAATATAAAAGGTTGGATGAAGATGAGGAGCAGTTAAGCCTAGCAGAAGAAGCATTCCACCAGTTTTTGGAAGAAGAGAAAATGTACAAACAACTTGAACAACAACATAAACCTCATCTGGATAACTTTCTACTAAGCTTTGAGGAAAATGTGGCAGTTTATGAAGATGGCTAGAACTCAGACAAGGAGCGGGAGGTGAGCAGCTTGCAAGCTCAGTTAGATGCAGAGAGGTTTGTGAGCTTTGATCCTTACAACGATGGTTACGACTCAAACAACTCTCAAACTTGGGATCACCCGGAATACAATTGAAGTTTAAGTTTGTGATGTTGGTACTTTGCAATAGTCAACAATTTAAAAAACTTGTACTCTTTTGGCTGTATTGTATGCATTTACTCGTGTCTTTAATACTACCTACTTGTTCAACAACCTCATTGAACCTTTATCCTTTTTCCATCTATTATATAATACCTTATCATCAACTCTTTATGTATTCAATTGCTTTTCACAATGGATCCACAAAATGGTTGTCAATTGCTCTGCATTGACTGTTGGGTTGAAAGGGAAAACAGGGCTGGATTGATGTTTTTTGCAAGGCGTCCCCCTTACAAAGATTTCATGTGGTATACTTGTCCATCGTGCCTTGAAAAAAGGGGAACCCCATCTTATACCACAAGAGCTGATGTTACAGGGGAAAAGACAACTACAACCAATCATGGTGGGTATGTGATTGGCTTAGGTGTTAATTATTCTAGTAGAGGTCGTGCTAACGTGGGCAGTGGTGATGAACAAAGTGAAGCAACTACAACGACAACTACAACTAAAACAGCAAATGGAGTAAGCCCAAGTGAAGAATATGCAAGTGAAACACCTAGTGAAAGACCTACAACTCATAAACAACTGATGAAACTGTTAGTCATTTACCCAAGTGAATAAGCAGCAAGAAATTCTATGTTGTCTTTCAGTTTAATAAATGTAATTGAACTGATACGTTGTAATTCATATGTTATAACAATGCAGTTTGGTTACTATTTTGTTTTTTGGGTATATGTTGACTTTAATAGTCAAATTAAGTTATTCCAAACACTACAATATACTACATATGCGATTGCAAACTAAAAACCACAAACAAGTAAAGCAAAAATGTAAAATGCAATTATTTCATTAGCCATCATCATCCCAAAAAATTTACATCTACATTACATAAACCACTAAAAATAACAAGTGAACTTTTTGATGGGTGACTTGATATTCATAGTGGGACAGTTGAGGTCCTTAGGGGGAGGCGCATACCAATGTTTCCTCTTATTGTTGTTGCTTACCTTTGCCACAACAAGACCTAGTACAACATTTGTAACCATTTTACTTTGTTTTGGACTTTTACGAACAATGGTGCTAACAGGTTATGCATTTGATGCATCAACCACTTTTCCTTTAGAATTGGTATCTGGAAATACAACAAAAACACAAGGACATCAGATTTCAACCATTACTACTATCCTACTTTTCAATCAATATGTCAATGACACAAATAGAGTAAACTAAAATAACCTTTGATCAATTCGGCTTCTTTGACAAATCTGCATAAATCTTCATACATCTCATCAAACATTTCGTCACTTTCTAACCAACTATCACCATATTTTGCCTTCACATACTCTACCATTTTATCCATCACTTGTGGCTTACTAACCTCCATGTCGGCCATTCTTTGGATTTTTTTTCCTTTTGTTTATGGAATAATTACGGGTAGCATTGTTGAGGGTTGTTTTCAGTATATGTTGTAAGTTACAATGTGTATGATACATCATCGGGACTTACTAAAAAATCAACGGTTAGTTATGGGTTTATTGGTTCCCGCGAAATAATTAATAAGCGTATCTGAGAAGTTGTGGTCAAGTTGCATAGCTAAAAACTATATAAGAACACACTTGGTCCCTGAAATTGAATGTCGGGTTAGACATAAACCATACGCTAGTTGTAAATGTGGTTGGACTATATTGCCCTTGGAAAAATAACCAAAACTGAGCGTTGACCTCCCCATTTCGGGTCAAGGGATGCATTCGGCCTCAAAATCCATAGTTTTGGACGCATGGCGACGATTTTGAAAAGTTAAGGGCCATGGCGATGTTTCGTGGAAAGTTTAGGGACCAACGGTGTATTTTTGGCTAATAATAATAACGGGCTTAGCCCACGACAAACATAACATAATAATTAAGATAAATAAAGATAACTTAGCCCATGATTGGTAGTGATCAATTACCTTCTGATCCACTGGTTCCCTGAGTTGACGTCGCTTAGTTTGGCGATGGCTAGGATGGGTCATTCATCCTCCAAACAAGCCTCTGTTGTACGGGCTAATGAAAAAGCTTCACCTAAAGTTGTGGAATTTGACCTCAAGAGTGCACATTGTAAAGCCGGTTTAAGGCTAGAGATATAAAATGATTTAAGTAAGTTTTCAGGGATCCTCGTTAATCGATTTATAAGTACCTCAAACTTACTCTGATATTCGGCCACCATACCCATTTGCAAGAGCTTAGATAGTGCGTCTCAATCGTTGTTGCCCGATGCCATGAATAGTAACTCGGAGAACATATTTTTTTTTCGATGAACCGTATCAGTGAACAGTGTCGATGAATAGTACTGGCGAACAGTATCAGTAACAGTATTTTATTTTTTATTTTTTTATTGGAACCCTAATTTGGTAGCCCTCTCAATAAGGACTCTCAATGAAAACACCAATTGATACGACCCGTTAATGTTGTATCGGGATAAGTCACCACTTCAAGCGGGCGCGAGCTCCTTAAGAATTAGGGTTATGAAAAGAGAATTGTTTTTGTATTGAAACGATGATGATTCTTATTATAATAGTTCGATACTTATAACCTTCCAATGATGACAATTTACCTAATAATGATAACGGGCTTAACCCACGACAAAACATGACATAACAATTAAGATAAATAAAGATAACTTAGCCCATGGCATAATCTTGGGTCGTAACAATATCTTTGTTATTATAAAAATGAATTTAATCCCAGCCATTATATATAATAAAATGGATGATAAATTCTTTGATACATACTAAAACTTCATTTACCTTTCTTCCCACCCCCCCCCCCCACCCTCTTCCTTTTCAAAATGGATGTTGGCAACCCCTCATTTTTTAATTTTTTTATTATAAAACTATAGAACTGAAAGTACAAAAAATAAAAGGTAAAGTTTGATAAGTCAAAACTGTTTTTTTCTGATAGTGAAATAATATAAATAAAAGAGTTGCCAGAATCTTATAAAGATATCCTAACAACACCCTTTTTCTTATATCATGAAATCTCACATGAGATAATGAGTAAATTAAAAGATGGTCCCTGATGTTTGCGTTGACTCTCACTCTTAATCCTTTTTTTTTTGCAGAAACAATCACTAACTCTGAAACCTTTAACACCATTAGTCCTTTCACAAAATGGACGTCAAGTTTGACTATTAAACCCACTCATGTGACTTGCACATGAGGGTATTATTGTCTTTTTATATACTTGTCTCTATCTCATATGTGTCCACATTCACAGATCCAAATTATTCTCTCTCCCCCAATCTATCTTCTTCTTCTCTATTCACTATCTTTCTTCATTTTTCATCTATCATCAACACCACCAAACAACCACCACAATCAATAACCATTATTTATAAGTAAATTTCTTACCAAACAAAACCATAATTAATTAATTTTAGTTAACACACCTCAAACCACAACCTATTACCCACATAAATCGCACCCATCGCCAAATCGCCAGCACGACCATCATCAGCCCACCGCCAAATCACCACCACCGCCATCATCAAACCAAAGGCGTTGGGAGCTGGAATCATAAACGAACAGTTTTGCTTTACATTCTATGCTACTTGACACGTGTCATCATCATGATGGTCTTGTTATTTTTACTTTCTTCATTAATACAGATGAGCAAATATGTTTGACAAATACTACAAAAGTCCAAGAGGCAGCAAAAAACCGAAAGTAAGAAACAATAACATTCAATAAATATTATAGTTTCTTGAGAATTGTTGTAAAAATATTTGATCACTTTGATGATGTTAATATATTGACAACTACACCACATGATGTTTAGGGAGTAACTGTATAATGTATAAGTTGCAAAAGTAATTTTGGACTTTTCGTAGTGATAGTCTCCGATATTTGGTATAACTTATAGCTAGTGTTTTGATTATATTTTGCTAAAAAAATGTTTCTATGTGAGATGGGTGTGAGGAATGTGGAGTCGTGGAACTTTATGGTTGAGCTTAATCATTCTTTATAACCAACGACCACAACATCATCAAGAGAAATTACAACAATATAATTTTGTTGATCCCAGTTGAGCAAACGATCTTATATAGAAGTTGACTTGAGTTAATACTTAAGCTAAAACGCGGAATATTAAAGCTTAACTTAAGAAGAACAGTTATTCACTATCAACACTTCAATATATTAATAATACGAGCACTCGACAATGCTAGGGTTTTACAACCTTGAAGTGTAAACGAAAACTAAACAATGCGTACTCAATCTAACCCTAGGAACCTCCTTTTATAGGCCAAGGAGTCCTACTAGGTTTACAATACCTTTCTACACAAGATAAGAATATTCTAGACGTATAAAATATACACACAATCTATTCTATAATTATCCACTCGTGTACAAGTCTATCCCTTCAGCAGTAGTTTCTTCAGCAGTACTTCCACATAGCAGCACTTTGAGTATATAGTAGCAGAATCAATAACCTTAGCAGCAGATTCATCTTAGCAGCAGTTTGACACTTAGCTAAATTCTGAGCAGCAGAATTCAAAACCCAACAATCCTCCCCTAAACTTAATATTTATTTCTAAATGATTAAGTTTCTTCATAGCTTGATTAAACACCAGGAGGATGCTTCCAAACACTCATTTCTTGTGATGTCTGTTGACCAAGTATCTTCTTATATTTTGACAACAAATTAAAAGCTTGATCATCAGTATCATAATCATTCTGCAAGTTGAGCAACCCAGTACCATTAACCATCTGATAGACAATCTCTAAATAATTTGCCAATGGATAATCTTTTTCAACCATCATATATAAAGTGTGTGGCCCAATTTCTAAGACATGAATCCCAGAACTTTGAAAAAGTCTCCATCTTTTAACTTTACATCCTTTAATCTCTGTCCATTCAGAATCTTCCATTGAAGGATCAAACATAAGTTTAAGAGCTCTCCAAAGAACATTGTCAGACATAGATTTAATATAATCAAATGACTTCTTTCTAAACTTTTTAGCTTCAAACTTTTTAGCTCCAAACTTTTCTTTGTACATCCTCCACAGGGTACAAACATCCTCTCTATCAAAGTAGTACAACATCTGTTGAAATCTAAGAAACCTATGAGTCTTCCCATCAGATCTCTTGACATCATGAAATGTTCCAATATTAGTATCATATCCTGTAGATACTTGAATAATAGGATATATGATTCCCACTGGTTCAGCATCAACTACTTCAGGTTCATCTCTCTTTGCAACTATAGTAAGAACCTTCAATTGTTGTTTTAAATGCTCAGGAGGAATATGATCATAATCATTCTTATAATCATTATGCTTATCACCTTTAGACTTAGAACTGCTTTGATCTTCTACTTTTCTCTTCTTCCTAGCAAAGGATTTATGAACAACACCTTTTCTTTTAACACGTTGACTAGAAGAAGTTCTTTTGTCTGCTATATCATCAGGCTTTTCAATAGTATCTGCCTCTTGTACTTGCTCTGCCTCAATAACTTTTTCAGGTACCAACTTCTTGTTCATTTGAGCAATTTGTTCTTCATCTTCTGCACAACCCATAGGATAGAAGGTATCCATTTCTCTTCTAGCTTGTTGATACAAATCAAACACCTCTTGATCAGACTTGGGTTTCAATTGTACCAATTTCCAGTCCTTCATATTCTTTAGGTATCTCTCATGCTCTTTTCTTTATTGAAGTTGAATTGGTCCCATGAGAATTTTCTTCTTTCTTCTAGCAGCAGCATCCTCTTTCTTTCTCTTTGTTGTGAACTCTTTCATCCAAGCTTTAACATCAAATTCTGGAACTTCTTGTTCTTCAAGTTTAACTAAGGGTAAAGTACATAGAATAAAAACGTACTTTCTCAATTTTACCGAGATGAAACACTAACTTTTTTATTAACATTTAAGCCAATCAAACTTACTTTGTTTGTCCTAATATCAACAAAAAAATAACTGATTTTCCACGTGTAGCTCATTTAATTTACACCTGTATTATTTAAATGCTTATTATCCTAGTCAATAAAAAAAATCCACGTAAGTTCCTAATATTATCCTAGTCAATTCCACGTAAATTCCACTATTTTTTCCACATGTTAATCAGTCAAAACGTCACACCTAAAAACCCAACTCATCATAAATCACTTTCACACAAAGAATCCATCATAAGACAAAAACCCAGATAAACAACTCTCCAAACCAAAATACAAAATTTCAACCACACCACAAACACAAACACACTCTCGATCTACAACTTCACTATCATAATACAAATGAAAAATCACATATTCATCAGAGATTCATAACCCATAATCTAATCTTATCTTTCACCACACTAAATCATCAAGATCAATTAAACCTAACCAACTTTCGATGTAAACACAAAAAATCCGGCGACTGCAGCGGTGAAAGGTAGAATCTCGAATGGAAGTGATGGTGGGTTTGAACAAAGAAGGAAGATTTGTGGTGAAATGGTTAAAAGGGTTTGATAAAATGTGTGGTTCAAAAATGTTTGTGATGGATAAATATGAAGATCCGTTTGTGGAGTTGTTCAGTTATACGAGGAGCTGAGAATGGTATTGGGAGTGTTAATAGTTAGGTATGGGTTTGTAATTGCTCGTTGTTGGGCAGCTGAGATGAAAAATGGGTGTGATTGTCAAAGGATATCACGGTCTTAGTATCTCAGGGAGTGTTGAGGTGTGGAATGTGTCTTTCGAGCTGAGGTTATCACTAGTGTGGGAAAACCAAGCAGGCATAAAGCTATAATGCATCAAGGGGGTGTTAACAAATTGGGTTAATAAGTTAAGCTTGCATCAAGGAGTAGTGGTCAGAGTTGCCTAGCGGATGCGTGGTGGGAACATAACCCATAGACTCTGGACCTAAAGGCTCCTACAACCTGAAAACAAAACCCGAGTTCCTGAACTCGTGGTGACTGAAAACAAAAGGGGGAAGAATTTCGGGTTTGGTTCGGGTTTTTTTTTGGGTATTATAATATGCCATGTAGGCAAACGGGTATCGCCATGGTGGAATTACCAGGGATTTAAAAAAAAGATATATTATGTGGAAAAGCATAATTATATTTTTGTTGATATTAAGACACAGAAAATAAGTTTGGTTGGCTTAAATGTTAATAAAAAAGTAAGTGTTTCATCTCGGTAAAATTGAGAAAGTACGTTGTTATTCTATGTACTTTACCCTTTAACTAACTTGGAGAGTTCTATATCAGCATCCATTCTTATCTTTTCATCAATCCACTCCTCATACCTCTTGAAATCTTCAGTCTCTTTGTAACAATTCGCATTTTCAGGTTAATTACTATTCCCGGAAAATTTCACTATTCACTTTTACTATTCATTTTTCCCGAAATTTGATTTTTGTTTCTTGGCCTCGAGTGATAAATCATTTCTATGGCAAATTAAAAGTTTGACATTCATCAGATCATTTTCGCGAAAGTTAATAAGGAATTACACGTTTTAGGGTAAAACGCCATTCAAAAATTCTACGCACAACGAAGCACGACCGCGTTAATTTTCCCGTATCAGAAAAATGTTTGATACACTCATGATTTATTTGAGAATAAATCATGACTGTGAAAAACATGACCAAATAAACCTCGGCCGTGAAAAACTGGAATTTTCACTTTTAAGCGTTTTTACTCAGCCGTAACCTTAGCCTATACCTGCACCGCATTTCTAAGACGATTTGAGTTTTTACATTTTTGGAATAAGTCAACATATTTTTCCCTCCTCCTTTGACCAAAAATCATTCCTTGATTTTATAAATCATTCCTTGATTTATAGGCTTACGGTTTTAAGTTTAAAGACATTAAATACCAACCGACACTAGACTGAGCCCAGCCTAGACATTATAAGTCATTTTAAGTTATTAGTATCCTATTAGAAAAGTTACATTTTACTTTTCTCAATTTTACGCAACTTTCGTACGTTTTACGTATTACGCGTTTTAGACCCGTGTTTCCAGTTTTAGCAGGGTTTGAGCATCCCAATAGAACCTACCACTCATTTTATATTTTATTATGGAGTATATTGACAAGTTTAGTCATTCTTTCAAGTTTCATATTTTTAGGATACCCGGTTTTACGTTTCGTGACTTAACAACTTACAGTTAGCATTTAACAGAGTCGAAACTAACTACATAAGCCTGGATAATATCATCAAAAGTCAACACTTCCTCCCCAAGTATATGAACTGACTTAGGGGGAGGGATTCAGCCCATAGGTGGCTTGATCTCATGCTAGGAGGCCTTAGATTGCATGCATGTGTACAACTTGGTCTCCAAGGTTTGACAAGTCAATGAACTAACCTCCTTAAGACCCTATAAAAGCCCCCCCCCCCCTCTCCCCTCTTTGTACGTCCACCATCACACACCAAAACACCTTCACACTTAGCTAATTCATTCCTAGTTTTATGCAAGATACAAGTGCTTCAACAACATAGAAACCCTAGCTTGGTTTTAGGTAATCAAAACACTTCCAAACCTTATAAACTTTGGTGATTCTCTTGAGTTTGAATCCACTCAAGTCACCTCAAATTTCATCATCTATGTTTCAAGAATACAAGAGTAGAAAGATTGCTTGAAGTGAAGTAGGGTGAAGCTTAAGTCTATCAAAGTCCGTACCTTACTAGTTACTTACCTTTCTTTTAGAAAGCCTCAAGTTGTAAGCAAAACCCTAACATACTTTCTTGCTAAATATCATTTTCATGCTTATTATGTTTCTTTCATGCTATATATGGTCTTTGTATTATGTTCATGATGTATAAAAACTAGTAAAACAAGTTATGGTATATATATATATATATATATATATGTTAACTTATGTTATTTAAACAAGTAAACTAGTGACATTTATGGAGAACCACGACCAAAATAGTACAACTATGATATTTGACACTTACTTACTGTTAAAGAGGACTTAACAAGGAAAACATAGCAATTTGAACCACTTAAAACGAGTACACGAGTCAAAAGATACGGCCAAAAGAAGTTAGCAAAACCAAAACGCCGAAACTGCCAATACCCTACTGTTTTGCAATCTGACATTTCGAAAGTTGCCCTTCTGGTCCGATTCATCAAAAAGTTAAAACGCGAAAGTTATCCGGAACGACGTTTTCGTTCAGGAGTAAAGAAGCTCGAGCCCTGAAAACGCTTTTCGATTGATATTTTCTTCAAATTCTTAACAGCCCATTTTTAGACCAAAGTCACTATATAATAGTTATGATTTACTAAGACCAAGAGGTCTAATGACCTAAAGCTAAGACCACAACCATGGCTAAAGCCAAGGTTGAGTCTCAAGACCATGGAAAAATGACCAAGGTCACGGCGAAGCCATGACTAATAACCATATAAACTTACTTAGGCGAAAACATGAGCTAAAGAATTGGCGATAACTTAAACATACAATTTGGATCTACTTCATCTAAAGAATCATGAGATCTTACAAGTAATTGTCATACAGTACTTAAGAAACTTACCCTAATAACAATCTTCATGTAAAAGTAAACTTTCCTAAGTTTATTCAAATATTGGACATGTAACTTTTCGGATCAAAACTTATATATTTGTTATCAAATACTACAATAGTGGGGAGCCTCATGTGAGGAGTTCATTAAGTAAGCCGTCGAGATGAGTTGTGGATTTACGAATTAAAGTGTCCTGGTTCCTCGAATGTTTACTCCATGACTTCTGAATTATGTCGGCCCGAACGGTAGTAAGAGATATACAACCTATACATGTTTCATAAACCATTTATATTCAAAGACTTACACTATATACTAAGTACTACATCATGAACATTATGCAAGACATATATAGGCAATTCTTCGTATTCTTAGACGTTACTCCAAACCTAAGTCGCAACGTTCTATTATAGGCTGCTCTTAGAGACTTTCGCGATTCGACTACCACTTTCATTTCTCATTGCTTAAGCTTAAGGTGAGTCATAGCCCCTACTCTTTTCATACTTGTCTTAACTCTTTGGGGGAGACACATGCTCAACTACTTGCTTACTTGTACAAATACTCAAAACGTTTATACTTGACTGTGTTATACTTGATTGCATACATACATGACTGCGTTATACTTAATTACGTTATTCTATTTATTGGCTAGTAGTTGTCTTTGGGAATTGGCTCCCAGTTGTCTTTGGGAATTGGCTCCCAGTTGTCTTTGGGAATTGGCTCCCATTTGTCTTTGGGAATTGGCTCCCAAGTGAGGTCTTCGGAGATGAAGTAGAGACTCACTACTAATTGCTTAATTGTTTTGATGAACTATTACATTTCTTATTCATTCTATATATTTAGCAGTGGGTTGTGAACACACAGGTTGCAAGTGTTGTTATGAGCGGGACTTGCAACTGAGTGGATTCACAATGCCTTTGCTGTGTGAACATTCTTTACGGCTTTTCAACTATTTTAAGACAAACTCTATGAACTCACCAACCATTGTGTTGACACTTTAGCATGTTTGTCTCAGGTCTATAAGGTGATAGCTGTTACATGGAGCATAGAGTCGCTTGGCATGTTTTGAAGACTTATGCTTTTATCTTTACCATTCGATATGTCTTAAAACTCTTATGTATTGTATTATGGAACTTAAGTTTGTAACTCGAAATTTATTAATCGAATGGTAACTTTTCAAAATGTCTCATTTAGAGTTCGTTTTCTATACCTTGTACTTTGTATTATGAAGTAGCACCCCAATGACACAGTCTTCCGCTGCGATATTTTGTGGGTGTTACAGATTGGTACCAGAGCCTTGGTTATAGAGAACTAGGTTGCATATACTACCTAGACAATAACTGCTATAAACATTAAGACCCTCCTCTTTATTTTGCCTTACACACACTTCATGCACATATGCTTATTGCTAATTATTTGTTTAGGAGAAACCCCAGACAATAGTCAAGTCATCAAAAATTTAGGGCTAAGTAATAATTATTTATTTAACTTAATCTTGTGACAGTTCTTGTTTGATAAGACATAAGATTAAGTTAAATAAAGGTTATTAGTTTCCTGTAGAGATTTGATGATTTGCCTTATACTTACCTTATATGATTCTAATACCTAGAAGTGGTTCATATGTCCTAGTACGACACTCAAACCTTTCTACAAGCGCGAATAGTTCATTTCGTCATATCACTTTCTCTAGATACCCAGACTACGTTACCCTTTCACAACTTAAGAGCAGATGATAGAAAGTCTACCCAATTATGTAGTATCAATTGTTGAGATATGTGTGCCTGGTAATATGTATACGTGTGAAAGGAAGCAATTATAATTATGGTGGCCAACATAATTATAAATGCGTCACGACTCATGTAGACATATGTGACCATGTTTACATTAATCAACGATTGACTCAAAATTGACAAGATTTAAGACTAAGTGGTCTAGGAATATCACCTCATATCTGACGTCGACAAAATGTCCCTCCTTGTAGATATCATGGCACCAAAGAGAGTAACTTGTAGCACTAGCTGAGGTGGTGCAACACCAAGAGGTGGAAGAACTGGTGGTCGTGGAGGTAGAGGAGCTGCTCACGATACTAGTAATCCTAGTAATGATAGTGGAAGAATTGGTGGACATGGAGGTAGAGGAGATGCTCACGACACTAGTAACCCTAGTAATGATGGTGGAAATCCAGATGTCTCCACCATTATTGCCCAACAACTACAAAACCTACTTCCTACTATAGTCACACAAGTTGGCAATCACATGAACAATTCGGGAAACCACGGAAGCATAAATGATGCTACAAATGATGGAGGAAGGAATGGTAATAACAACAACAACAACAACCATAGGACTGGATGTACGTATAAGGAATTTACGTCATGCAAGCCAATTGAGTTTAATGGTAAAGGAGGTGCGTTGGCATATACACGATGGGTCGAGAAGATGGAGTCAGTAATCAACATCAGTAACTGTGCAATCCACCAGAGAGTGAAATATTCTGCATGCTTGCTATCAGAGAAGGCATTGACATGGTGGAACATGCAGATTCAAGCAAGGAGTAGAGAAGCAGCTGTAGGCATGACATGGGACGACTTTAAGGGACTACTGAAGGAAAAGTACTGCCCGGTTAATGAAATGCAAAAACTAGAAGACGAGTTTTGGCATCACTCTATGGTAGGGGCTGGTCATGCAACCTACACAGATCGGTTTCATGAACTAGCTAAACTGGTTCTTCATCTGGTTACCCCTGAATCCAAAAGGATTGAGAGGTACATCTATGGCCTTGTTCCTGAGATTCGTGGGACAGTGAAAACAACCGAACCTCACACAATTCAGAGTGCAATATTGAGAGCAGGGACCCTAACAGATGAGATGGTTAGGAATGGAACTTTGAAGAATAGTGACAAAAGGAAGGGAGCAGGTGAATCGAGCGAGCAAATGGGTACAATGGTTGATAATAAGAAAGCAAGAGGATTTGCAGCAACTGTTTCAAGTCAGAGAAAGTATGAGAGTCCACATCCTAAGTGTACTAAATGTGCTTATCATCATCAGAGGTCTGAGCCATGCCCTGTGTGTTAGAATTGCAAGAGGTCTGGCCATTTTGCAAGTCAGTGTAAATCAGTTACTAGGCAGGCGAATGCGGACAATATAGGAAACAACCAAAAGACATGCCATGAGTGCAACAGCCCAAACCACTTCCGAAATACTTGTCCTAAGTTGAATAGGGCACAGAGACAAGTGCTGGATAACCCGACTCTAGCAGTAATGCTTGAAGAAAATAACCCAAACCGTGGATACAATGTTAGTCCTCCTCGGGGTCGAGCATACTATTTGGGTGCTAAGGAAGCCCGCAATGCGTAACGGGTACGTACCTTATCCTACCATATTATTATATTCTAGTTCAAAATCTAGCTTTATTATGCCGCTATTAAGATAAGAGACCTAGACACACTAAACTTCGGGATGAAGTTTTCTTAAGGGGTAGAGACTGTAACAATTCGCATTTTCAGGTTAATTACTATTCTCGAAAAATTTCACTATTCACTTTTACTATTCATTTTTTCCGAAATTTTTCCCGAAATTTGATTTTTGTTTCTTGGCATCGAGTGATAAATCATTTCTATGGCAAATTAAAAGTTTGACATTCATCAGATCATTTTCGCGAAAGTTAGTAAGGAATTACACGTTTTAGGGTAAAACGTCATTCAAAAATTCTACGCACAACGAAACACGACCGCGTTAATTTTCCCCGTATCAGAAAAATGTTTGATACACTCATGATTTATTTAAGAATAAATCATGACTGTGAAAAACATGACCAAAAAAACCTCGGCCGTGAAAAACTGGAATTTTCACTTTTAAGCGTTTTTACTCAGCCGTAACCTTAGCCTATACCTGCACCGCGTTTCTAAGACGATTTGAGTTTTCACATTTTTGGAATAAGTCAACATATTTTTCCCTCCTCCTTTGACCAAAAATCATTCCTTGATTTTATAAATCATTCCTTGATTTATAGGCTTACGGTTTTAAGTTTAAAGACATTAAATACCAACCGACACTAGACTGAGCCCAGCCTAGACATTATAAGTCATTTTAAGTCATTAGTATTAGAAAAGTTACATTTTACTTTTCTCAATTTTACGCAACTTTTGTACGTTTTACGTATTACGCGTTTTAGACCCGTGTTTCCAGTTTTAGCAGGGTTTGAGCACTCCAATAGAACCTACCACTCATTTTATATTTTATTATGGATCATATTGACAAGTTTAGTCATTCTTTCAAGTTTCATATTTTTAGGATACCCGGTTTTACGTTTCGTGACTTAACAACTTACGGTTAGCATTTTACGGAGTCGAAACTAACTACATAAGCTTGGATAATATCATCAAAAGTCAACACTTCCTCCCCAAGTATATGAACCGACTTAGGGGGAGGGATTCAGCCCATAGGTGGCTTGATCTCATGCTAGGAGGCCTTAGATTGCATGCATGTGTACAACTTGGTCTCCAAGGTTTGACAAGTCAATGAACTAACCTCCTTAAGACCCTATAAAAGCCCCCCCCCCCCCCCTCTCCCCTCTTTGTACGTCCACCATCACACACCAAAAGACCTTCACACTTAGCTAATTCATTCCTAGTTTTATGCAAGATACAAGTGCTTCAACAACATAGAAACCCTAGCTTGGTTTTAGGTAATCAAAATACTTCCAAACCTTATAAACTTTGGTGATTCTCTTGAGTTTGAATCCACTCAAGTCACCTCAAATTTCATCATCTATCTTTCAAGAATACAAGGGTAGAAAGATTGCTTGAAGTGAAGTAGGGTGAAGCTTAAGTCTATCAAAGTCCGTACCTTACTAGTTACTTACCTTTCTTTTAGAAAGCCTCAAGTTGTAAGCAAAACCCTAACATACTTTCTAGCTAAATATCATTTTCATGCTTATTATGTTTCTTTCATGCTATATATGGTCTTTGTATTATGTTCATGATGTATAAAAACTAGTAAAACAAGTTATGGTATATATATGTTAACTTATGTTATTTAAACAAGTAAACTAGTGACATTTATGGAGAACCACGACCAAAATAGTACAACTATGATATTTGACACTTACTTACTATTAAATAGGACTTAACAAGGAAAACATAGCAATTTGAACCACTTAAAACGAGTACACGAGTCAAAAGATACGGCCAAAAGAAGTTAGCAAAACCAAAACGCCGAAACTGCCAATACCCTACTGTTTTTCAATCTGACATTTTGAAAGTGGCCCTTCTGTTCCGATTCATCAAAAAGTTAAAACACGAAAGTTTTCCGGAACAACGTTTTCGTTCAGGTGTAAAGAAGCTCGAGCCCTGAAAACGCTTTCCGATTGATATTTTCTTCAAATTCTTAACAGCCCATTTTTAGACCAAAGTCACTATATAATAGTTATGATTTACTAAGACCAAGAGGTCTAATGACCTAAAGCCAAGACCACAACCATGGCTAAAGCCAAGGTTGAGTCTCAAGACCATGGAAAAATGACCAAGGTCACGGCGAAGCCATGACTAATAACCATATAAACTTACTTAGGCGAAAACATGAGCTAAAGAATTGGCGATAACTTAAACATACAATTTGGATCTACTTCATCTAAAGAATCATGAGATCTTACAAGTAATTGTCATACAATACTTAAGAAACTTACCCTAATAACAATCTTCATGTAAAAGTAAACTTTCCTAAGTTTATTCAAATATTGGACATGTAACTTTTCGGATCAAAACTTATATATTTGTTATCAAATACTACAATAGTAGGGAGCCTCATGTGAGGAGTTCATTAAGTAAGCCGTCGAAATGAGTTGTGGATTTACGAATTAAAGTGTCCTGGTTCCTCGAATGTTTACTCCATGACTTCTGAATTATGTCGGCCTGAACGGTAGTAAGAGATATACAACCTATACATGTTTCATAAACCATTTATATTCAAAGACTTACACTATATACTAAGTACTACATCATGAACATTATGCAAGACATATATAGGCAATTCTTCGTATTCTTAGACGTTACTCCAAACCTAAGTCGCAACGTTCTATTATAGGCTGCTCTTAGAGACTTTCGCGATTCGACTACCACTTTCATTTCTCATTGCTTAAGCTTAAGGTGAGTCATAGCCCCTACTCTTTTCATACTTGTCTTAACTCTTTGGGGGAGACACATGCTCAACTACTTGCTTACTTGTACAAATACTCAAAACGTTTATACTTGACTGTGTTATACTTGATTGCATACATACATGACTGCGTTATACTTAATTACGTTATTCTATTTATTGGCTAGTAGTTGTCTTTGGGGATTGGCTCCCAGTTGTCTTTGGGAATTGGCTCCCAGTTGTCTTTGGGAATTGGCTCCCATTTGTCTTTGGGAATTGGCTCCCAAGTGAGGTCTTCGGAGATGAAGTAGAGACTCACTACTAATTGCTTAATTGTTTTGATGAACTATTACATGTCTTATTCATTCTATATATTTAGCAGTGGGTTGTGAACACACAGGTTGCAAGTGTTGTTATGAGCGGGACTTGCAACTGAGTGGATTCACAATGCCTTTGCTGTGTGAACATTCTTTAAGGCTTTTCAACTATTTTATGACAAACTCTATGAACTCACCAACCATTGTGTTGACACTTTAGCATGTTTGTCTCAGGTCTATAAGGTGATAGCTGTTGCATGGAGCATAGAGTCGCTTGGCATGTTTTGAAGACTTATGCTTTTATCTTTACCATTCGATATGTCTTAAAACTCTTATGTATTGTATTATGGAACTCAAGTTTGTAACTCGGAATTTATTAATCGAATGGTAACTTTTCGAAACGTCTCATTTAGAGTTCGTTTTCTATACCTTGTACTTTGTATTATGAAGTAGCACCCCAATGACACAGTCTTCTGCTGCAATATTTTGGGGGTGTTACTCTCTTTATCAACCTTTTCCTTTTCTTGTTGCATCAACTATTGCTCTTCAATATCAATCTGCTCTTGTTCTTTCCTTGCAACAGCTGCATCATGTTTAATTTGCAACTCTTTAGGCCAATAATGAAAAGGAATCTGAGAGTAATCAATCCCCTTAAACATTATCTTTGGATCTTCAACCAGCTTGCCCTTTCCTTTATCAGTAGAAGATGATGAAACAATCTTCTTTTGTTGAGCAACAGGTTCTCTGATTACTACTCCCTTAACAGGTATTCTTGGTAATGGAGATGTTATTGTGAATGTTGGTTGTTGTGGTTGTGATTGAGTTGGTTGTGTTGTTGGTTGAGATGGTGATTTGAGTAAGACATCTGTTGTCTTCTTACTTAACAATACCATTGCCTCAGCAGCAGCTTTGTCACTAGATCCAGCAGTAGAACCTTGTGCATCAGCAGAGTTTAATTTCTCACTAGCAGCAGGATCAGCAAAATCCTGAGCAGCAGAGTTATGTGCAGCAGTAGAGTCATCTGTCTTGTTAGTAATAGCAACAGTATTCACTTCTTTAGCCACAGAATCGTCCAAAGTCATCAAAGCTTCACCCATCAACCCTGTTGCCTTTACTAATTGCTCAGGCCCCAAAGTCTTGAGTTTTTCCACCACTTTCTCTTGAACAGAAACCGCTTTTTCCATTACAACCTCATTACCCTGCTTATCAGCAACCACAAAACCATCCATATCTTGAGGACTTTCCACCTCAATATCATCATTCATTGGAACCTCCCCAGAAACCATTCCAATATCCAAATCTTGAGCACCATCAACATTTATAAAATTTACCTCCCCTGAACCCATTGCTACATTCTGCTCCTCATTCCTCCCTTGTTTGGAAGCATCCTCTTCCAAAGGAATAGAGTGTTCAGGAGAACTAATCACCTGTGAAGTGCCTACTTTCTTCAATCTTTTGAAGGAGGTTGAAGATCTTGATTTTCTTAAATTCTTGATCTTCCTTTGTAATCTTTTGATCTTTTTAGCTTGAGCATTAGAAATAGTTTTAAGACCAAGAATCTTCTCCTCCAAAGTATCACATTTAAGATCCAAGTTGGTACAAGTAACCATCAATTTCTGAATAAGTTGCATACTAGTCTCATCACTTCGACCTGTGTGACCTGGTCCAAGAGGTGAATCGTTGACATTGTCATTATGTACAGTATCATCCATCAATTCATGAGTCACTGATCTGTCCTCATCACTTCGACCTTTGTAACCTGGTCCTAGAGGTGAATCTTGGGACTTAAACCTAGCATCAAACCTAGTTTGATCATCTGAGCCCCCATGTATTTGCCATGTGGCTAGGGTTACCATCATTGGAATCAGATTCATCAGAACCCTCCTCACTAGATGTTGCCTTGGATTGGGTCTTATTTATGTTATCAGTGTCCTGCTCTGCTGCTAAGCTAGAAGCAGTAGTGACAGCCCTCACTCGACAATGCTAGGGTTTTACAACCTTGAAGTGTAAACGAAAACTAAACAATGCGTACTCAATCTAACCCTAGGAACCTCCTTTTATAGGCCAAGGAGTCCTACTAGGTTTACAATACATTTCTATACAAGATAAGAATATTCTATATATATAAAATATACACACAATCTATTCTATAATTATCCACTCGTGTACAAGTCTATCCCTTCAGCACTAGTTTCTTCAGCAGTACTTCCACATAGCAGCACTTTGAGTATATAGCAGCAGAATCAATAACCTTAGCAGCAGATTCATCCTAACAGCAGTAAAATTGGGTATGTGATGGGAATCAGTGGGAGTTCCTGATTCTGCACCCTGAATGTTTTGCACAATGTGCACCATAAGCTGTAAGAGATTTATGTGTGCCTGAAAATCCTTTTCCATTTTTAAGTAAGAAAGTAAACATTTTTGGAACCAACTTAGGAGAATCATAAGTGGCTTTATGTGTTCTTACTTTTGAAATTTGGTTTTCAACAAAGAGTTGTATAAATCTTGGATATAGTAAATAAGAACCAGACTCTTTGATGCTTTTTGAAATCCCTTCCAAAATCGTGTTTGAAAAATTAAATGGATATCCTTTGCTTAGGCAAATCATAGCAGATGCTGTGGTAGCACTAAACTCATTCCACCCAGAAGTTTTAGAACTCAAACAATGAAGAACATTGTGAACCAAAAATTTATATTGAGAACAGATGAGCCCTTTTGATATTTTAAATTAGTATGATGGCCCTCATATCCCAAATCATTTAAACCCTCAAAAATGGCAGAGTTAGTATGACACGTGGTCTCTGTTTCATCATCTAAGAGAAGAATTTCTCTTATAGAAGATTCAGTTACACGCACTTGTTGAAGATCTACCATGGCCTTAATATATTTTTTCCCATTCCTAGTTTTGACTTTAGCAGTAAGCCAAAACTGTTTGATGTAGGAAATGTATATAGTAGGATTCACAGTTAATGCATACCTAAGAGAAGTAGCATTCAAGAATTTAGCCATATCTGTGAAACCTTCAGGAACCAACTCTTCATCCAGTAAAGCAAAATTATTGTGACTTTCAGCCCAGATACATGTAGAATCAATGAATTAGGGTTTTGAGAAATTGGGGATTTTTTATTTTGAGAATAATAGAGTCTTAGGGTTTGAGAGAACTTCAATTTGGAGCGCGTAAAAACCAATTGTTAGTGTCAATTAGGTTTTAAACTTGTTTTGAGAAGTTACACAATCCACCCTCACACTTGCAACCATAGCAGCACAACCTTGATATCAGCAGAACTAGCAGCAGATTGAAACAACTAGCAGCAGAGTGATTAGACCAGCAGCAGAGTTGACTAGTCAAGCTTGGTCAAAAAGTCAAAAGATCCTCAACATTAAATGCTCAATATACGCCTTGATCCCTATAAAAAGAAACTAATCTTCCCCTAATTCAGCACACGCAAACCCTAATATCTTCCAAAAACACCAATTCACCAAATCAAATCGCAATTAAGATAAAATCCACTCCCGAAATCATCAATATCTCATTTGATTCTTCATCAGATGATGAAACACCACCTCCCCCCTATGTTCCACCATTTCGTCCTCCTCATGGTGGATGTAGGACGAAAGAACAAGCACGGAAGAGAAAGCATGAACTTCTTATGTTCAAGGATTTCTAGAACCTGAACCAAACTCCAAGCTCATCAAGGGGTAAGGGAGTGATGCCCCCCAAATCTCCATCTTCATCAAAATCATCAGAAGATCCAAATCCCTGGATCCCAATCCAACCACCATCTTGAATGGAACTTGTGTCTCCCTTTCTCTGTACATCATCGGATGAGGATTAACCTCAGAACAATCCTCCTGCCACTCCTGAAAGATTACAATCATCAAGGCCAAGGCCACCACCCAGAACAAGAAGATCAAACCCTCCTCTGCCAAAGACAAGAGAAGTGGTAATTGGGCTTCCATGACCTAGGCGTTGATGTCGGTTTTGATAGTTGTCTTTTGATGTAATCTGTTGATGTAGCAATCTTTTGTAGTCTTGGGAAGTCATGTGTGGTTGAAACACATGTTTTGTAATCTTTGGCCTTTATCAATGAAAAATGACTCTGTTCTGTTTTGTAATATCTTTAGACTTGTGTATAAACAGCAACAATCATCAATTTTAACTTTTCCTGCAAAATGTTAGTCCAAAACCCACAAAAACATACAAACATATGTTGCAGATGTACTAGAGATACTCAGCAGTAGAATAACATGTAGCAGCAGAGTACATTCCAACTAGCAATATGCTTCTTAGAAGCAACAGAAACATCTTAACCAGTAGCACAGTATCTTTACAATACTTTACAAAAACATAAGGAGATAAGTTTTTCAAAGATTGATCATACCAATGTTTGCAATTAAAAATTGAAACCTCCCCACATCAAAATGTTTTATGAGTAGATCAGCAACATTGTTATCAGTATGAATCTTGACAATTTGAATTAGCTTCTTTTCATAACAATCTCTTATAAAGTGATGTCTTATCTCAATATGTTTTGTTTTAGAATGAAAAACTGTGTTTTTAATAATGCAAAGTGTGTTGTTGCTATCAATATGAATTTTGGTGTTCATGAAACTATACCCATAATCCAGTAGTTGATTTTGCATCCAAAGCACTTGTCCACAACAACTTGAAGCAGCCACATACTCAGCTTCAGTTGTAGAATTTGCAACCACTGTTTGTTTCTTGCATTGCCATGACACCAATCTGTTTCCAAGAAATTGACAACCTCCTGTTGTAGACTTTCTATCCAAGCAAGCTCCAGCATAGTCACTATCTGAGTATGCTACCAAATCAAAAGGTGAAGCCTTAGGATACCAGAGACCCAATTTAGGTTAATGCCTCAGATACCTAAAAATTCTCTTCAATGCATTGAGATGTGATTCTTTGGGAAATACTTGGAATCTTGCACAGGCACATACAACAAACATAATATCAGGCCTTGAAGCTATAAAACACATCAATGAACCAATCATTGATCTGTACAAGTGAACATCTACTTCTTTTCCATTTTCATCCTTCAACAAAGGTTTGTTGGATTTCATGGTTGTCTTTGCAGGCTTAGCATCTTCAGTAGTTAAACGAGAAACCCTTGATTTAAAAGCAGTACGAGTTTATTAAATCACCAATCAATGCACCGATCAACAATAATAAATTTAGTATGAGGTCACTTTCATTCATATGTAACACATACATAAAATAGCCATCGACCCCACATGAAAATTACTACCACCGAAACATAATCAAACCTTGACCAATGATGTTATAATTTGATCCACATACACTAGATAACAACCATCAATAGTCAACAAATCAGAATAGACAAAACTGCTTTATTATTTTCTACTTTTTTTAAGTTATATTCTATTTGCTTTAATTAGTAGATCACGCAAACTTCAACAAAAACAATAACCCTTTGATACGTGGGAATAGCACCAGGCTTTACCTCTCGAGGGATCTCGAGAAGCTTACAACCCCCACTAGGCAGTGTACCTGATCGTTGTAGTATAGTATAGTGACAAGTACTGGGGGATTTATCGTTCAACTCAGGAATAGTGTTGCTAGGATTAGAAAGTCTCCTAAACTAAGTCTAAAGGTGAAGGATGATTCTTTTTGTATTTTTATGTTTTATAAAATCAAGTAAAATCTCGGTTTTTGGATGAGTGGGCGGAATTAGTTGCTAGTCAACTAACCCAATGACTAAAGATGCAATCAAAATAAAATAACATAAATGAAATTAAACTAATTATACTAATGTGGTGTAACTATAATGGGGAAAGTTGTGTTTACTTAGGTTTCATTACTCCCTAGATATCTTTTACAGGTTGATAGCTTGTTACAATTGCATGGATGACGGGTCATATTCCTTAATACTAGTCGTAGGGCCGTGTACAATATTCCCTAACTCTATAGGATCCTACTTCACTCCTATGTCGAGCCGTTAGAAGCTCCTAACATGGGATCATTAGAATTCTCCTACGTATTAAATACAACCAAATATCGTAGTACACCTCCGATCATGTTTCTTAAGACGTTCAAGCAAGTTACCAATGGAAGTCTGCCACTTTTCTTAAGCCTAACATCGAATACAATCATCCTTAACAACTATAAACAAACAATCAACCTATAATTAACATCTAGGTTTCACTACATCTAAGCAAACACAAATGAAATCTAGCCTAGCATGTTAAATTGAAGACAAGCATAAGATATATTCAAACAACACATAGACATATTGATTGAATTGAAAGAGTACTTATCTCAAATAGAACATGAAAGTTTCAAAGGGTTAAAACCCTTGAAAAAGCTGTGAAAATCGGCCTAGGGTTTTTCCCTCAAAGTTACACCCTAATGAATGTAATTTGGAAAACTATATATAGATTTTACAGGGTGACAGCGTCAAGAAGGAAATTGTGACGCCGTCAACTCGCTGCCCATAATGAAATCGGAATGCCTAGATCCACTTTTGACGACGTCATGTGTAAAATTGTTCTGGGCCGTCACTAATATTTGGACCATGACGGCCTTGGGTGACGCCGTCATCTCCAATGCACAAAACTCTCAGGAACGTCACGTGTATAGTCCACATCCACCTCTTGTAGTACTCTTGACGCCTTCATTAAGGAGCAAGTGACGCCGTCAGGTACTGTTCCCAGCAAGGAAAATTAAGACTTTGTCGTTTTCTTCACTTTTATGCTCCAAAAACATCCAAAATGCTTCCTTTTCCAGATTTCTCTCCAAAAGTACCTAAAATGACAAAAAGAACGATTTAGGGCAATATTTGATCAAATAATCTCGACTTCGGGCTTAAATGACCCCTTAAAAATGGTTCATTTTTCGCCTCATCAAATACCCTTACACTTGAGATTTGTTTGTCCTCAAGCAAATGCGCTTTTATTCAAATCAAAATACAAGTTAGGGGTCATTTAACAATAATATAAAAGTAATTACAACAAATAATCATTTCACTAAAGACCAAAGACAAGCACGGAGGTCATACACTAGCACCTCATAAATAGTGTTTAGATACTCACATCTCTCAGGTGTAATAAAGTATATATCACAATAAAGAAATGGAAAATATCTCTCACTACCTGTCATAACAAAATAGATTACCATAGGCTTGGGAAAGGATCAAACCTCCACCACTTGGCGTAAGCACCTAGGATAAACTATCAAAGAGGTCTTTCAAAGGGTTATAATGTTAGGTGTAGGTCTTTCAAATATTTACTGGTGGCGAGTTAATCATCTTGGTTAATTACATGTATAATATGCGTTGCTAAGCCAAGACTAGACTCGACTTAAACTAATAAATCAAAAATAACAAAAACATAAAACAAACATAAAATGGAACGGGATGGTAGTCCTTATGTTTTTCTCTTTTCTTTTTTTTAATTTTTTCGACTTTTTTTTCATACACTCTTACCCTACCATCCAAAATAATACATCATAGGGAATGTACATTCCCCTTACACGTGAATTTTTACATACTTTACAATAAACTAATCTAATGACTCGAATCAAGATAATCAAAACACTTGGAGTATTTTTAAGATTAACGCACATATGTGGGAAATAAATGATGTTCTTCCCCATTACTCCATAACACAAGTACTTTACCCATGAGTCCCAATCGTCCCAAAACAATATGTACAAGATATGACTCGACTTAGCAACCATGTAATCAATTAGACAATTAACTAAGGGTTTAAACAAATAACAATAATGCACTAAAGATGAGTGCATACACGGAAGGCTAAGGCGATTTGGTTGCACATTTGAGTGGGTTGTAACAAATTCTTCCTTTAAGTAGGATGCTTAAAGTTAGAAACGAAAAGATAGGCTCGGAGGGGTGTACTAGGGGTTTCGTGTACTAAAAATGAGTACAGCGCTAAGGTGTGGGAAAAATTAATTGACTTTACTAGCCAAGTAATATGACTTAAATGGTCAAGTAATTATGATACGGGTTTAACACAAGGGTGATCCTAATGCCTCTTATCATGTAGTAAATCCTACTACACGAATGTAGTCTCACTAGCGGTCTTGGGATGCATCACTAATGCAAGTTCTAGAATCTAAATGCTACCGGTACACTCATAAGCACTAATAGTAAATGCTTTTCCTATCAAATCTAAAGGCGAACCTCACATATTTAGGTGGAAAATTTTTCTGAATGGTACGGTTTCGTGCTAGTCATACAACTCCTATCCATGAGACGCTTGCTAAGGCTAAAGTTTCACTCCTAAATGTTGTAAAAAAATTTAAATTTGGCGCTAAAATTACACTAACAAGTATTTCTCTTAGTTTTATTACACACCTACCATCAAACAAACAAACTCAAGTGCAATAGTATCCTATAAGGTATCATCATTTACCCTCCCCTTACACTTAGGATCAAGATTGTCCCCAATGTTCAATTAAAGAATGTAAAAGTGAAATAGGTAAAAGAATGAAAGCAAATACTCCCCTGATTCGTTCGGTGTGGATAGTGTGTTAACAAGGTTAGATCTTCCTCCAAGAAAATGAACATTCAAAGCTTCCCTTCCAGAAAAATAAATCAACTTCTTGTCATATATAACCTGTTAAACCTGGGAAAACAAACAAGGCAACCTCGCGTAAAATCGGCGGCAATCTATATATAATAACTAGTCCTAGAAAACAAATTAAGATATAAAGCTTGTGGAATGAATGTTTGCAGATTTCCTGGAGTTTATAAAACTAAAGAATTAACAAAAACTTTAAGACTCTATTAGAAAAACAAAACTCGCAAAATTTCCAGAATTTTGCACATGACGCCGTCAGGAATTAATTCATGACGCCGTCAGAAGTGACCTGCATAAATCTTTACATTAAGTTTCCGGAAAATTTCTAGACAAACTTATGTCATACTTGCTGGAAAATCCTGCAAAACATCATTATGACTCGATACAAGCATTTGACTCTAACAAGTACTAATACACATGTTAATTTAATATTGTGGCGAATCAAGAACAATTTAGTTCTTATAAACAAATTTGGGGTTTCCCCTTACACTTAGCTTTTGAAAAATACCTTTATATGAAGTTAAGACGAAGTTAAACAACAAAATAAAGCATTCTCACAATTTTAGTTTGAAACATGATCTACCAACAATAAAAACAAAGCATGCATACGGAAGCAAATAACAATCAAACAAATAAAAATCACACAAAACATGGGTTGCCTCCCAAGAAGCGCTTTTCTTTATTTTACGAGTCTTGTAGCTAGACTCAAGGTCATGGGCAATTACGTGACCTCATCGTTGGTCTCATTCTCTAGGTCATCTCCAATCTCGAGATCGCTTTCAAAGTGCAGGTATTTTAGGTCTTCAAACTCAAAGACATCTTCCCGATACTTGGATCCAAGTTTACTAACATCCTTAAAGAATCCACATGATAAATCAAAAGTGTTTTTACATCCTCTCTGAACATCTTCATCACTCAAGAAAAGTTGAGAACCTAGCTTATCAAGCCCGTCACAATCAATTCCTTTGAGGTCTTTCCTCTTGTATAGCATTTGGTATGACACCCTCCTAATTCCATCAGTGAAGGTCATGATTCCATTTCGGTCGTCAACCATTAAGTTAGTGATTTCATAAAAGGGCGCTCCGAAAACAACTTGCGACAACCTCGGGTCGACATAGTCCTCAATGTTGTCCACGATCGTAAAACCTGGATTTCATGATCTCTACCAACAACATTTTCTCCTTTATAAATCATTCCCCATCTGCAAGTATTGTTATAATGGAACAGGGACATAAAATTCTTAGGTAGAAACACGTCAATGTAGACATTATCGAAATACTTGTGACCGATCATACAAGGGATTTTGAGGTTATTCGGATCACGCCGCTTTATCCTCTTCGATCTTCCATCCTGTGATCCATATATATTCCCATCTAGTGATTGACGGTACTCATACACTTCCTCATTACCCTTCTGAAAAATCACCTTCCTGACGCCATTGGTGAATAATGCACTACCACCCTTCTCATCAAGGATTACTCCCGATTCATTGACAAATGGTTTCCCGAGGACGAGGTTGGTTAATGTTAGATTAGTGACAGAGTCTATGTCATCAACCACGGTGAGATCAATGTTATAGACGAATCCTCCAATCATAACTGTTAACTTTTTTTATTACCCCAGCGTTATCGATTCTTTCACACGAGATACGTTCAGGGAAGGCTTCGTTGTAAAGGGAGAGGGGGATTACGTTGATAGGGAGGTTAGGATCTATGTAAGTATCGGTTATGAGCTTCTTCCTAGTAGTGCAAGAGATCTTAAAAACTTCAGAGTCGCTTCCCTTAATCCTATCACTACTCCCTATAGTAATATCCACCATATTTTCCTCGAGTTCCTCTATAATAGATTCACCCAAAGTTGCTGGATTCTTCGTGTGCCCTTTTGATTTCTCATTCGACTCATCCCATTCGCCCGACTCTGGTGTGACGGAGTCCTTGAATGAGTTAGCAAGGCTCTTGGCCAATTCGTGGTCTATCTCATCCTTAACTTCTTGACCCTTATTCCCAGTTGGTTGTTGGCTTTGGTCAGGTGTAGGAGCAGATATTCTGGTGATGGTATTTACAAAATGGATTGGTCCAAGGGGTTAACATGGTCCCTAACATCCTTCACCTTCGGTGACAGATGTTTAAAGAGTTTACTAGGACTTTTTATTTTCACAGGAGAGGTTGCTGATTCATGATGGTGACAGATTTGAACTCTTCAGCCTGAATTGGTTTATTAACAGTGTGCTCTTTAATAACGGTTAACAGATTACAAATCTTGTCATTCATATCGGCTTGCTGTTGTCTAAATCGGGTCTCGAACGTGGAAAGCTGTAATTCTTGAGAGAGAATGAACTTTCGAAAGGCATCTTCATAGCTTTGCCTAGGAGTGTTCTGTGATGGAAAATGCTCGAACCATTCCAGTGGAGGAGAATCATTGAAGGATATGCTCCGAGTTTTGTATCCTCTAAAATTTGGTTTATTCTTCCAGGCATCATAGGCCTCATCAAAGTTTCAAGGACCTCGATTAGTGGTGAGCTCTCTATCCTTTGTTTTATCAGCGCGTGACGATGCGAATTCCTTAAAAGCTTGTTTTGGAAGTTCCATGCAGTTATGAGTTTCGTGAGGGCCGTTACACAATTTACACGAAGAAGTGATTTTGTTCACTTGGCTTGAAGGCTTAGGAGCTTCGTAGAATTTCATGAGAAACTTGACTTGGTCCTCAAGTTCCATGATCCTACGGTCGGGAGTGCTAGAATTGTTCGAAGGCAAAGATATTGCCTTGACCGTTTTGTTCAAATCACGGGGATCATTCCAACTTTCGTTGTCATAGAGAGCAAGATCTTCTATGAGTTCCCATGATTCTTCGGCACTTAGATCACGTAGCTTGCCACCGGCCGATTGGTCAATGGTTCGCCTTGTGGAGAGATCGATATGGTCATAGAAGATTTGGACTTGGAGCCAAAGATCTATGCCATGATGAGGGACTTTTTGGAGTAAGTCCTTGAAACGAGTCCATGCTTCATATAGAGTTTCACCTTGACGTTGTTGGAACATTAAGATGTCATTTCTAAGCTTGGTAGTTCTCCCCGGTGGGAAAAATCGAGCAAGGAAACGAGTGGTGAGATCATCCCATGAGGTGATGGATCCCGCGGGTAAACGTTCAAGCCATTGACTAGCTTGCTCACATAGAGAGAATTGGAATAGGCATAATCGGGTTGACTCTCTAGTTGTAACATCAAGGTCTATAGAATCTACGATTTTAAGGAAATCCTTGAGATGTTGATTATGATCTTCGGAACGAAGTCCATGGAATGCACATCCGCTTTGCACCAACCGGATGGTGTCGGATCGCAAAGGGGACACATTGGCTCCTTGAGTGAGCTCAATAGTGTTTCGATAGCCTTGTTGCTAGGACGGGAATACTCTCCTAAGGTTCGGGGCCTAAGAGGTTGGTTTGCTAGTGGTGGGTTTTGTAGGTGGTTTTGTTGTGGTGGGTTGATAGGTTCAAAGATGTTACTACCTTCCATGATGTCGGATGGTAAAGGTTACGAACAAAGACACGAAGAAATAAGATAGACTAAAGAGAACCTAAAAAGAAAAATAAAATCTTACTAGAAAGGAATCTAACAAGTAGACCTAATAAAAAGAAATCCTAACCTAGACAATAACTATTCCCCGGGCTGTGGTGCCAAAAACTTGATACGTGGGAATCGCACCAGGCTTTACCTCTCGAGGGATCTCGAGAAGCTTACAACCCCCACTAGGCAGTGTACCTGATCGTTGTAGTATAGTATAGTGACAAGTACCGGAGGATTGATCGTTCAACTCAGGAATAGTGTCGCTAGGATTAGAAAGTCTCCTAAACTAAGTCTAAAGGTGAAGGATGATTCTTTTTGTATTTTTATGTTTTATAAAAGCAAGTAAAATCTCGGTTTTTTTAAGAGTGGGCGGAATTAGTTGCTAGCCAACTAACCCAATGACTAAAGATGCAATCAAAATAAAATAACAGAAATGAAACTAAACTAATTATACTAATGTAGTGTAACTATAATGGGGAAAGTTGTGTTTACTTAGGTTTCATTACCCCCTAGATATCTTTTACAGGTTGATAGGTTGTTACAATTGCATGGATGACGGGTCATATTCCTTAATACTAGTCGTAGGGCCGTGTACAATATTCCCTAACTCTATAGGATCCTACTTCACTCCTATGTCGAGCCGTTAGAAGCTCCTAACATGGGATCATTAGAATTCTCCTACGCATTAAATACAACCAAATATCGTAGTACACCTCTGATCATGTTTCTTAAGACGTTCAAGCAAGTTACCAATGGAAGTCTGCCAGTTTTCTTAAGCCTGATATCGAATACAATCATCCTTAACAACTATAAACAAACAATCAACCCATAATTAACATCTTGGTTTCACTACATCTAAGAAACACAAATGAAATCTAGCCTAGCATGTTAAATTGAAGACAAGCGTAAGATATATTCAAACAACACATAGACATATTGATTGAATTGAAAGAGTACTTATCTCAAATAGAACATGAAAGTTTCAAAGGGTTAAAACCCTTGAAAAAGCTGTGAAAATCAGCCTAGGGTTTTTCCATCAAAGTTGCACCCTAAAAGTTACACCCTAATGAATGAAATTTGGAAAACTATATATAGATTTTACACGGTGACGACGTCAAGAAGGAAATTGTGACGCTGTCAACTCGCCACCCATAATGAAATCGGATTGCCTAGATCCACTTTTGACGCTGTCATGTGTAAAATTGTTCTGGGCCGTCACTAATATTTGGACCATGACGGCCTTGGGTTACGCCGTCATCTCCAGTGCACAAAACTCTCTGGATCGTCACGTGTATAGTCCACATCCACCTCTTGTATTACTCTTGACGCCGTCATTAAGGAGCAAGTGACGCCGTCAGGTACTGTTCCCATCAAAGAAAATTATGACTTTGCCGTTTTCTTCACTTTTATGCTCCAAAACCGTCCAAAATGCTTTCTTTTCCAGATTTTTCTCAAAAAGTACCTAAAATGACAAAAGGAACGATTTAGGGCAATATTTGATCAAATAATCTCGACTTCGGGCTTAAATGACCCCTTAAAAACGGTTCATTTTTCGCCTCATCACCCTTTTACAAACAGATCGTACCTTCACACAGTAGCGTTCTTCGACATTAAAAACCTTGTAATCCCTAGGTAACGAGCTATGCATACTCCATTCAGGTGCAAGACTTCTAAGAAACTTGAGGTTTACATCTTCTTGAGGAACCACATAACCAACAATCTTTAAATGACTAACAAGTTGATTAAGCCTGTTGTATGTGCCATCAATCTTTTCTCCACTTGCAGCAGTAAAGTTCTTAAACTGATGCTTCAACATGTTTTTCCTTGACTTCTTAGTAGCATCATTCCCTCCAAACCTGAATTCCACAGCATCCATCAAGGCTTTTGCAGTCTCACAACTATCAAAGTCCAATTGAAATTCATTCGGTATTTCCATCAAGAGAATACTGTGTGCCTTGATCTCCATCTTCCTCACTGAGTTTTCTTCAGCAGACTTGATAGGTATATCTTTTCCGTCAGACCCTTTTGTGGTAAAGAGTCACCATTGATGATCACATTCCACATGTTAAAGTCAATCATGCGAATGTACTGTCTGATTCTCATCTTCCATAGCTCATACTCTCCAGGATTGAGCATGGGAACCTTTGAAGCAGTCACCATATGTGTGTCGTCACCCATCTTCAGCAATTGATTAGGAACAGCAAACTTGTAAGAAACAAATTCTTCTTGATTTCAACTTCTAGATCACAGGCTCTGATACCACTTGTTGATCCCAGTTGAGCAAACGATCTTATATAGAAGTTGACTTGAGTTAATACTTAAGCTAAAACGCGGAATATTAAAGCTTAACTTAAGAAGAACAGTTATTCACTATCAACACTTCAATATATTAATAATACGAGCACTCGACAATGCTAGGGTTTTACAACCTTGAAGTGTAAACGAAAACTAAACAATACGTACTCAATCTAACCCTAAGAACCTCCTTTTATAGGCCAAGGAGTCCTACTAGGTTTACAATACCTTTCTACACAAGATAAGAATATTCTAGAAGTATAAAATATACACACAATCTATTCTATAATTATCTACTCCCTTCAGCAGTAGTTTCTTCAGCAGTACTTCCACTTAGCAGCACTTTGAGTATATAGCAGCAGAATCAATAACCTTAGCAGCAGATTCATCTTAGCAGCAGTTTGACACTTAGCTAAATTCTGAGCAGCAGAATCCAAAACCCAACAAATTTTGGGATCTATTGTTAATAAGCAGAAGAAGAAAAATGAGTAGGAGGTGTGGCGGTGGAGGCGTTTCTGGTGCCGTCGGTATGTGGTGTGGTGGTAAATGTGTTCTTCTCTTGATTGATGTTGTAGGTGGATTCATTGTGGTGGTTTTAGATTGGTAGGGATGAAAAAAAAAAAAAAAAAAAAAAAAAAAAAAAAAAAAAAAAAAAAAAAAGGAGAGAGATAGAGTATAAATGGGTTTTGTCATTTTGTGTTGGGTATGTGGTGGATTAGTCTAAAAAGACAATAATACCCTTATATGTAAGTCACATGACTTACTTTAATGGTCAAATTTAACATATGTTGGGTCAAAGGATCGTGAGTGTTAAGGGTTTCGGAGTTAGGGACTGTTTGTGCAAAAAAAAAGTCAAAGAATCAAGAGTGTGAGTCAAGGCAAACCACAAGGACCATTTTTGTAATTTACTCTAAGATAATACAATATATAATCTTCAAAATATAATTATATCAAGTTGTTTATGCTAATTTATCAAAGGGTAAAAACCATATAATAGCTATGTACTTTCTGAAATTGTCCGTCTAGAACCACTTACTTTTTTATTATCTTACTTCATCATAAAACTATCAAATTTTATTCCGACTTCACCAATAAGACCCTGAAGTGACAATTTTACCCTTATCTTCTTTACCCTCACTTTATATTGTCACTTTAGGTTAATATTGTCACTTTAGAGTCATATTGGTGAAGTCAGAATAGAATTTGAAAATACGTTGTTAAAGTAAGATAATAAAAATGTAAATGGCTATATATGTAAGTGGTTATATACTAACAATTTCTAAAAGTACGTGTCTATTTTATGGTTTTTACCGGTTATCAAATTCCCTAACGTTTTTACCACGCATAAAAATATCTCAATTGTTAGATATTATTTTTCTCCTTTTTTTTTTACTAAACCATCACATCACAAGAATCCAAAAAATCTGATGATGTCATCGTCATTTAAAAACCAATATTTAAATCCGAAAAAAACAATGAAGAACATATACACATCCGTCAAAAAACTAATTCATAACTACCTTAACAACCACCACCCTCCCCGGATGACGTCATCCTTTTTCAATTCCGTCATCTTCCACCGTCATTCCCTAAACCCTAACCCTAACCCTAACCGTCACACCCAAACACTCCAATTCTCCACCAAATCAACCTTAAAAAACAACGACACCAACGGCGACACCACCGCCGTCACAACCAACCAACCCCCGTTATCCGCCGCGCCGGAAAAACTGACATTCGCAATGGCCACCGGGGAGCTTTTTCTGGGTTTAGCTGCAAAGTTGATAAAAAGTAGTAATGGGGGTGAAGGAGATGCGGAGGGTGGTCAAAAAGTGAGGATGTTTAGTGATGAAATGAGGTATGTTAAGAAGGATAATTACTTTTGGAATATGTTGAGGAGGAGTAAGGAAGTGGCTGTGGAGGAGGAGGAGATTGGGGTGGTGGTGGATGATGGAGATGTGGTGTGGGAGCAGAGGTTGAAAGATGTTGAGGCGGAAAGAGGGCGGAAGAAGGTTACGAGCCCCGGGTTTAGTTTTTCGGCTGCGGGGTTGTTGTTTCCGTATCATCTTGGTGTTGCTAAGTTTTTGATTGAGAATGGGTATATTAAGGTATATTACTACTACTAATTCGGTTTTCGGTTTTTTAGTTATGTGAGTTTTTTTAATGCTAGGAATACTGTTAGAGTTATTTGTTTGTAGGTATCGGTTAGGTCCCGTGTTTGTTAACTATATTTGAATTAGCTTAGCTTAGCTGTAAGCGTGAGATGCTCCTCAACCAAGTGGTCTCGTCTGAGATAATTGTGTGAGATATTTTTAATGTCTATATTGTGAGACTGTTCGTTGCATTTCAGATAAGAAAAAAAACCAACTTTCGTCGCAATTAGAATATAGCTGAACTTAACCGGAATTATAATATTTAGGAGTTATTTAACATTGGTACTCTTTTCATTCATGGGTATGTTATTGGTATGGATTAGTCATTAATGTTGTCAATATTGGAAAATCTTGTGGCACGCTGGCGGTGCTTCTAACAACTTCCGGCATGATTTTGGTTGTTTTTGGGCTATTTAAATGATTTGGGTTATTTATGGTATTAGAATGATGCCGTTGGATGAAGTTGTGCGTCGGTTGTTAATCATAATTTTGCGATGAAAGTGATGAGTATGTCAAAATACGAGGTGAATTAGTAATTATAGATCATTGCATGGTTTACTTTATTACTTATGGCCCTTCTGGTGCACGAGTATTTCTGGCTTGTTAGGGGGTTGGCAACGGTCACGGTAAGAGGAGAACGGTACCGTGGTACCGTGCGGGAACACCGCCGCCATCCCCACGGTACCGCACGGTAAGCTTCTGGCACGGGAAGTCTTCACGCACGGGAAGGAGGAAAAAATTCGAACGTTGGAGTGATTTGACTGTTGTGATTTGACCGTTTGGGGGAGAAATTTTTATTTTTTTTGACCTTTGCTATGTATTTTTTTTTTACCGTTGCTATGTATGTGACTGTGAGGGATGGATGAGTGGAGGAAGAAGACACTGTGAGGGATGGATGGGAGTTTTGGGCTACACTTTTCAATTGGGCTGACAAAGTTTGTGTTGGGTTTTGTTTGGTCTACTAAAAACATTTGGGCTACATTTTTTAAACCGGTTAATATTTGTTATGTGAATATTGTTGTTTCTTTTTTAATTTTTACATTTTCTAAAAAATAAAGTTTGTTTTATTTAAACAAAATGAAAAAAAAAAATTAAGTGAGGGATGGTGGTGTGGTGCCACAAGTGATGCCAACAAAAAAAAGGGTGAGGGATGGGAAAAATGGGTGAATGATGTGGCACAAGGGGATTGGTTAGGAGTGAGGGATGGTGGTATGGTGCCAAAGTGTTGCCAACCCCCTTATAATCTTTACAATGTTTATTTGTTATCTTTTGTGATCTGTTACGTTGTATGATAAATATTGTTTTTTTTTATTTAAATAATGATAATACTTGCTTGAATCAGGATACGACGCCATTGGCTGGTTCATCAGCTGGTGCCATTGTATGTGCAGTGGTTGCATCAGGAGCAACTATGGAGGAGGCCTTACAAGCTACGAAAGTTTTGGCTGAAGATTGTCGAAGCAGAGGGACTGCATTTCGTCTTGGGGTATATTTCTCAACTTTAATATTATAATTATTGGATCAATCAAATGGTTATCAAACTTCACTGAGGTATTAAATTGCTTTTTGTTTGTTTGATCCCCTAATGGTAATTGCATTTATCCCCAGGCCGTTCTTAGAGAAGTTCTTGAACAATTTCTTCCTGAGGATGCTCATATAAGGTCTAATGGGAGGGTTCGAGGTTAGCATAATTCTTCACTCTTTGATAATGCAATTGTCCCATTGCATAGAAATGGTAGCAACTTTGTTTTTTATGCCAAGATAAAACCATTAACTTATTAAATTTTTTGTTGATAAAAACTCTCAAACAAGTGTCATCTTTGGTAATCCATACAGGTATCAATTAAAATGATGATTTGTCGGTAACTTTTACGATGTTGACTATTTTTCAATGTGGCAATGAGAAACCAGTTCGTTAAGGATGATGATTACCTAAAATTGATTTGAGGGTTTTTTTTATGTGGTAAACAGAAGTATTTACCTTTTTATTGAGTTAGCTCAAATACAAATTTTTAGTTTTCATGTTCATGTGACATTGTTTAGGTAGAAATGGATTATGATTATGTAGACTATGCTACTTACAACCAGACATACATAATTGATGTTATATGCTAAGTCAGACTATAGAGATCTATCGAAACAATGACCGGTGTACTAGCAACTACAACAAATAAAACAATACTAATGGTGGCCTGTAATAGTTGAAAGTTAAAAAACCATCATTCTGATTAAGCACTATCAAAACTCAAAATATTGAAACTTTTTTAACAGAAAATCTTTATTCTCTGATTGCTTATCAGATCAAACAACTAACTAAATGTACACAAGTTTCTTTGAAGCTAGTTTTGTGACCTATTTAAAGCATATTTCTAAGAATTTTCACTGTGAATATAGTTGCTGTAACACAAATTCTTTGGAGACCTAGAGGTTTACTCGTTGATCAGTTCGATTCTAGGGAGGATCTCATTAATGCAGTAATTACTTCTTCATTCATCCCAGGGTATAATTTTTTTTCTTTTGCATTCAACTTTGGGCCTTGCGTTATGACATCATAAATGAACTAAAACATCATATCTTGTGCAGATATCTTGCACCAAGACCAGCAATCTTATTCCGAAATCGACTCTGCGTAGACGGTGGTTTGACTTTGTTTATGCCACCAACGTCTGCTGCTCGAACGGTAAACCTTGCGCTGCTTTTCGTTATTATTAGTCTTTTATGAAGATTCTTGTTAGTTTGGAAAAATGTTTAGGGTGTCTCTTAAATATGCGGGTGTAAGTGGATTGGATATGAATTGGACATGGGCAGACAGGCTAGAATGCTAGATCTGTAGACGTGGAAAGTTAGACCCATTTACTTATGAGTGCTTCAATTTGGGCCGTGTTTCATCTCTAATGTGTCAAATTAAAAGTTAAATTGGCAGGAGAATAAGGTTAGACAATCAAATGGGTTGAAATTCGCACCACAGTCTATTTGATGAATATAACATCTTTAAAAGATATATTGGTAGTTGAGTGTTCTAAGAATTTTGTTTATTCGGCCATTTGACCCGTTACCTTTTTAGTTATAGCTATTCAACCCATTTTACCCATGCCTTTTTAGCTAATAGTTTTTCAACCCATTTGACCAATTGAATCATTCCTTTATAATGAAGATATTCAACCTGTTTGAGACAAATATAACCAAAGTAACCCATATATAAGTAAATGGGTAGAAAAGGCCACCTCTACATGTCAGTAGGCATAATTTGGCAATTCAACATTTTTTATTTTGCATTACAGATTCGTGTATGCGCTTTTCCTGCTGGTCGTTTGGGATTGGAAGACATCGGAATCAGTCCTGACTGCAATCCTGATAATAGGGCGAGCCCCAGAGAGGTACAAAAAGTCGGGTTTTCAACATGAAAAAACCGAGATCCTGATGATGAGTGTGCAGTACTAAACTAATAATGTTACAAAAACATAATTTGGATAAAGTATTAGCATTACAAATATCACAAACAAAGTCTTCGGGATTATTGACGAATGATACACTTTTGTTTTGTTAATACAGCTTTTCAATTGGGCGCTGGAGCCAGCAGCCGATGAAATTCTTGATAACCTCTTCGAGCTTGGATACATGGATGCATCTGTCTGGGCTGAGT
Source organism: Artemisia argyi (assembly GCA_030686995.1). Lineage (NCBI taxonomy): Eukaryota > Viridiplantae > Streptophyta > Magnoliopsida > Asterales > Asteraceae > Artemisia > Artemisia argyi. The sequence goes on from CM060677.1 coordinate 65,791,393, forward strand.
CAAACCCGGTCGAGGATTTGGTTCAGGAAGACAACCCTTTGGTTAGACAATGACTTGGGTTCACTTCGACACTGGATAGTCAAGACTACTCTTCGAGCTACAGCCATTGGTTAATCAAGTTCCAGAAGAAGGGTATTGATATCTCTGGACAGCATATTAGATATCAATCTTTCAATGCTTTCCACAATTAGGAAAATCAAGTGTTCGTCTTTTCAAATACTTCTACCTGACACTTTATTTCTACAAAACCAACATGCTTGTGAAAATTTCAAAGCAACAAACCAGATGGGAGATTTTCACCTTAATTTTCCCACTATTTTCTTCCCATTCAAATGTGTTTAAATGTTCCCATTTTGCAAGTATGTTTGGTTTATAGCATTACGTGTCAAATATACTGGTTTGAAATGCCGATTAGTGCCTAGAAATACAGTAAACAACAGTGTTACTATTTTTTTTTTTTTTTTTTTTTTCACTCTTTGTAAAGTGTTGATAAGGTAGGTATATGTGAAAAAAGCTGAATTACCATTGATTAGACGTTGATTGTGATGGTAAATACAATAATTGTTATAGGTTTTTGTACTTTGGAACAGTTATACTTGTAAAACTTTAGTAATTATATTTCAAGTTATGTCAAAAGACCCTTTGTTAACTGGTAAACATGTAACTTTAACTTGGATATCTGAACTTACATCCAGATATTGATTTTTAACATATATTTAATTGCATCAAATACAAATATAGAACAGTTTGATCAAATTTAAGCTTATATTGACATATTTCATTTGAACTATGTTTGTTTGCCCAAAAACACAACTTTGACTTGCTTACACATGCTTAACTTTATTGAGAAGGCCACATGACCAAAGAAAACCTATCTAAGTTAAGAATCCATAACTTTTACAACTTACAAAAGCCATCCCTTATCTTTTCTCTATTCTTTGAACACAATATATATACATTTCTTGAACATTTCTCTAATTTTTACATCTTTACCCACACACTTCTTTCTATTTAATATTCTGCTATTCCAATCATGTCGTTGCTACCTCGACGTCGTGTTATTGTCAATGGGAACCAAAGGATGAGAACGCATCATTATTATTGGTGTCGACGTTGTCAAAGAACATTTAGAACCAACTCAAATAACCTACCAGAAACTGTTTGCCCACGATGTCTAGGTATTCTTCCTGATGAACTTGACATGCAACGTCCTAGGCTCATAACCAGCATTGCAAATATAGAACCAAATCTAGCTGAACAATTTATCGAGAACTTGGCTCTTCTATTTGACCCGCCAGAGCCACAACCACAATATATTGGACCACAAGGTCTAATTCACACTGCAACCGAACAAAATCTAGATCCCAATTTTATTTTCCAAGTAACAGGCTCTCAACCTTCACTTCTAGACGTTGGATCTCATGATGGTCAAAATGCGGCTTTTGAGGAAGCAAATAATGTTTTCAATGAAGAAGAGAGCTCAAGACCACCACCTGCATCAAGTTCAGGCATTGACGCCTTGCCACTTGTAAGTATAACTTCTTCTCATTTGGTTAACGGCACTCATTGCCCCGTTTGCAAAGATGAATTTGAACTCGGTGAAGAAGTAAAAGAGCTACCTTGTAAACATTTCTATCATTCAGATTGTATCGTTCCATGGTTAAGCATGCATAATACATGCCCAGTGTGCCGATATGTGATACATGGCCTTTCAAACAACAATGACCAAACACATTATGAAGACGCTTTTCCAAGAAATAATTTTGGAGACCACGTCAACATGAATCGAGGTCTTGAACATATAATCATTTCATGGCCTTTTAGAGCTTTCTCAAGATCAACACTTCGACACCCTAACTTTCTTGACAACGATAATACATCTTCTCTCATAGGTCCGTATATATACATCTTAAATTTCATTTTCCATTAGATTCTATATAATTCTGCACATCTGATGTTCTTGTACCGTGTATGTTTGCAGATATAATTGGTGACGCGCTTGGTTCAGTTTATGACTTCTTATTTAACTTGGTTTCACCTTTTAGAAATAATATGTATTAAGGCGTGCGTTTCAAACAGCATGCGTCGATTGAACAAACAAAATTTAAATCTGGCAATGTATGTCATCAAATAAATTAACGTGTAATTATCAAACTTATGAAGAAGTTCATAATACTTAAAGTTCCATGTTCTTTGTTCTTTAAAAATTTTAGGTACAGTTTAACATATCCCATGTATGTAATATACAACTCTCAGATCTGCATAAAAATAACAGCTTGATCATTTAACATAAGGAAACGTAGTCTCATGTCTTGGGCAAGTTCTTATGAAAGGGTTGCGCCCTCTTGAATGTAACAGAAGTTGTCATATTCGTGTAAAGACATGTATACTAAGGGGTTAAGGATTTCAAGTTATATAAATGCAATGTGAAGTAATAAGCCATATACTACATTGAGTTTTATATAACAAAGAGGCATATCACATTTGCACAATGGTTTCTTTAGCTCAAAAACAACCAAACATAAGTTACACCTTTTGTTGTGACTAGATAGCATGGCATGGACACGTTAAACGTCTCGATTAGCCGCCATCTAAAAGAACAATTCCCTTTGGGAGTCTTGTCTTTCACAACGTGGAACATAAAGAGGCCTGCCACTGTTTGGCTTTGACCTTCTGGTTCATATACAATGTGTTCGTATCAACGTATGTATGTTTGTTTTTGTGTGTGTGTATGTATGTTAGTGGATATGGTTGAGTTATGACCCTCAGATAGAACTAGATACCGAAAAGTTCTACTGTAATTGGTAGCAAAACTGTAACTCGGCATGTTTGTGTGCTATAACGTTCGGAGTGTCATAAGTGTAAAGAAGATGAATAGAGGCCAGTTTATATGATGGAAAGAATTGGCTGCTGAAGCTGCAAAATCACAAGAGAAAAAGAGCATTAGGATCTACTAAATGATCAAAATAACAAAATCTGCACAAGACATGGGGTACATTACATTTTTATCTCCAACAGGTCAACTGGGTCTAAAGTCGCCTAAAGTGTACCCAAATGGTTACAAGTTACAACCCCTAATATCAGTCTTCTAACTATAGACTACTACGTATTATTTCAGTAGTACAGTTTCTGTTATCATGTATTAATTGTCTGTTTTGTTCTTAAGAAGATAGACAGAAAATGCTGCAGAGGAAACGCAACCCAACCCTACCCCATTTTCATCCTGTGTTAAAAACCACAGGCTTTTACATGCACCCGACACTTTGACATGAACATTTCTCTAAAAATCGACGCACATTCTTAAAAAAAAAGAAAAAAGTATTGTGATATTTCATGGTATGGACTTTATTTGATTGCTCCTAGATTTAGCCAAGTGACTAACATTCTTGGAAAGTTAAATGATGCGTAACTTTTTAGAACCTAAGAAATTAATAAACATTCTAAAGCGCGTAAAATAACGCAGAACAATCAAATAAAGGGGAAAACGGAAGTCAAACCAACTCACTTAGGACAAATTTAACAGGTTTGATTTATAATCCATTAGTGGTGGAACCTTTTTAATCACAGCAGTTGACCTTTTAGACATAATCATGATGTTAAAACGAAGATAACATATTCTAGCCATGTGCCACTCTTCTGGAGATTAGTTAGCACATTCCACCACTAACTCATTATATTCTAAAATAAAATATCATAGTAATTAGCATTATCGTATTTATTTATTTATTAATTTTTTAATTAGAGAAGGCATCGATTATAATTAGGGTTTTAGGTCAACTAGCAATCTTCAACATAATAAGATTTGTTAGATAATTACCCATGTCATTAGATCTTTCAAGTTTTGAAAGTATATATTATCATAAACGCATTAAGGGTAAAGATGACATTCAGCATTAAATTATAAACTGAATTATATATCATCTTAAAATGTATGTTTTTTGCTCTACGACAATTAATCTTGTGACGGAAGGAGCACATTTTAAATTTAGGAGACACCTACAACCATAACAACAAAATGAGAGTGAAGAATATTGAAATAGTAACTTACAGGACATGGATAGTGAGACCGATGGTGGAGGTGCTGGTTCTTCTTGATCCCAATTATCTTCGTCAGGACGTGAACCATAGGATACAAATGGAAAAGGAGGAAGATCAGGGGGCATTACTAACTTTTGATACATGGGTGGTGGACTAGTGGAATGACGACGTGGGACATACATTGGTGGTGGGCTAGGCAAGGTCTTGAACCCACCACAAGAACGACCCAATGAAGGTGGTGGGGCATTCGGAAGAGGTGGTAAAGATGGTTCATGCCCATTTTGAGGGCTCGGTTGAGATGATGAAATAGCTGGTGAGGGGGAAATAGTGGGTCCCGCAAAATCGTTTAGCACGGGAGATGGAGCAGGAGAAGGGGTAGTGGCATCAAGGGTATGATAAAGATACGAAGATAAACTGATTTCTTTTATTTTACCAAAAACTGAGTGATCCAGGCCAAGATTTCTTGCAGGGGGTGATCCTGTGATTGTTTGGGCCAATTGCTTTAATCTTAATGGCACAAGCTTGCCCAAATCTGACAGTATTGATGCTTGAACTGTTACCGGCGGATCTTTTGTTGAACCAGCTTTGTTGGTTACTTGCATATATACACTCTGGGAAATAGTAAGAAAACAGTTACAAACAAAATTTGGGACAGTAAAAGTTGTTTCAAGCTATGTTTCTCAACCTATGTTGCAAGGATATCAGTGTTTGAATGTGAGAATATGATACATATATATTAATTTGCAAATCTAAAGTTAGATGATACGGTGGTGCAGTTATCATGTGTGTATATTAATCTAAAAAGTGTTTAGCTTTGTGTTTTGGATTATCAGATTTTAATGTTAGGGTAACCAAATTCTACTTATAATTATTTAGGGGTAAAAGAGTTTTGGGTAGTTACCTATTTAGAATAAGCAACGCGCCTAAGTGATGACTAATGATCTAACTAGAGTTGAATAATAGCATGTTCATGTTTCAATAGCTATTACTAGTCGTATGTAATTTCGTTTATAAATAAGTGATCCAATTTTTAACAACATTCATGTGCATCAATAGCATTTGGAGACCGATTTGAATATCTTAGGACCGAGCATAATGAAGGAAATGATTGATCAAAGATTGTACCTCATAAGGTTTTAGCTGCAACCCTGATCTTAGCTGTTCCTTTAGCTCACCAAAGTTGTCTTCTATTTCACGCACAGAATTAGCAAGCGAAAAATTGAAGAGGGCTTGTGTAAGCATCCACATGGATGCAGATTGCTTGGGAATAACCGTGATCCCACCAGGAAACTTGAGAATGTCAAAAGATGCTGGTTGACCAAAAATGGATGTGGTCAAAGTTAAGTTTGACCGTTGATTGAACAAGTCAAGTAAAGATGATCTCAAAACACTTAATGATACGGGATCTATTGTAGAATTCTTGGGATTAGAAAGAATGCCAAACACCACATGGGTCCAGTTAGATGCACTTGCTTTGTGCAAGGATAATATTGAAACCTGTAAAGCATAACGAATGTTAAGGATGATTATCCTACAAGCGTAGTTTATTTGGGTAACGCGTCAAAATGGGTTCAGAGTGAAACAAATCCTTTTTAGTACAGCTGTACAGGTCAAAACGGGTTAACCCCCGAACACCTTTGTGTACAATTTTCAGAATTTTAATGCATTAATTATGATAAAAGAAACTTATTACAGTAATAATCTGATTCAATGAATTAAACGATACCGAGGTTGTATGGATAAAATGTAGACTTTGAACCTGTTTGAACCATCTTGATCCAGTTTGAGATAAAATACGACCCATATGAACCCAGTCATAAGCAAACGGCTCGAAATTGCGACTTGAACAATATGGATAATTAAATTAGGCAAATGGCTCTTGTTAACAAACCTGTGTATTGGGAACTCCAATTTCCGTGTAAATATCATACTCTAGTCTTGTGATCTGAGGAAGAAGATATGAAACGGGCTTTTGTAATCTGAAGTATGCTTGTATTCTGGCTACAATAACAAATAAAAGTTGTCTCAAGACATAGGTATAAACAAAGCTTTTGGTCAAAACATAATAGTTGATTCCGTTAGTTTATATTTTGCTATATCACTACAAATTATAATTGGTATATTGTTCACAATAATTACCGACAGGTCTTTGCTCTATGACTGCTCATTTTTTTATAAAAAATTTCTCGTCATAATTGTCAAATGATTGACATTTGAAAAATATTATCCATCAGAATTTTACATGTAAGAGCTCAAGTGTTTCAATGAATAAATCAAAAGACAACCTTTTTAGATGTTCAAAAACAAAATAAATTTCAATTCTTAATGGAAAACTTGGGTTTCAGTTCTTATGGGCAGTTCACGAGCAGTGCCTAAAAGTGACAACAAAGATCTCAATTTTTTGTGCTCGGCAATAATAGATTATAAACATGTTTTTGTTTTCATAACCAACAAAATCCTAATTATTTAGAGGCACTTGAATACATATAGATCTACAATAAGATATTTTTGCTCGAAACATTGAATATCATAGAAATAGTTCCAGATCATCACCTAACCATCAAATCAGAAATCATTAAGTTATATTTAAGCAAAACAACAACTATCAATATCCATCCATCTACCAATTCATGCAACTTCAATAAATAAACATATTACTGTTTAAAATCAACATCAACAACAATTCTTTTTTACGTTTTGGGATAAGTAGATCCAATCTCGACACAAATAAACAATTTTAACCATCCCTTGTTTTAACAGAATAATATAAAACATTAAAAGTTTAAAACCAACATCCAATGATCATAAGGCTGACCCAGGATTAAACATTATCATGTGCATTCCATCAAAACTAAACAAGACTTGTTTGTAACAAAAAAATTTGAATATGGTGCATTTCAAATATATAGCTACTTTTTACGTTCTTTTACACTATGCGGAAAAAAATCATGTGGTTCATGGGAACCCAGAACCACCCTAAGTCCGCCCGTGACAACATAAATTTCAAAAGACCTACTTTTCTCATATGATTAGCTTAAACTGAAAATTTTTGACCTTCAGTTTTCCTAAGTCCGTTATATAAAATTTCCGAGAGATCAAAAGGGCCACGGATGCTTTATTTATCACCGGGTAAATAATCGGTTTATCGACAATGTTTAGCCCTCATTCCACTTTATTTTTGTTGCATAAGTATCTTTAAAATGACAATTAACTATATCACTTAACACATATAATCGAAACAACATTGAACCATCAAGATTAACTTTTAAGATCCAATCTTTATAAAAATTAACAAAAAACAAGAAAATAAAAAATCATAATCCCAATATTCAAATTAACACAATTAACAAAAATATTCACACAAATGAATTAAAAAGGTCTCAAGATCCAAACTTTAAAATCTCAAACAAACACAATTAACAAAAATAAAAATAAAAAAAATAAAATAAAAAACATACCACTGTTCTTGATTTCTAGCTTAGCATCAAACCCAAGTTCCTTATGATGCAAACGCAAGACTGAAAAAACACCAACAAGTAATACACAAACACTAAGCAGCAAAACAAATACACATTTGAAACTCAAAAAATGACCAATTCTTGGAAGACCCACAAACCAAAATGACCCATTTTGATCATTTTCTTGGTTTTGAATATGATCTTGGTTATGAATTGGTAATTGGGATTTACCCATTTGTAAAAAGCTCAATTTGGTAAGTGGCTTTTTATGGGATTTTTTTTATTGGGTTTGAAGGTACACATAGTTGTTAGTATGTATGTGTTTGTGTGTTTGGAACAACTGTAACTAGAACTGGCATCTACTCGTAATTTGTACTATTTTTTGTGTTTTTTTATTGGTTTCAAATTTATATAACATGTGGTGTTGGAAGTTGACGTGTTATAAAACATACCCTTGTTTTATGTTTATGGTTGTAGTTTCTACCTTGAACTTTTTATTGGTGATTTTCTAAATGTTTTGGTTGGTTGTATGTTTTTTGGGTAAAAGGTAAACGACCCAGTAAATATATTACTCCAAAAAGCATTTAAGTACAATGGATATGGGTGAATCCCATATCTCAGCCCGTTACATAGACGAAAAGCTTAAAGATATTTCCTATCTTCTAAACAAGAAAACAAACCACTAACTACATGATAACAAAAGACACTGACAAAAATGTAAACTACTTCCAACGACCTTAGAGATTAAAGCCATACATGGCATAAAGAGCATCCAAATTCCCTGAAAGATCATAAATTTGCTTCGAATAATCATCATAGTCATCAAACTCATCTTCACGCTCATGACCACCACCAAACAGATTTGTTGATTCGTCGAACGTGTTAAGAACCTCATCATCATCACTATCAGAAACCACAACCTCATCCACCTTAGAAAATGGGTTAACCCTCTTAGTAGAAGAGGTAGACGGAGCAGGAGAAATACTAATCTTAGGAGACCCATACTGCTCCTTCTCTTTCATATCACTCACAAGAGGATCTTGTGATGCATTACTAGTCTTTAACGACTCATCCTCATTAACTTCTATTGTACAACCAGAAACCACATCCTTGTTGGTGTCATTAGTAGGAATACCAAAAACATCCGTATCATCCATATTAAGAGCATCAAACTGGTTAGATGTAGAAATTTTCGTTCCACTCGAACTAGTCACATCAGGAGTCTTCTCTTTAGTTCCATCGACTCTCTTGGGCTCAGTATGAGGCACTTTGGGTCTATATTGCATCTTTTTACCCACATTAGGCTTTGTAAAGCCTCCTTTATTAGAACCAGATTGCCACCACTATTACTCTTCTTCTTAGTATTGACCGTTTGGAAACCATCATAAACACTTGGTGTAGGCTGAGTAGTAGTTGGAACAAATTTAGGACAATCAATCAGGGTATGACCAAAAATCTTACACTTATCACAACAAGGTGGTATCCACTCGTATTTAACCCGTATCTTCTCAATAGTCGAACCGACCCATCAAATAAAGGTATTTCAACAGTAAGGCTGTCCCTAAGCACCTCATCCGACTTCACTTCAATCATGCATCTAGCAAAACTACTACGGCCCCACGATTCCTTGCACATTTAGCTAGTATAAGCATCTAACCTTTTGGGCGTACCAATCAATGTGGAAAGAAGACTAAGGCCATCATCAGAAAACATAGCAAGAGGAACATCATGGAATTTAACCCACACCGGGATATTGGTCAAATCCTCTTTAAGTAAGTTGGTGTTCAATGTCCATGATTTAAGAATAATAAGTACATTTCTAATCAACCAAGGACCGTTTTCAAGAACATCATCTACAGCTTTCTTCGAATTGAACTTAAAGAAAAAGAACCCCTTTGCATTCATCATAACCTTTTGTATACCAAACTTAGCCCATGCATTGCATACATAGTAATCAACAACAGGAAAAGCAAGGCGTTAACCAAGGAAATACCCATAAAGAGTATTCTTAAACCTAGTGTTCACCTCTTCAACCACTTTCATAGGGACAAAAAGATCCACACCATTTGATTTCATGCTACATTCCATCATACGAAAGTTAGATGTATATTTCTTAGGTTCATTAGAAGTAGCACAAGCATATGATGTAGGAGGTTGTTTCAAAGCATCCACGCCAACCTTATCCATACCAACAGCCCCATGTGAATTCATATCAACCTTTTCAGAACCTTGAGCTTGGTTAGCAGCCCCATGTGAACCATTCAGATCATACACAAAAGAATCAAGTAAAACCGGCTTCACTTGTTTATTCTTGTCCACTAGCGTAGATAATTCAATATCACCATCCTCAGCACTCCACTCAGTAATAATAGGACCAGACGGTACATTCAAAGTGACACTATTAGGGTTCATCATTAAGGCTGAACTCAACTCACCAAAGCTAGTAGTGACTGTAGCCACGTTAGAAGAATGAGGTTGCGAAGTACCAAGTGAAACTGGCTTCACAAGGTCATCATTAGGGTTCCTAACACTCCTAGCAGCTTCACGAGTTTTAGAACGTTTGTATCGAGCACTCAATTCCTCTAAGTTCACATTAGTTGGAGCATTAAGCTCATCAACATCAACACGCAAAGGACCAGCAGAACCAACATTAATATTACCCACGAATATAGGTACAGCAGATGTGTCCTTGTTAACACTTTTGCTAGTCAAAAATCCCTTTTCCATCTCTCAAAAACCCACAAACACAATCAATAACATCAAGAAACTCACGAACAATAGCCAGCAACCATGCAACTACCAATTAATGAAAGAAAACCCTAATCGCAAGATTAGGGTTTTAAACATTAAGAACACAAAAGCCTAACCTGCTCCCATAACTTCTGATTGAACCAAGTGATAATAGTTCGATTTATATAAGCACCTACTCTTGATCTAGTGACTAGATCAACCAATCAGCGTAGCCAAGAGCAATCACAAAAGTGAATTATTAAATCGCTGTTGCAAACCACAAAAACGATTTGATGATTAAAAAATAAAAGTATGATCGCTTATATGGATTTACTAATCCACCACCACAAACCAACAAATAAAGCAATCCACAAAGGAATATTAAATAGATTTTAGGTCGGTAGTTTGATGGGACTGTTTAAGATTGATGAAAAACGAATGTAGTATTCAATGGTTTCGTTTTTCGTTTTTTAGCCAAAGTTGAGAGAGAACAACTAGGGTTTTTTGGTTAATATGTTTTACTTAGGGTGTTGGCAATGGGTGAGTGATGGCACGGGAAGGGATGCATCATGTACGGGAACACTGTCGCCTTGCCTGCGTGATGCCACATGGGATGAGATTTGAGTGAAAGTTTCACACACGGGAAGAGAAAAAATTCGAACGTTGGAGGTTACTTTTTGACCGTTGGGCATTTATTTTTTGTAGTGAGTGATGGGATGTAGTGAGTGATGGTGTTGCTAACAAAAATATGGGTGAGTGGTGGAAAAAGTAGGTGAATGATGTGGTATAAAAGGATTGGTTGAGAGTGAGTGATGGGATTTTGGGTGAGAGATGGGTTGCCAACACCCTACTTTCACAAAAACATCTATAAAATGACGTGTCAGTGGGTGATTAGTGTATTCTGTTAAAGTTTCTCAATCATTTCTCTGATTAAACCAATCAACTACTGACACGTCATTTTGAGGATAGTTTTGTGAAAGTTTTTATGTGGATGTAGCATTGTTATTTACTTATTTATAGTGATTTTTAATCTTGTTTATAATATTTGTGTTGCTTTATATGCGTGTAGTGTGTAACCATGCATTTTTTTTACAATAGTTTATTTATTTATTTATTTTAATGAACATGTGATGATATTACTTTCAAACCATGTAACTTTGTAGGGATTTTAAATGAGGATAAAAACAGACTTATAATTTTAAACAGACTGAAAGAATAATAAGCTAAATAACTGAATTCGTGTCATCTATACTTCACATATCTATTCTAACAACCACTACATTACCTATAGTGACATTGTAAACTCAATGTTATTCCGTTGTAGAATAACATAAGCCACATTGTTAATAGGCCAAGGTCTAAAAGCACAAACTACATTTCTTTCACGAAGGCAAAATATGATCCTCACTGCAGTTGCCACCTCACACGTATGCTAGAATCTACAATAGCACTAGAGTAAATGAGTTTTGCTTTTAGTTACTTATGCTAGAATCTACAATAGCACTAGAGTAAAACTTTGAAAACTTTAATATGATTTTAACACTTTAATCTAAAATTTAAAAGTAGATAACACTTACTAAATGTGCAAAACTACAAGGAAACTTTCTAATTAGTAATAGATTGAGATAATGATGATTTAGCTACCGAGCGTTGATGAGAAGCAAAGCGAAAGGGAAATATTTGAGTGCAAATGCAACGGATTGGTGGAGAGAAAAGAGGGTTCTTTTATGCAAAAAGAAAAGTTAAAGGACAAAAAGGCAAAGAAGTGATTATCGACGTTATCCCATTTTCAAATTCGGTATTTCCTTTGCAGGTACAAAATTAATTAAGAGATAATGGCCACCTAAATAATGTGTGTGTGCTGATTTATACATGTATCTATCTATGTCGATATACGTATTTAGAGGTGTCAAAATTGGCGGGTCGGGGTGTACGGACAAGGGTCAAATGGACGCGTGTTATATAAATCGTAACACCAAATTTATACTTAAAATTTAAAAAAAAAATATATATATATTATATATATGAATTTTTCTTTAAAAACAATTGTAATATTTTACAATTTAAAGAAAATATGTGTCCGTTTGTGTCTATTCAACTTTTAAATTAAGATAAAATATGTGCTCGTTTGTGTCTATTCAACTTTTAAATTGGCAATATATGTCATTTCGAAAAGAGAACGAGGCTAAATGTGTCCAAATTTTTTACAAATTACTCAAACTATATATATATATATATATATATATATATATATATATATATATATATATATATATATATATATATATATATATATATATATATATATAATTGCCACAAATTGCCACTTCTACGTATGATTTACTCGTGAAAGGTCACGATCCCTTAAAATGGTAATAAAATATTAAAAAGTATAAAAAAATGTTTTGAACCTGTAGATCTTCCCAGCTTTCCTTCAACGGTGATGATTAAAATAAAATAAAATAAAAATCCCAGACAAGCTACCTCCATTTGACAATGATATTTTTGTAAATTTAGGATTATTTTTATTTCAACCTCAAATTTTAAACGTAAATAATTTTCAAACAACAAAATTTTACAAAAACTCGATTTCACCATAATTTTCAAAATTTAATTCTTGTAGGTTATGATTTTTTTGAAATTTTCAGCATATTCGACCTTATTTTTGTCTAACTTAAATGTTGAATTATACAAAACTTAAAACACGAAAGTTGTAGATTTATTATCGTTCTTTACCCACAAATTTGAATCACTCAATTCTGATATGAAATCGATTTTTTCTAAAAGTTTGTCGTTTAAGAGATATGTATGTTTGAAATTTGAGGTGGAAAAGCAAAAAAACGGGTAACATGACGATTTTACCATTGGACGGATTTCTTTTGAATAAAATAGATAGAGGGGCACATGTCAAATAATGAGTGACTTTTTACACTTTGTAAAATTTTATCACTTTGCAATTGATCCCCTACCTACTCGGTCGTGAATAATTATAGAGGTTAGGGTGTGATGATAATTTTAAATATTTTTTTGAATTGTGTACAGTTGTTTTTTGAATACAGTATTTTGACTCTGTTAGTGTCTGGGTATCATGAAATTCTTATTAAAAAAAAAAAAAAAAAAAAAAAAAAAAAAAAAAAAAAAAAAACTTTGTTTTTAGACACAAGATAATAAAGTGAAAAATACAAAGAAGTTACTTGTTTTCCTATCTTATACTGAGACCAAAGTTTATGTTAAAAGACAAAAACTTGTGACTGTAACAAGCAGTTAAAAACGATTAAATAACAAGGGGCCCAACTATTCATCGACAAACATGTTGGTTGGGTTTTGGCGGAAAAGTCTGTTGAGTCCTTTAATAACGATTCATGAAGATCTGCTATCTCAACGAATGTGTATTTCATACATTCTAACTCGTGTCCAAACATAATTGAAATCTCATTAGTCTTTAGTAAATTATAATTACTTAAATAGTTGATAACACTATAATCATCGACAAATAAGCTGATCAACATATATGTATCTATGTTCATGTTCATTCAATTAAGTTTTATTAAGCAAATTTTGTGTCCGTTTATTTAAGTATATGCGTGCTTTTTACTCCTAACAAGCAAATAACTCAAAAAATATACATGATTTTTATTTTTACATAAACTAACAAACATATAGTGGATAATTAGAAGTTTACGAAGCGAAAAAGAACTTTTTTTTTTTTTTTTTTTTTTTTTTTTTTTTTTTTTGTTATTATATTCCTTTGAAATAAACTAACAAAAAATGTTCCCTTTATGTTTCGATGTAATTCTTTGTCATGACTATTTGTCGGTTCATGAGATTTGGGATTCTTGTCATTGAAGTTAGTATTTCATTATCTTAATGTCAACTTGATAGAAACCGAGTTATAGAAAATCAATTGTACCTAAAGTATAAACCATTCATGTGTATCCAACTTTACATGCACATGCATTTTGCCCAACCTCATCAATTCCCAAAATACTATTGGGTTTTTCTAACTTATGCCACTAGGGCACAAGTTAAGTACACTATAAGTATAATAAAAGTACACTAGAATCTACATAAAAATATATTTATGTGTACTTTTATGTAAATCCCTGTGTACTATTTTGTGAGCTCTTGTGTACTTATGGTGTGCTTAACTTGTGCCCCTATAACACAAGTTAGAAAAACCCATATTAAAAATCAAAACTACATTGTTTATACCAAACACTTGCATTCATAAATATTTATGATGGAAAATTTGTACCTAACTTATTGACGCATTATATAGCGAACTTTTATGTTAAAATTTCTAAGATGGTGATCTAATAATTTTAGAATCCTCTTGGGTTCAAATCTCGTTACGTGCACATTTTCAGATGGTTAGAACGAGTCCGTAAAGACAACAAAATTATCAATCTCGCCACACACATCATAGGAAAAAAGAAATAATAATAGTTATTAAGAAGAAGAAGAAGAAAAATAAAATAAAAAAATAGTGTCATTACAAAAGTTCTTTCCTTTTCATTTTTAATAGAGGCCTTCCAACGTTTATGACACTACAAAAAGTGTTTTAAGTTATCGTGAAGACCTTCGGCTTTATGGATATTGGAGCTTAAAACACCTGCTTACTAACTTTATAGTTAAAAAGGTCCTGATCATCCATCTTTACTAAACCATTGTTATTTGAACTGCTTATTATCATCAAAGACGTCAAATAATAAGTTAAAAAAAATCATAACTGAAAAAAACCAAGTTTGTAGTATGTGGTTCAAATTTCAGATCACTTTGTTTAACTTGTGGCTAAATTTATTTTTGATATCTTAACAAAAAGTCAAAAAAATATAAACTTGGTAGTTGATTAAAAAAAACATAATTATTGTTTTAGTAGATAAAGATATATACTACCTCAATCGCATTCGCATTTAACCTCTTTAGGAATGGCGATGGGGCGGACTTGGGCTGGGGAGGCCATCATCATCTTCAAACCCAATTACGAAAATCATCATCAAACCTCCCTGATCCTCATTGAGGATCTTATAGCGGAGCCCAACGGCCCTTTAAACCTGCCTTATATTTGGTTGAGATTTATTGGGTTATCTTCTTTGAGCGCGATGCTCCACCAAACTCATGTATTTTTCCGTTTATTATTGGTTTTACACTATAAATAATAGTATAATTTTATGCAATAACTTAAAATATCGAGATGCTATTATTAATAAGGGGAGTAAACAATATAAACAATTGTAGGTAATATATTCCCTATTAATAAATGAAGCATTAGCCTCATTAAGCTTTCATCAACAATATTAAACATAAAAAAATAAGCTACTCACGTTTCAAATCAACTTTTTTAGAATATTATGACACGAAACAAGCTTTTATGATCACAATTTTCATTCTTACAAATATTAAACATGCCAAAAGATCCGTGTAAAACCAAGTTTTACTATAGAATCAATCAAACAATCTTAGCCACTAACTTTTTTTACCAAATAAATAAATAAATAAACTTTCACCCTTTTTTAAAAAATTAAATATCTCGCAAACCATAAATCGTTACGCGAAAAAAAAATAATATCGCGACGAGAATTAAATTATCTTTCTATAGATATGTATTATTATATACTTTTGACGAATTTTTTTTTTCAAAATTTCCGCCCAGAGAAAATCATATATGATTTGAAATATGTGATTCGTTAAAATCAAATCATATGTGATTTTTACGAATCATATGATTTTTATAAATCATATATGATTCGTAAGAATCATATGTGATTTGTAAAAATCAAATCATATTTGATTTTTAAGAATCATATATGATTTTTCTGGACGGAAATTTAAAAAAAAAAAGTTCGCCAAAAAAAAAGTTCATCGAAAGTATATAATAATGCATATCTATAGAAAGATTATTTAATTCTCGTCGCGATGGTATTTTTTTGTAGCTTAAAGATATGTTGTTTTAAAAAAAAATGTGAAAAATATAAATGGGTGACTATGATTGGTTAATAGGTTATATTATATGTATGGATTCTTCATTGATCTCAACTTTATTAAACATTGGGTAAATAGAAATACCAACGTAATACCATATATATATATATATATATATATATATATATATATATATATATATATATATATATATATATATATATATATATATATATATGTTTCGGGGCGGGCCGAGGATGTTTACTTATATATCGATATGTTTGTATGTATATATATGTTTCGAGGCGGGCCGAGGATGTTGAGCCCCATCGTCGCTCCAAACCCAATAAAAATCCTCGTTAATGCCTTTAAAACCGTCCCATAACCTGATAAGCATATCTCGCCCTGCTCTAAATAATTCAAGTATCAGGTTTCCCCATCGTTTTTTGTTTTTTGTATTTTTTTTGTTTTTGTTTTTGTTTTTTTTTTTTTTTTTTTCATCCCTAATCTATTCCTTCGTTGGATTATTTGCATCCATGCACATTATTCTTGGTACGTGAGCTTCACTCAATGTGTTGGAGTGCAGTGGCGAAGCTTGGAATTTTTAAGTGGGGGGTCGGGATCTAAATTTTTTTTTCTAAGGCTATATTTCAGGTATACCGAAATTTTCGGGGGGTCGAAACCGAATATACCGAAATTTTTCTACACGAAAACTATATACCCCTACATCGCAAAAAAAATTTTCGGGAGGTCGGGCGCCCCCGGCCCCTTAAAAGCTGCGCCACTGTTGGAGTGAGTTTGCTTTTGGGTACGATATATATGATGAACAAGCAAGATAAAGTTTAATAATCATATAAAAATCAAGTAGTGATATTGAAGATATTGCCTTTTTTTTTTTTTTTTTTTTTTTTTTTTTTAAAGATTCTAATGCTTTTTATCCAACATGATTACATTAACAATTGACACCACATACCAATATTTTAATGCGTAATTAACCTAATCTTTTAGGTTAACTTGCTTTCTAATTTCATTATGGCCATATAATAAGTAGTAGGGCTGAGCAAACGGACCGGATGGACCGGACTGACCGACAAAACCGACCGGACCGGACCGGACCGACCACATTCGGTCCGGTCCTCGGTCTAAGCTTTTTGGCTAATTCGGTCCTCGGTCCGGTCGGTTCGGTCCGGTCCGGTCCGGACCGACCAAAAACCCGAAAAAACTTGCCAAATTGGACCGGACCGACCGAAGACCGACCGGACCGAGACCGGACCGACCACATTCGGTCCGGTCTCGGTCTATGGTTTTTCCGGTTCTCGGTCTTCGGTCCGGTCCGGTCTTGGTCGGTCCGGTCCGGTTTTTGGACCGTGATGACCCTTATTAAGTAGTAATGATATACTGACTTGTATCCTACTGTTTGACTAAAAAATTTAACTTTAAAAATGAGCTAGCGTATTTCATGATCAACTTTAATGCTTAAACATTCTCGATCAATGTTTATTTATGGCTTTTAATATATACAAAAATGTTGTCTTGTACTATCCATCAGATTAATTAGCAGAAAACCGAATGAGCTCCTACGATCACACCTTCTCTTGCAAACATAGCACTGGATGGAAGGTATGCTTCACCGATCTCGTTTAACACCATGCTTCCTCCGAAACTTTCATCTGAATAGTCACTACGCAACTTTTTTTTGTTAGGATACTAAGGTGTTTCTTTTTCCCTTAGCTAAGAGAATGGGTCCAAACAAAGTATTTAATAATTTTTTTTTTATTTTATTTTTTTATGTGGAGCTCATATTTTTCCACTAATACCTCTATATCCTTAAGGCCCAAGGCATATAAATATGATATCCCCTATTAAAAGACTCATATAGAACGTGAGACCCACATGACTTTAGCTAAGGAAAAAAAAAGAAACACCTCCTAAGCCATATTGAAAACTTTTTTTCATAGCTAAATTTACCATATGTGTTGTTGCTTTTATTGTGTTAGAACTTAGAAATATAAATTACACTTGTAGAAGAACAAAAAAATAATAACAATAATAATAAAAAGAACCAGGAAAACCATTTGCTGAAGACATAATTATTGACGATGAGTTTAGCAACTGGAACATAAAAGACTTGACATGAAGGTGTTTTCTAATTCAGAATTAAAATGTAACAAGTATAAATAGTACTTTTTGTAATTAATGATTTTAATAAATTAATAAAATAAAACGACAACAGGTAAAATGTATAATCATGTCCGCCCTTTGCAAAAGACAGTTTGCTAGTTTTATTTGCAAGTGTGTTTGACACGAACTTTATAAACTAAGAAATGCAATGACATGTCGATATCTATGTTGTATAAAATAAACGATGAAATTCTTAATTCAATCTAATTTCACGATTAATTTTATATTATTCAAATTACAACTATTAAATGCATAATATATACCGGTTTTAAAACATGTTTAGATAAATATGACATTTATATATTTAAAGACGGGTATATGAAATTGCTCTTAAAATAGAATACAATCTTTTTCAAAAAGAGAAAACTTGTGTATGCTCCAAAACCCATGGGAGATGGGCCAACCACTTAGAGGTTGATTGTACATTTGCTAAAAATGTTGGTTGGGTTTGTTGAGCTGTGATTTTTAATCGAATATGATACTCTCCATGTTCATTTGTCATGAACAAGAATAAATAAAAGGGTATTTGGTGGGGCTTCTTTGTATTTGGTATCAATATTTTCTCTCATTAATTTATAACCTCTGAATATGTTATCTTCTAGACTTACAATGTGTCATGTTTTTTCCTTTTGAATAAGATAACCTAGTACCAGGAAAAAATCGTTTCCATGTTATCAAACTTGAGTCTTTGTACAACAAACGTGTTAGACATACTGTGTTTTTCAATCATTATAGGATTAGGTCGAAATATAAACCTAGTATGGCAATTTAGTTAATCCAGTTAATTTATGTTTCTACATCACATGGGATGTTAGTATGTTACTACATTTACAATAAAAGTGTGATAAGATCCGATCCAAAAGTTCTCCATCCTTTATGTACCCACCTTTACCAAAATTCGCGCCTTTCCTTAACGAATCTCACGTGCAACTAGAACGACACCACTGTGTCTTAGGATAAATGCTGAAGAGCAAAAGTGTCATCGAAAAGAGCTGAGCAAAATCAGTAGTGAAAATTACAAATTTCATGAACACTTGTAGAGACACAACCCCTTGGTTCCACGCAAAGTCTTTTCACTTGACTCATAGCTTTTTTCTTTTTCCCTTCTTAGCAGCATTCGGCTAAAAACTTTATCAGTAGTACTCATCAATACATGGTTCCTAAGACATTAAAGACGCATATAAATGGTGCCAAACGCTTAATACTAAATGACCAATGCGGCATGCTAAAGTTACTCAAGAATGATATACTTCCTATGAGATTTGTGGTCTTGTTGGTCCATGACTCCATGGTTGTTTGCTTATCTTCTCACAATTTGTGTTAGCCCGATTTTTTCAAAGAGCACAACTGTAAATATAGTTCAGTTTGTTGGTCAAGTCATATTTTTTTTACTTTGATCTTGTATGTTTGACATCTTTCATATTTACGACATTTGTCAGTCCGGAAAAGTTAACATTTCTTGTTCATGTGATGCACTCATACTAGTTTAGACAACTAACTAATAAAATTTGTAGTAGTAATTACTTGTTCTTGCGTTGTGTCCGCAAAACATAAATTCTTGTATGGCATAGCGAATTCTTAAACTTGTTAAACTGTAACGAACAATATGTATATGGTTAAACTTTAGATAATCCATATCTTTTTAATTATGTGCCTATGTTGATTAGTTATATTTGGTAAATATATTATGTTTAGATTTTTTGACTTTTGGAGTGTAGAATTGATCTCGTTTACATTTTTGGTAAACTTTATTTGGTTGCTGGGTGGGTGTAATAAGTAATTTGCTGATTGTTGGGCTGAAATGGCCCAAGCCCAAACCAGAACCTTCAAAAACTAAAAAAGAAATACTCCGTATATATAACATGAGGAATAAATTGCAAGAATCATCCATGTGGTTTGCCCAAATTGCAGATTTTTTCTCTGAGTTTTTGAAAGTGCAGACGGTCTCCTTGTAGAGAATTTTTGGTTCCACTTTGGTCTCTAGCCAGGGACTAAACGTGCAATTTTGAGCAAACCACAAGGACCATTTCTGCAATGGCCAGAGCCCAAAACGGAACCAAAAACTCCCCACACGGAGGCCGCCTGCACTTTCGAAAACTCAAGGACGAAATCTACAATTTGAGCAAACCACAAGGACGATTTTTGCAATTTACTCTAACACTGAAACGAGAAGAAAAAAATGTGTTCACATTTGTTAGTTAGAGCGGGATGTACGGTTGTGCCAAACTCTCGCGCCAAGCTACCAGCCAAGAAAAGGGAACGGCGCACTGTACCGGACCTGATGCCGTTCTTGCTCGCACCGTTCCAACCACACGATGCCATTCTATTTTTTTCTTTTCTTTTTTTGCCAAAAATTCGAATGTTAGGAGATAAAATGGGACGTTTGTGTTTACAAATGTTTATGTGTTTGTGTTTTAATTTATTTTTTTATTCTTTATTATTTTTTTTATGTTGCAGGTATAAAGCAGAATGTGTTTGTGTACGCAAGGAGGAAGATGTTGACTTTTTATAGTTACATTATTTACTTTTTTTCACCTTGAACCCTATTGTTATATACGTTTACATTATTTTCTTTTGTTAGTGTTTTTCTTGCATCCTTAGTCCTATTTTGTTTACATCGTTAGTCCCTTGTATATGTAATGTCTTTTTTATTTGATGTCTTTTTTAGTTATATATTGTTATTATTTAAAAATGAAAAAAAAAAAAAAAAAATAGAGAAAGGCACCAGATTTTCTAGTGCTAACGGTAACGGCATAGAATGTGGTGCCAAAGGTTTTCTGGTGCCGTTATGTGTTTTGCTGATGTGGCACCACTTTTGGAGAACGACACCAGAAGTTTGGCACCACTGTACCCACTGCTCTTACAAAAAGAAAAAAATAGTGATTGTTCTGTTTGTTGGTTAAGGTCATAAGGCCATTCTTGTTTGTTTATATCAGTTAGCTAAATGAACATAAACGGATAGAAAAAAGTTGAACCCGACGGGAAAATCTGAAACCTGAACTAATTGGGGCAGGTCGGGGCATGCTAATCGTACAGGGCGGGTTTGGCGCTTAAACGGGGATTTTAATCGGGTTTAGGGCGGGGAACCATCGCCTCGCCCTGCCTAGGGATGGCAAAAGCACCCGAAACCGACGGGGAAAACCGAAACCTAAACCGTTTGGATCGGGTTGGGGGCGGGTTGGCGGGTTTGGGTATTGATATAATTTTATAGCCGGGTACGGGTTCTGGTAATACCCGCCCTATTACCCGTATCCGTATCCGTTTACCCAAATCTATACCCGGTTTATTGATATTATAATTAACTAGAGAATATATACATTAAATATAATTTCTTCAATTATATTTTTTTATATACGTATCTCTATTACATAACATATTTTATTTTGTACATGAATTATTCAAAAGCGTTAAATCGTTTGATATGATATTCATTTTCTTTAACTTAAAAAAAATTGAATATAATTGGGTGTTTTCCTTCGTTTTTTCGGTGGATTTTAGTGTGACTTAATATTAATACCGTCATTTTGTGCATATATTATTCAATTGGGGATAACCGAAACCCGTGGGGAAACCCAAAAAACCGACAGATAATATTAACCTGGTATCCGACGGGTAATGGGGCGGATACGGGTTTGGATATTATAAACGGGTACGGGTACAGGTACACTAAAACCCTCCCCAAACCTGACCCGTTGCCATCCCTAGCCCCGCCTCGCCCCACCCAAATAATATATACACATACAATTATATCTATACCTATATAGTATTTTGTTAGTATTTACGTAATAAAAAATATTACTCTAATATTGTTAGTTTTTTTAATCTTTGTAAGATTGCAAAATTGTGATTATTGAAACTCGTTTAATGTCATATTTTTAAGTTTTAATTTGCTTTTATCATTATTTATCTATAAACTTTCGTTGAAATGTTAATAGGGCTTGTTTGTAATTGATTATTGATAGGTTATTTGTTCTTCAATTTATTGTTAACGGTCTAAAAATAATAAAAAATGTGAAATGGTGCGGCTTTGGTCGAGAATTGCACCCAAAGAGGACACTATGATAAGATTCCAAATTAATACAGGGCGGGTTTGGAGGAGCATATTGCCCCAACGGGGCGCACCGATTAGATCCCTGATGGGGATCGGGGTGGGTTTGGGAAGAACTTTGGTAATCGGGTTTAGGGATGGGGACGACCGCCCCGCCACAAACCCACCCCGTTGCCATCCCTATAAATAGAAACAATAATTCAAAGGGAAGTTTGCATTTTTGTGACCGAAACTTATTTTCATCTTTATCTTTCTGCACACACTGCATACTTAGTTCTCTCATATTTATCATTTTATTAAATAGCCTACGGCACTCCAACTTCACATAATCGGCCACATCCCCTCGCATGCGCCTCCATTCTTGCCGGAAATTGCACCGTCTTCACCGCCGTCTCATTCCGATAGTGATGATACCTGTTTTGTCCATTTTCTGCATAGCGGATTTCCATCAGGACAAAGTCGAAGATGTTGTGATCCAGTTAGAAGTGATAAAAAACAAGACTCGTTCTCACCCTACTGTTTCTATACTCGAATCATGCGAATCGATTATAAAGGTTTCAACAGAAAGCAGTGGACCCGTGATATGACTAACGAAAATCGTGACAAATCAAACATGATCACACGAAAATAAAAGCAAAAAAATAAGCGGAAGCATGGCGATCAAATTTACATATCAATAAACGATTTCCGTAGGATCATCTTATGCACTTTGTTGATGAATCACAATATAATGCAAACAAAGATTATCTCATAATCATAACAAGAGTATTAAAAAATACCCTTGAAACGTGCTAGTAGTCGGTTGTATCGAACACTATCCTAAAAACGATTGTCACCACCAAGATGAACACAAGAACTACTAACTAGGAATCAAAATAGGAACCCTCCAAGTGATATACACCAACACTTTTGGAGAAACCTGTAGATAGCTAATCCTACCACAACCTTTTCTCGATCAAACCTCAACTAGAAATGATCAATAAGTAATAAAGAAGAAACAAAACGAGAGAGAGAGAGAGAGAGAGAGAGAGAGAGAGAGAGAGAGAGAGAGAGAGAGAGAGAGAGAGAGGAGAGAGAGAGAGAGAGACCTTATCAAATCATGGTGTAATGGTCTTGATTATATAAGCTTCACTCAAGGCTTAATGGTCAAAACATTTTATGACTTTCCATACATACCAAAACCAATTCAAACCATTTTGAATGTGTTTTCCCTCCTCCTTAGGGCCGGCCACATGCATGCATGCATGTCAGGGTCTCGGTTTTTGTTTAGTCCTCATTTATGAACTATCTCGAAGTGACTGGAAGTCAATTTACAAAGTACTAACCTCACAAACACTAGTCCTATTATATACATATATTATTCATGTTTATAAGTACGGTTTCAAGTTTGTGTTAATGTGTGTCCCCGTAGGTACATGAAATGAAAAGCATACATGTAATGTGTTGCACCGTACTCACAAATTCCTACAACTCCCACTTGTGCACCGTAGAAACACTTATAGACAATTAGATCCTTTAGCTACGGGTTATTGCCCCCAGATATTTTATGGATGCTTTGGCTCTTCAAAATTCTTCATCATGTAATGATGATAAACGGTTGACTGTCATTCAATTCTGTTAATACGAATCATTTCAAAAACGTCATTTGCATTTTTCGATCTCTATAAGTTTTGATAATCACAAAATGTAAAAACGCATTACGTAAAAATATACTCAATAAGTTTTTAATCAAAAAAGTTTATTTTGACTACAACATCACTTAAGGTATGAACAAAACAATGTACCAACTTAGTTAAGTGATCAAAGAAGTTATTTTTCTTTAAACCTCACATTTTAATGTGAACAAAAAAAAATTACAAAGTATTTTTGTGTTTATAAAGAAATGTTTTAATAGGAAAATAAATTTAAAGTTGAAATCTCCAACAGCTATTTTTTCCGCCCAAATTAGTTAAACTTTCATCAGATAAACATTTCACCACATCATGACAAAAATAAGAGCGTCCCATAGGACGGTCCCATAAAGGTGGACGGTCCTCATATATATGGGACCGTCTGATAATAATTTAAAACATACATTTTTAAGGGGTCATTTAGTCCCTAAACTCGTATATATTTGATTAATTATTGCCTTAAATAGTTTCTTTTTGCATTTTAGGTACTTGGGACGCGAAAACTGGATATTGACATATTTTTGGCTATTTTGGACGAAGAAACGAAGAAAAATGACCAAGTCGCAAATTCGTCAGGAATGGGACCCTGACGGCGTCACAAGATACAATGTGATGCCGTCACTTGTATTTGAAGATAATGATTTGGTGTTAATTCTACACGTAACGGCTCAGACTTTTTGGACACCTTAGAAGCTGATAGCGTCACAAATCATATAGCGACGATGTCAAAAGGCGACACATCAACAGACGAAACCCTAATGATGGCGGGCTGACGACGTCACAACCCATAACGTGTCACCATCACAAGTGTAATCCTATATATATTTTCGTATGTTTTCCTTTATTCGTGTAACATCTTGGAGAGGTAAAATCCTAGACGATTGCAGAGTTTTTGTAAGGCTTTTCCAGGGACCATACTCATGTTTTATTGAAGTTAAGTGATTCCTCTTTAATCATTCAATATGTCTGTGTTGTTTGATTATATATTTTTTTTCTTCACTTCAACATGCTCGGCTAGATCTATTAGTGTTTTCTTAGATTTAAATGAAACCTGTTTGTTAATTATTTATTATCATCTCTTGTTGAATTGGTTTTCTCGCATTAGGAGTAGGAAAACTAGCTTAATTCTTATATGTAGTAGGTTTTCCATCTTACTAAATGCAGCATTAGAGTGCACTAGTTGTTTTTCTCGTTGTATTTATTGCGTGAATTGCGGTTTGTAGATCCTAGGAGACTTAATATGTTGATATAAATAATGTTTAAAAACGTTATTAATATTTCTCAATAACTCTATGTTTTGATAATCACAAAATGTAACCTAAATTAAGTCAAGATTATGATGTAAACAAGTATTTAGTAACAAATATTTACTTCTACAACTAATATCACTTAAGGTATGCATAAACTAAGCATCTTATGCATTACATGATCAAAGGAAGCCTTTTCTTAACACATAACATTTTATAAAATGACATTAACATTTTATATATATTAGTAAATCATTTTTGGTATTGTTTTATTAAACTACAAAGATATGATTTCAAATTTCCAACCAAAAAGGGCAAATTTTATCCAGAAAAACCTTCCCCACAAAAGGACAAGAGATTCCAACGTTCTGGAGGGGCGGCCTCCATAATTCATAAGGCGGCCCCCTTAATTATTAAGGGGACCGGCCCCTAATTAAGGGGACCGGCCATGCTCCAGAACAGTAAATCTGTCCCCTATAAATACTGGTTCATTCCATAGATTTTTCTCACCTTTTTGCACTAAAAACTTTCTGATCTAATCTCCATTTCTATCTCAAAAATCCTTTGATCATATAATTCATAAGTCTTTGTTTCCAAGTGATCCAAAGCTTCATCCACTCAAGTGCAAAAAGAAGAACACTCCTCAACATCCATAAAATTGTGGTAGTGTTGTGATTAGTTAGTTTCATCTTGTAGTAGTGCTAGATACTTGAAAATTGTTGTGTGAATTAGTTGATTGTAGATACTAGGTGTGTTGTAAGGTAGTGTAGTTGTTGTGATTTAGTTGTGCATAGAAGAAGGTGTGAAGTAAACAAAAAGAAAAGGTGTGAAGCTATCTTGAAGAAGTTGTGAAGGTGTGAAGAAGGTGTGAAGTCATGAAGAAGTTGTGAGATTGGTTCTAGCTATGATTAGAACTCGACATTTAGCTTAGTGTCGTTAATAGGTGTAAGCCAAGGTGTGTAAGGTTTCTCCGCCATAAGGAGTTTGTTGACATAGTGAAGAAAACTCTCGAGTGTGGTACTCGGGGAGTGGAGTAGGGCAAGGAAGGTGTCCTTGTAGCCGAACAACTATAATTTCGCGTGTTGTGGTTTGATCTTTCTATCTCTATCTTTATTTCATTACTTTACAATACTTTTATTATTAGATTATACTTGTTTAGACTTGCTCACACTTGTTGACATTTGAATTCACGTAAGATCGAATCAAAGTTTTTATAAATTCGAAAAGCTTTTCAAAACTAACACAAAAAGAACGTAAAACTATTCAACCCCCCCTTCTAGTTTTCCACAATTGGTATCAGAAGCCACGTCTAGCAAGAAATTTAAAATATTTTATATTTTAAAACTTGTAACGATCTATGGAATCTGAAAAATATTTAGAAGGGCAATCTATGCAAAGACCACCACTATTTGAAAGTGATGGATTTTTATATTGGAAAAATCGATTCGAAACTTATGTGAAATCAAAAGATCTAGATCTTTGGCATGTTATTACCAATGGTGATTTTTTTACCTATTTAAAATAACCCCGAAACAAAGAAAGATGAAATCGTACCTTTTGAAAAACAAAATGATGATTTAAAAAGAAAACTTGCTAAAAATGATGAAGCAAAAATGGTTATTTACAATGCGCTACCACGTAAAGAATACGAAAGGATCTTTATGTGCGGAACCGCAAAAGAAATTTGGAACTCGTTACTAATAACTCACCAAGGTAATAGTCAAGTTAAAGATAACAAAATAGATCTACTTGTTCAACAATATGAGCAATTCACGATTCCGAAAGAGGAATCAATTGATAATGCTTTTACGAGGTTTAACACTATCATCACAAGTTTAAAAGCACTTGATGAGAATTTTTCTAGTAAGAATTTTGTTAGAAAGTTTCTTAGGGCTCTTCACCCAAAATGGCGAGCCAAAGTAACAGCCATTGAAGAATCGAAGAATTTGTCAACTTTACAACTTGATGAATTAATTGGGAACTTGAAAGTCTATGAAGTAATAATAAAGAAAGATTCCGAAATGGTCAAAGGAAAACGAAAGCAAAGCAAGTCAATCGCCTTGAAAGCTAGAAAGGAATCCAATAACGAAGATAGCTCATCTTCCGAAAGTGATGACGAAGAATATGCCATGGCCGTAAGAGATTTCAAGAAATTCTTCAAAAGACGAGGAAGATTCGTTAGACAACCACATGATGAAAGGAAAGCATCTCAAAAGAATAAAGATGACAAGAATAGCAAGAGTGAAAGGAAATGCTTCAAGTGTGGTGATCCAAATCACCTCATTGGAAGATGTCCGATGATGTCAAGAGATCAAAATCAAAGAGCATTTGTTGGAGGAGCTTGGAGTGATAGCGATGAAGATGAGAAAGAAACGACAAAGGAAGAGAAGTGTCTCGTGGCGAAGACATCAAGCCAGGTACGATCCGAAACCAAATACTTTAGTGATGAGAATTTATCATTAGATGAAAAAGATATAGATAGTGAATATAATAGACTATGAAAACTAGGACAACAAGTAATGGCTAAAAACAAATCACTAAAACGCATGAACAACAAATTGGAAAATGAAGTAATAGAACTAAAAATTAAAATACATCAACTAGAAAAAGGTAAAGAAACATTTGAAGAATGTAAATCATGTCAAGAGCTTAAAAGTGAAAATGAAATACTTAGGGAAGAAATTTGCAAACTTGACAAATTTGAAAATAGCAGTCACTCACTTAGTAAAATAATAAGTTTTCAAAGAGTATCCGGAGATAAAACCGGTTTAGGATTTAACTCAACCGAAGCCTCAACGAGTGAAGTTAAAAATGTCAAATTTGAAAGTGAACTTATGAACCAAAACCTTTAAAATCTAATCCTAAGTATATACTTATTAATGATAGAAAAATACCTCTTGCCAACAATGAAGAAGTAAAAACTTTTTATAAACCATCTTTAAAAACCGAAGTAGGATCTTCTAAACCTAAGACAAGATCTAAAACTCCACCACCTAGAAAACCTAATAACTCTCATCCTAGATCTAAGACACCTCAATCAAGAAGAAACAAAAATAGGCAAAACTACAATAACACAATTAATCAAATGTGGAATTATCAACAAAGCTACAATCCTTGGAGAATACTACCACTTTTCATGCATCCTAGCCAAATGTTAAACATGTTTTGACCAAAGAGGCAATGGGGACCAAATAGCTAGATCTACATTCCTTATGGCCATCTTGAAGTTTTCTCACCATAGACTTTTACAAAGTCTATATGTCACCTTGAAGTTTTTGAAGATTTTTGTTGAAGACCGCCGGGTACGCCATTCTTTCACAACTCATTGCCATGCTTAGATAAATACGCTTTGTTTGGTTGCTTTGTTTGCATAGATATTGTTTATTATCTTTCTTCCTTTGTTTGTTCACATATATATATATATATATATATATATATATATATATATATATATATATATATATATATATATATATATATATATATATACTTGTACATAACCTAGATACGTCATTAGTTGACTTTCTAGAACTCTAGGAAATTGTTCGTTATCGAACCCTTTCCTTCCCCCTCTTGATACTTTTGAACTTTAACGTTCAACACGAAAATCTCTTGTGTCCACTGTTACTAAACTCATGGTGATGAAGAGAAGTGAGTTAAGTGGATCAACACAAGAGTAGAAAGAAGAACCTTCGCACACATATACTATGAATGAAACAAACTCCTATCGCCGTCAGCTTCCATCTCTTCCATTTCCTCATTCCATAATCTATTAACACATAGTAAATCTATATATATATATATATATATATATATATATATATATATATATATATATATATATATATATATATATATATATATATATATATAAACACACATTCCATCACATCTCTTTAAGCCCTTGTAATCTTGACATCTTGATCATTTTATCCAAAATTATCAAGACATATCTTGATTAACGAAATGTTAATTAAAAATGTCAAGTACTCCTTAAATGTCAAGTACTCCTTACTCGTGCTCATAAACTCCAACGTAGTTTCGATATAACATAAATCTAATTATATACATAAAAAATATTTTACTATCAGAATTCAATTAGCAAAAATTTTCATTTTTGGCAGATGACCCCTTTAATAATTAAGGGGACCGGCTTGTAATCGGGGGCGGTCCCCTTAATGTTTAAGGGGCCGGCCATCTGACACTTCCAAAATCGTTTTTCCTCTTAAAACTTTTGCCAAACACTCCTTTTGTTCATACTTACTTTACTCACCTCTGCTGTGAACGAACAAAAACAACCAAAACCACCAAAATACTTCACCAAATCACCAATCCGGGGTTGTTTCGCAAGGGGCAAACGTTAACCTAACATATAATAACATCTTTTATAAGTTTTTCAACATACATTTCATCTCATTTCATTCAATTTTGTGTCTAATCAATAATTAGGTATTTTATTAAAATTTATTTGAATCCAAATTTTAGTGAAATTAAGTTTAAGAAATTGCAAAACCAAATGCTTCCCATAGGATTAGAATGTAGAATTGCAAGCCTATCTAAGCTTAATGCATCATATTGTCAAAATCCTTAATCGCCCATAAACCCTCACTAAAATTGGTTTTCTAAAATCACATTGTTGATATAATTCTTAAAAACAAGTTAAAACTTATTACATTGTAGTGACTTAATGCTTTAAACAATCAAAACATAATTTTCAAATCATTTCAATAAGTTCATGAAACTAACTTGGGCGTTTAGTTCATGAACGAAGTAGACTTAAATAAGTCTGTTTAAACCATTAAAACTGTTTTGGTAAACTTATTAACACATCACTAGTTCATTAACATCATCAAGATATATAATTGATATATATATATATATATATATATATATATTGATGTTCTAGTCGATATTCATATAGTTAAGGGAGCGTTTGGTTTAACTAAGAATAGACAATTTGAAAACCAAAATTCACATTTTCACTTTCTTAACAAGTTTTATTTTAGCCAAACTCATAAGAGATAGCAAGATATATAATCTAATATATATCTAGCCAAATTTATAAATAAATTATAATGTCAAAAATATTGTTCGGATAGTATTGATATTATATCGAACTAATTCCACAACTATATTTTGACATTTAAATTTAAAGCGAGTTAAAAATTAAAATAAAGGAACATTGTGAAACTACTTCCTAGGTTTATTTTCTTTTAGGTCGAAGTAGGTGTTCGTTCCACATGTATTGCATATAACATGTATTAATCATTTTTGTATTAATTTTATTTTGGTTGTTATATTGTTTAGGTGAAAATGCCTAAGACCACGGTTGGTGATGTTTCTAAAACCAAACAATACATTCTTAATGTTTCCTCCACTCCCGGCATGTCTCCTTCAGTTGCATGTTTCTATCGTCCCATTGAAAATAGAAATATTCACGAAGGTAGAATTGTCGATCCATCCTTCTATGAATCCGATCAAATTGAACGAATGTTCTCCAATATTCGTCTTGAATGTCTTTACCAAATCAACGAACCAATCATTCCCCGTTTTATCCTTGATTTCTATAGCCAAGTGACGGTGCAAACCGATCCCTATGGCCATCTCCTTATTTCCTTCATGATCCAAAATCAATTCATCACTCTTACTCTTGCTCAGTTTGAGCAAATTCTCAGGATCCCATACAACGGCCAAGCCGTATTCTCAAATGAATGGGATCTTTCATCACTTGAAAGAAATCGTCCTAAGGATGGCCCATACTATTATGAGATTCCTAGTCCTGAAGACATTCGTCGACTGCTTGAACTAGAACGTGGTACGACTAGTCGCAAAATCAAGTCGAAGAATGCCAATATTCATGCTAATCAAATTCTTCTCAAAGAGCTAAGCCCCGATATGAAAAATTGGGAAGAACTCATTTGCGAGAATGCGTTTGGTACCGGCAGTCACCGTGATCATCTCACGGCAAGCATCGCCCACATGTTATATTGTGTAGTTGCTGAAGAGAACTACAATTTGGCTTATCTCTTTGTTCATCGAATCATGTCCGCCAAAACACTCCAAATTCCAACCTTCCTTACGATATGTTCCTTACACGACTTTATCGTCATGTCATGGAACATTACCCAAATCTTCGGAGTGATATCTATGTGCTTGTTCATCCCACCTTGAATCAACTCACTCTTGTCCGGACTCGTCGATCTCGTAGTGATAAAGGAAAAGCTCGTGGTTCTATGTTCTCTATGCCTCGTGGTTCAACATCTCATCGAGGCAATGATGATGATGAGGAGGAAGACACCTCACGTGTTAGTACTCCATCCCCCACGACCTTTGTTGATGATCTCCCTGATCTTGACTATTCCGAATATCAAATTCCTCTTCCTCATGAGCGTACCGATGAACTTCTCTTTACTTGTCAAACGTCCATCATTAACCAACAACAACAAATGCATGAAGAAATTCAAGGAGGATTCAAGTCCGTGGGAAAAATGTTCAGGAAGATAATGGGCAAGAAGAAGAAGTAGAGATGTTGATGTGTTGTTACTTTGTTATATTATTGCTTTATTAGACATTTGAGTGGTTTGTTATTTGTCCGATTTATTCAGAAATACTTGTGCTCTTTCATGTTTATTTCTTGAATAATGCTTAGGTTTTAACTATTATCATGCTAGGATCTTGATTATAACTTAATGCTAATATTATGCTTCCTTTTTATTTAGCTTATAATATATTTGTTTACATGCATGATTTGTTTATATATACTTATATTTCATCATTCCTAGAGTATATGCTTCAAATAGAGAGCTTGCTGGAAAGACACATTTGAAAAACCACCATTTTCTGCAAATTTTTGGTTTCTGGTCGACTGGGAAAACACCAGATGGGCGGCCCCTTAATTTCCTAGGCGGTCCTCTTAATTATTAAGGGGCCGGCCTACAATTAAGGGGACCGGCCATCTGGAACTGGGTTTACTGTTTTCTTTTGCATCTTGTGACCTCTTTCTCTAGTTTCAGCTACCATTTCTTCTTTTGACCCAACTGATTTTAGAATCCTATTAAACCATTTCAAAAACTTACCTAAATCAACCATTTTCATATTATAAATTCCCTCCAAACTAATAATATTCATCTCATTATTCATCATCTCTTTCAATCCAAACCATCATGTCTTCACCTAGCACCTCCATCTCTAAGGTTTCAAAGAAGCAAAAGATTGTCATCATCCCTCCAAAACAACTCTTCATTGACTTAACAAATGAAGACAACACAACCCCATCACCTCCACCTAAATGCTCATCTCCAAGTGCACCTAATGCACCATCCAAAACACCTTCTACTCATGGAACTTCCTCATCCTCCATACCTTCAACTTCATCAATCAATGACTACATCAACTCACACTTGTCTCCACCACAAGCATCATCACCACATCCTACACAAGAACCTTTTTCCACCCAACTTACCATCTCACTCTCACCAATATCACCACTTGATGCTCATATCTCATCTCCACCAATTACACCACAATTCTTTGCCAATCCCGTACCTTGGAGCCTACTTGAAGCTCATGGTGATACTTGTCTTTGTTGCATCCACAACCGAACCATAATCTTTAGTCTTAGAGATGAAATTCAATATATGTTTTCATATATTGAACACTTGCTTACCAACCCACCACCACCACCAACTCCACCATCCTCACCCATTATTCCCCCACCAAACTCTTCACCCATTTCTCCACCATCACCATCATACTCTCCAAATTAAGCATATGATATGCTTAATAAATAAAGTCTTTACCACCCTTTTGCTTGCAAGCTCTATGAAGCCCATGTACTCTTTGCATAATGGAATATTATTCTAGTTGTTATGTTACGTAGTAGTTATCCTATTTGTAATCTTTCTTGATGCTACTTGTATTGTTGTGTTTTGACACAACTTTTGCTTTAATATGTATGCTTCTTTTTAATCATGCTTATTTATATTCTTGTCACCTTATATATATTTGCATGTATATACTTGTGCTTCTAATATTTTTGTCTTGCAAGCATTCCATAGCTCGTCTCTTTGGTGCCCCCGAACAAGGGGGAGTACACATCAAGGGGGAGTTATCATCCCGTCAATATTTCACGGTTGAAATTTGTCGGCATAACCTTTTTGATTCTACAAAAAGGGGGAGAAGTAAATATAAACTCACTAAAATACTTGTTTAAAAACTAATTTTTGAGTTAATGAGTTTAAGTTTTGTAATCATCAAATAGGGGGAGATTGTTGATATAAATAATGTTTAAAAACGTTATTAATATTTCTCAATAACTCTATGTTTTGATAATCACAAAATGTAAACTAAATTAAGTCAAGATTATGACGTAAACAAGTATTTAGTAACAAATATTTACTTCTACAACTAATATCACTTAAGGTATGCATAAACTAAGTATCTTATGCATTACATGATCAAAGGAAGCCTTTTCTTAACACATAACATTTTATAAAATGACATTAACATTTTATATATATTAGTAAATCATTTTTGGTATTGTTTTATTAAACTACAAAGATATGATTTTAAATTTCCAACCAAAAAGGACAAATTTTATCCAGAAGAACCTTCCCCACAAAAGGACAAGAGATTCCAACGTTCTGGAGGGGCGGCCCCCTTAATTATTAAGGGGACCGGCCTCTAATTAAGGGGACCGTCCACGCTCAAAAACAGTAAATCTGTCCCCAATAAATACTGGTTCATTCCACAGATTTTTCTCACCTTTTTCACTAAAAACTTTCTGATCTAATCTCCATTTCTATCTTAAAAATCCTTTGATCATATAATTCATAAGTCTTTGTTTCCAAGTGATCCAAAGCTTCATCCACTCAAGTGCAAAAAGAAGAACACTCCTCAACATCCATAAAATTGTAGTAGTGTTGTGATTAGTTAGTTTCATCTTGTAGTAGTGCTAGATACTTGAAAATTGTTGTGTGAATTAGTTGATTGTAGATACTAGGTGTGTTGTAAGGTAGTGTAGTTGTTGTGATTTAGTTGTCATATAAGAAGGTGTGAAGTAAACAAGAAGAAAAGGTGTGAAGCTATCTTGAGGAAGTTGTGAAGGTGTGAAGAAGGTGTGAAGTCGTGAAGAAGTTGTGAGATTGGTTCTAGCTACGATTAGAAGTCGACATTTAGCTTAGTGTCGTTAATAGGTGTAAGCCAAGGTGTGTAAGGTTTCTCCGCCATAAGGAGTTTGTTGACATAGTGAAGAAAACTCTCGAGTGTGGTACTCGGGGAGTGGAGTAGGGCAAGGAAGGTGTCCTTGTAGCCGAACCACTATGAATTCGCGTGTTGTGGTTTGATCTTTCTATCTCTATCTTTATTTCATTACTTTACAGTACTTTTATTATTAGATTATACTTGTTTAGACTTGCTCACACTTCTTGACATTTGAATTCACGTAAGATCGAATCAAAGTTTTTATAAATTCAAAAAGCTTTTCAAAACTAACACAAAAAGAACATAAAACTATTCAACCCCCCATTCTAGTTTTCCACATAATAGACTTTAAGCTTTCTTAGGAGAGACTTATACGTTCGTTGAGTCAGGGCATATGGCACCTCCCTACGGCCAATATTAAGGAATACAACACGCCAATTAAAACAAGGACGTGACAATTCGACTAATCAATAAGAGATAACTAGGGAGTAAGGATGATCTAAGTGAACACATTACCTATCATAAGAGTTACCAACAATATTTATTTTTTTATTATTATTTTTTTTTGCATAATTAGTTTAATTTAAT
The DNA here is from genome assembly GCA_030686995.1 of Artemisia argyi. Lineage (NCBI taxonomy): Eukaryota > Viridiplantae > Streptophyta > Magnoliopsida > Asterales > Asteraceae > Artemisia > Artemisia argyi. The sequence goes on from CM060677.1 coordinate 65,826,476, forward strand.
TTTAATTAGTTAAATTAGTAGTTAAAACACTCACTCTTCAAACCTTGAGATTTTACTTGCTTTCATACAAAAAATAAAAATAATAAAAGAATCATCCCTCACCTTAGACATATTTCGTCATACACTTCGGCCTTCACAACACTAATCCCCTAGAGAACGATCAATTCCCCCGTGTCTTTCCACTACAACGGTTAGGTACACTGCCTAGGACGATTGTAAAACTTCTTGAGGTTTACAATATCCGCATCAAGTTTTTAGCGCCGCTGTTCGAGAATAGTTTAGGTTTCGATTTCTATTTCGTTTAGGTCTACTCACTAGATTCCTATCAAGTGAGATTTTATTTTCGTTTTATTAGCTTTCTTGTAATCTATCTTTTTCTTTGTTCCTTTTGTTTTGTAACTCATAACACTTTCCATCATGGTGGGTGATAATATCTTTGAACCTCTCGACCATTCCCAACTTATAAACCATGCACAACAACACCGTGCACAACCACACCAAGACCCACCAAATAACCATGACCCACCCAAACCACCTCGAGCCCGTACTCTAGGTGAGTACTCCAAACCAAGCCACTAAGGATATCGAAACATAATTGAGCTTACACAAAGAGCAATGTGTCTCCCTTGCGATCCGACACCATCTGGTTTGTTAGGTCACCATTTTGTAAACACAAGTATAAGAAATGAGATGAGAATAAGAGATGGTTGATTATAAGAATGAGAGAAAAGTAAGTGCAAGAGTTTCCTTAATGTATTCAAATAACCAACAATTATAATGTTTACATAAGCTTAGTATTTATAGGGGAAGAGTAGGGCAACACTCCCTTCCTCCCTCTTACTACTTAGACGTGGGCTTTCAAGGCCCATGGACATGCATACTTAAGCCTAGTAACATAAACATAGTGAAATAAATACCTAAGCAACCTATTACAAAAGGTAATAACCGAGACTTGACTAAAATACAAAAGTATGTTCCCAACAATCTCCCCCTAAGGGTCGGTCATCACGGTTGCTTGACGTCTTCATCTTTGTCGTTGACTTGTGACATGTGAAACTTTAGACGTCTTCACAATTGTTGTATAATAAATGCACTTTGCTCTATGTCTTTGTTCTTTGATGATGATGTAGTGATTGTGTTATGAGTAGTCTGCCATTCGTCACTCCTGCGTCTGTGGTGGTTGTCCGCCATTCCAACATACTCATACATCTTTGGACTTAGACTTTCACGTGCACGAAGTTCCTTTACATACTCTAAGATCTCTAGTCTTTATACTTTGTAGATTCTTCTTATTGGCGTAGAATCTTTCTTTGAACTTTGTGGTGCTAAGATCTTTGGGGGAGCTATCATTTGCTTCAAGATGTATGTATGAGCATGTTGGAATTTACCATCATGGAGGTGATGTACCTGCAAGTAAACAGTTAGCAATAAACAACCGGTACTTACAGATAAGGAATTAGAGCTTGTCAACAGCATATTGTGAAGACTCCTTCTAATCCTTATCAAGACCGTTCCCATATCAGATACTCCCGAAGGAGCTTACAAGACCTACTAAGTAGCTCAATGACTGGGTGAGTCGCTGGGGATCACTCCACGACTGTAGACTGCTATGGAACCACCGCGAACACTAAGCGTAACCCTTGTGGGGTTACCGAAGTGACCTGCTATCAGGGCTGCTTGATGTTGACCCTGGCAGGAGTTTCTGTTCAATCATTGAGAAATACATTTGTAATCCTCTCATAAACGTTCTAGGCAGATTGCTAAGATCTGCGAAGGACTTGATAATTTACAGCTGGTGTCCATTGATGTAGAACACCAGTTGTAGAAATACTAAGTGTTCCTAAGAGATCTTTGATGTATCTCAAGGCTCTAGACTCTATAAGTGCACACTTAGGTTTCCTATGCGGAGACTAGGGAGGGGTCTCCTGCTTCAATATCAACCATCTCTAAGAGATAAGTTGATAGATTACACTGGTTCCCCGTGAGAATGAAACAAGCTCTTTTAAGAGAACTTAAGTGGTTAAGAAGGTTTAGTGCATTGCGTCACTGGGTCCATGATGACTTTTTCTTCAATACCGGTGTTGTCTTTTGCAACAACCAGTAGCATACGTATTGAACCCGGTGTCTGCCCTAAGGTTGAACATATGGAGGGCTATTTCTTTTCACCCTTTTCTTTTTAATTCTTCAACTCCTTCTTTCCCTTTCATTTTTTTCTCCTTTTTTCGTATCATACCTAAGGACTTCTAATTCTAACTATGGGAGATGTCCTTGGGTAGATCCCTCCGGCTCTGGCGGATCATAGGACGGTTATTCCTATCTTAATCACCTTATAACTCCGACAGTAGCCAAGAAACCTTTGATTGAAAATCTCTCAAAGTGTTTGTGATAATCAAATATTTTGGTTAACACTTTGAGAGTTTTGTGTACACTTTTGAAGGGCTCCCCCTTCACATGTGCTCATGAGTATTTAATAAATTTGCACATGCGGGAGGAACAAGCATTTTGAATTGATCCACTTTCAGTGAACAAGACCGATTCGAGACACGCTTACATCACTAGTTAGACTAGCTTGAAGTTATTACCCGGCCTGGTCAAGTCCACAGAAAGTTTCTCGAGACGGTACCTTTCTACTAAGACAAATCCTTTTTGAGACACGCTTACGTGGTTAGTTAAAGAGATCCATTGTCAGCTTTTAGGTGACAACTAGCTCTAGTAACTAACTTGATGTTATTACCCGTCGAGGATAAGTCTTTTCGATATTACTAACTTTTATTGTCTCGTCAATTCCTGGGTCAATTCTGAGTCTAGCTCGCACATGATACAACTTTTAGCCTTTTGACTACTTATATTTTAATCACTTTTTCATTTTCTCCCCCTCAAAAATAAAAATAGCATATAAAATGATGTTTTTGACAATCTTTTTAGATTAAAATATGCCTTTTTGAGTCTTATGGGGAGATTCACCAAGAACTATTGATTTAGAACAAAGTATTTGTGTTTTGACAAGTGCTCCCCCTCAACAAGTGATTAGGTCTTATTGAGGTGAAATACTTGTCCTTTTGAGTAGAATTTATGAAAATCATAAAACATTTGATTAATTCTACTCAAAAGTAAGAAGCCTTCGCTCCTTATATTAGGATTGAGGCACTGATGCGTACCTCAGGGTCCTTTCTTTACAAGATCGGGTTGTGCACTATAATATGTGCACAAGCCATTATGAAGAATAGTAATATGATAAATCAAATCAAGTTCTTACAACTTTGCTACCATTCAGGTCTCTGAAATGTCAACACCGGAAATCCAGGTCTGCCTCCAACATAGCTTTCCAATCTCCGAAACTGATCCCTGCGCTTCAACCGGTTCTCAATCCTTGTAATGAATCTGCGAGCGTCCCTGGCCTCATTGGTATTCCACATTTTGGATTTACCCAGTGCTATGTCATCTAATCTGCTTTTGATTCCATCTCTGACGAACTTCAGGGTTTCATCACAGAACTTATGGATTTCTTCATAGGCCATGAAGCAGTTACGACCGTTTACACTGCGGTATGTGAACCCAAATGCTGGATGCCTGATCAAGGAGTATTGAGATAGATGTTGAAGGTTGGGGATGTTGAACATATTAGGTTTGGTGAGATTCAGCTTCTTCTGATAACTTTCCACTCCCAGTTGAAGATCTTATACTCTTTCTCTGATGACTATCTGTCTGATGAAGATTAGGAGAGCTGTGATAAAGGAAAGTTGCATAGGTTTGGGCAAGTTGCAAAGCTTTCCTTGAACTTTGAGTAGATACATATCTTCTATGTCGTTGAAGAGTAATCGTGGAAAGTCTGACTCGGAAATCTCATACTCTTTTTCATCAAGTCTTTTGAGTACTATTTTGCTGAGGAAGGGGTACCCAAAGTGAGTGACTGTCGAAATGAACTGAATCGAGACTATCTTCAACTCACTTGTCACATTACCCATCGTCTGATTGAGTCTTCTGCTTCGATAATACTATGCCTGGTTATCTGGCCAATGATGTATGCCATAGAGTGCGTTTCGGTCATAGTCAATAACTTTATCGATGAATAAGTTAGAGGCTTCTTCTTCGATGGCATTGTTGAGGTATCTGGCTGCAGGGAGGAAGGTAAGTGATGTGGCATACTTCTTCTCAATCTTACTACCGTGTTGAAGAAATTCCAAGTCGTTGTTGAAGAAGAACTTGTAAGGGATCTTGGGTTCCTTTGGTTTTCCAATCATAGGCAGTGGTTTAGACCAGTCAGTTATGTATGGTGCGGTTTTCCTTGTGACCGGATCGACGTGAGATTCAGGATTGATCCAGTCAATATTGCTTGACATAGCTCGAGCAATATTTTCTAGATGATACTCAAGTTCGATGGAGTTAGCAGACCGATCTTTCAGAAGATTGAACGCATCATTCTTGATTCTTCGTAGCTCTTTCTTGTTCATCTTTTTCATATGAAACTTATGTTGAATCAACTGAGCGTATTCCACTGTTCGACCATCGAGAGGTTCTTGATCGTCTGCAAGTGGTGGTTGCGAATTAATCATCTTGTCAAACCAGGAGTAATCGGCAGTTTCGTCTTCGTCTAGCCATTTGAGAACGGTTTTCGGTTTCTTAGGTTCTGTGCCTTTTGACGAGGTGTCCGGTTTGTGCTGATGATGATTTCGTTTCCTTTCTTTCTTCTTTGTAGATGACGGTTCTGGTACTTCATCGGTCTGAGGAATCTCGTCTCCGCCTGTGTATTCGAAGTGGTCATGGGTTTTAGGACCGGAACCAGATGCCTTGGGTTGTTGTGTAGATGTTGTTGTAGTTGGAGGAATGACCGGTTCTTTTGGTTGAGATGAGGGTCCTTCGGCTTGCTTTTGTTTCTTTGCCTGAGAGTTAGGATCCTGATCTTCATCATCTCTTGGACGTTTCAGTTTATCGGCCTCAGTGCTGCAAGTCTCTTTAGACATCTTGGCTTTCAAAGCTTCCAGGACTTTAGCTTCTTCAGGTGACAATGTGAACTTACTTGCCAATTTGTCTAAGAGCTGGGTTTCTAATTCGTCCATTGATATCCCCTAACATGGTAAAGTTGATTTGTCAGCTCGAAGAGTAAATGAGGTAGATCTGATCACTTTCTTGACTGCTTGTTCTGCAAACTTGGTGAGTTCATCTCTCATAGGTGCCAACAACTCTTTTAATTCAGCAACTAAGTGTTGTTCCATGTACTGATGTGCTTGAGCAGCTAATGTGGCTTCCAAGTTTTCTTGTACATCCTTAGCTAAGAAGGTGTCAACCTTTTCTTGCAGCTCCTGAACATTTGTGTTAAGCTTTGTCAATTCTGCAACTTGACTTGCAAGTGATTCAACACGATCTTCCAATTTGCTTTTCTTCTTATCATGCACTCTTCTAAAAGCTTTCTTTATCAACTTGGATGCAGCAGAGGCTTTTGTACTTGCTGGTTTCTTGATTGATTCGTCATGAGTAGATTCGGATGCTGGAGGTGATGATTGTGAAGATTCAACGTGAGTGGTTACGTCCTTATCATCTCCTCTTTGTGATTCGGGTTGTTCTACATTCTTAACTTAGGCTGCTTCCTCTTGCAATCTTTGTTCTTCAGCCAGTCTGTCAGCTTCGGCCTTAAGCTTTAATTCTTCTTCTAATTTGGCTGCTTCTGCCTTAAGCCTAAGATCTTCTGCAAGCTTGGCTTCTTCTTCTTTTCGTAACCGTTGACATAAATAATGTCTTAAAACATTGTTAGCATATTAACAATGTCTCTATGTTTTGATAATTACAAAGCATAAACTCATTAATCTAAAACTTATGACGTAAACAAGTTTTTAGTGCTTAATATTTGTCTTTGCTTCCATATCACTTAAGGTATGAATAAACAAAGAGTTTATTACATTTCATGACCAAAGGAAAATTTTCTAATCACTAGAATTTTTATAAAATGTATTAAACATCTTATATCTTTTACAAAATTACTTTTGGAATTAAAAGAATATGTTTAATTCATTATAAATATACGATTTCAAATTTCCAACCAAAAATGGCAAATTCTATCCAGAAAAATATTCCCCACTAAAATACAAGAAAAACCAACGTTCTGAAGGGGCAGCCCCCTTAATTCCTTAGGCGGCCCCCTTAATCATTAAGGGGACCGGCCACTAATTAAGGGGACCGGCCACGCTCCAGAACAGTATTTTTCTCCCCTATAAATACTGGTTCACTCCTCAGAATTTTCTCACCTTTTGCACTTCTAAACTTTCTGATCTAGATCCAAATCTCTATTCTCTTATCCTTTGATCATAAGTGTATAATTCTTGGTTTCAAAGTGATCCAACCTTCATCCTCTCAAGTGCAAGAGAAGAATACTTCTATCCCTCAAGACAAGAAGTATTACAACTTGTTGTGATCTCCACATCCAAGTTGTTGGTGCATCATCAAAGATCATTTACATTATTCATTGTGAAGATTGTTGTGAATATTTGATTGTAGATAGTTGTGCTAGATATAGATTGTGTGATTAGTTAGTAGCTTGGTGTGAAGAAGAAAAGTTAGGAACTAGATTGGTGTGAAGAAGATAGGTGTGGAGTAGTTAGTTGTGAAGTTGATTGATTTAAAGAAGTTGTGTAGAAGTTGTGACTTAGGTGTGACGAAGTTGTGGTGTGAAAAGTGGTGTGTAAATTGGTGTGTACGGTTTTCTCCGCCATAAGGGAGCTTGTTGATATAGTGAAGAAAAATCTCGAGTTAGGTGCTCGGGGAGTGGAGTAGGGCAAGGAAGGTGTCCTTGTAGCCGAACCACTATAAATCTCTTGTCTCGCGGTTCGATCTTTCCATCTCTTACTTATTTCATTACTTATCATTGTTATATATTGTGTACTGTTAATTGTTTATATTGTACAAGACTTGAGATCACATATTATCGAAATCTAAGTTTTCAAAAGCTAAGTAAACTCTAAAACTATCTTTTATAACGAATTAAAAAGACGTAAAACTATTCAACCCCCTTCTAGTTTTTCACAATTGGTATCAGGAGCCACGTCTAGCAAGATTTTTAAAATATATTGTATTTTAAAACTTGTAATGATTTATGGAATCTGAAAAATATTTAGAAGGGCAATCTATGCAAAGACCACCACTATTTAAAAGTGATGGATTTTTATATTGGAAAAACAGATTCGAAACGTATGTGAAATCAAAAGATCTTGATCTTTGGCATATTATTACCTTTGGTGATTTTCCTCCTATTCAATATAATGTTGAAACTAAAATGAATGAAATTGTATCTTTTGAAGAATAAAATGATGATTTGAAAAAGAAATTAGCAAAAAATAATGAGGCTAAAATGGTAATTTATAATGCGTTACCACACAAAGAATATGAAAGAATTTTTATGTGTAAAACCGCCAAAGAAATTTGGGATTCTTTACTAATTACTCACCAAGGTAATAGCCAAGTCAAAGATAATAAAATAGATCTTCTTGTATAACAATATGAACAATTTATGATTCCTGAAGAGGAATCAATTGATAATGCTTTTCCTAAGTTTAACACTATCATCACAAGTTTAAAAGCATTTGATGAGACATTTTCTTGTAAAAATTGTGTTAGGAAATTTCTTAGGGCATTGCATCTAAAATGGCGAGCTAAGGTCACGGCAATTGAAGAATCAAAGAACTTGATGACGTTATCACTAGATGAACTAATTGGCAACTTGAAGGTTCATGAAGAAATCATAAGAAGAGATTCGGAAACGGTCAAAGTCAAGAAAGAACAAACGAAATCCATTGCTCTAAAAGCCAAAAAGGAACCTAGTGATGACGATGATTCAAGTGACGAAAGTGAAGACGAAGAATATGCAATGGCCGTAAGAGAATTCAAGAAGTTCTTCAAGAGACGAGGAAGATTCACTAGATCATCACGAGACGAAAGAAAAGCATTCCAAAGGAATAGAAGTGACAACTACGGGAAAAGAAAGTGCTTTAGATGTAGAAGTCCAAATCATCTCATTAGTAAAATGATTCAAAATAAATTAGGATGCTCAATAGTTGCCATTAGGACGGACCATGGTAGGGAATTTGATAACGAAGTACAATTCGAAAAATATTGTAAGTTAAATGGAATATCTCACAATTTCTCCGCTCCTCGTACTCCTCAATCAAATGGGGTAGTAGAAAGAAAAAATAGGTCACTACAAGAAATGAGTAGAACTATGTTAAATGAACAATCCATCCCACAAAAATTTTGGTGTCACGCCGTAGATACATCAACTTATATTTTAAATAGGGTATCAATTAGAAGAATTCTAGGAAAAACTCCTTATGAGTTATTAAGAGGTAGAAAACCAAACTTAAGCTACTTTAGGGTATTTGGAAGTAAATGCTATATTTTAAACACTAAGGACTACCTCACTAAGTTTGATCCAAAATCATATGAAGGAATATTCTTAGGATACTCACAAAATAGCAAAGCATATATAATACTTAACAAACACTCCATGAAAGTAGAGGAATCACTAAATGTAACATTTGATGAAACACCACCACCTCCTAAAACACTACCTTTAGAAGATGATGATTTAGTCGAAGATGAAGCTATTGAGGTTAGTAAAACAAAACCCATAGGAAATGATAATGAAGACATTCACTTAGAAAATAACGAAACTGTTAATATTAAAGAATCTAGATCACATCCATTAGATAATATAATAGGACATCTTAACCAAAGAACCCTTAGGTCACAAGCCCAAGATAAAAACAACTTCTTTTGTTTCCTCTCAGCAATAGAACCTAAGAATATTAGCGAGGCTTTAAAGGATGAAAGTTGGGTTATAGCTATGCAAGAAAAATTAAATCAATTTAAGGCAAATGATGTTTGGGAATTAGTCCCAAATCCAAAGGATATGACCATCATAGGAACCAAATGGGTATATAGGAATAAGTTAGACGAGAATGGAATAGTTACTAGGAATAAAGCTAGGTTAGTTGCCCAAGGTTATAATCAACAAGAAGGAATTGATTATGACGAAACTTATGCCCCTGTAGCTAGACTAGAATCGATTAGGATATTACTTGCCTATGCTTGCGCCCTAGATTTTAAGTTATTCCAAATGGACGTGAAAAGTGCATTCCTTAACAGTTTTATCAATGAGGAGGTATATGTGGCACAACCTCCAGGATTCATTGACTTCGCAAAACCTGATTATGTTTATAAGTTAAAGAAAGCTTTGTATGGACTCAAACAAGCTCCCAAAGCTTGGTATGATCGATTAAAAGCTTTTCTTATTAAACATGATTATTCCATGGGAATGGTAGATAACACTCTTTTCACTAAAAGGAAAGACCCAAATCTCATCATTGTCCAAATATATGTTGATGACATTATATTTGGATCTACTTGTCAAGACATGTGTGATGAATTTGCCAAAATCATGCATGAGTTTGAGATGAGTATGATGGGTGAACTTAACTTCTTCCTAGGATTACAAATAAAACAATTAGAAGATGGAATATTTTTTAACCAATCTAAGTACATTAAGGAAATGCTTAAGAAATTTGGCCTAGAAGACTCAAAACCCATGAAAACTCCCATGTCTACGGAGGTAAAGCTCACAAAGGACGATGAAGGTGAGTCCGTAGATAACACCAAGTATAGAGGAATGATAGGTAGTTTACTATACTTGACGGCAAGTAGACCCGACATCATGTTTAGTGTCTGCCTTTGTGCCCGTTTTCAAGAGGATCCCAAAAACTCTCACCTAGAAGTGGTTAAGCGTATCTTCTGATACGTTAAAGGCACTATACACTTAGGATTATGGTATCCTAAGGAATCCGACATAGAAACCATCGTCTATGCGGATTCGGATCGTGCGGGAGACTACGTAGATAGAAAGAGCACTAGCGGTATATGCACGTTTATGGGATGTTGTCTAACATCTTGGTTTTCGAAGAAGCAAACCGCTCTTGCTATTTATACCACCGAAGCCGAATATGTAAGCGCTGGAAAGGCATGTCAACAAGCACTATGGATGAAACAAGCTCTCGTAGACTATGGCATTAGGTTAGAAAATGTCCCCATTATGTGCGATAACAAAGGTGCGATAGATTTAAGTAAAAATCTGGTGCAACACTCTAGGACTAAACACATAGAAACACGTCACCATTTTCTTAGGGATAATGTACAAAAAGGAAATATATCTATAGAAAAGGTTGCATCGGAAGACAACATTGCAGATATATTCACAAAACCCCTTAAGCGTGAATTATTCAACCACTTACGTTTAGGATTAGGAATGATGGAACAAGTTGACTAAATTATATTGAATTAATTCAAATTTATACTTGCATAAAATTTATTTTTCTTCCATTTCATCTTTTCTGAGTCTAGGAATCTATTTCGCACAAAACTAAAGATTGAGAAGATTTACTTTCTTTGCATAAACCTTTTTGTAAAACTCAATCAATTTTCTCTAAAAATTATTCTCACAATCTAGGAATCACATGAAGATCATTTTCCTTGCATTGTTGACTAATTCTAAAAACATTGTCTTTCAAAATCATGCATAAACTCTCACACAAATTGTCAAGGTATATAATCTAATATATGTCTTTGACATTTATGATCGAGCAAAAATTGAATCAAGGAGATCATTTGGATTGTTTCTTAGGATCATTATTTCTTTTTGCATCTAGGAGTCGAAACAATCACAACTCCACATTTGTTGCATATAGACACTCACTAGGAAAAATTCACTAATAATGGTGTCATCTTAATCCATCACTAGCTTTTCACTCACTAATTGCCTTTGCCTTTAATCTAAGATAGGTGCCTTAGGAAGTTTAAGTGATCTTGCCCTTACTTACCTCCCCTTGCTTGTTATGTGTTGATTAATTGCTCTTTTGCCTACGTCTATATTGCCTAAGGGAATTGAACTTTCTTGAACTCTAATCCAAACACACAACATTTCTGCAAATTTTCTGCCAAAAACCCAATTCTGGCAACCTGGAAATCACCAGATGGGCGGCCCCCTTAATTTTGTAAGGCGGCCCCCTTAATCATTAAGGGGACCGCCCCCTAATTAAGGGGACCGACCATCTGATGGTCGGGTTTACAAAATCTTTTCTGCTTTTTAGCCCATTTCAACCTACATTTCCCAATTTTCACCAACACATTTTGTCCTAATCTCCTATACAAACTTTATCCATCCATAAACACACAAATCTAACACTATAAATACCCCCAATCCTCAAAACTCTTTACTCATCCCTTCATGGCTTCTCCAAACAAACCCAAACCAAAAGCCTCAAGGCTTGCAAGAATGACGAAAAAACCCGTTTGGCGAAGAAAAAGCCCTCAAAACAACTCCATCGTAACTAATGAAGTTGGAAGTCATTCAACACCACCCCAAACTTTCCACCAAATTCACAAGGAAATTCATTTGATCCTACTTACAAACCATACAACATTGGCCAAACATCTTCCTTCATGCCAAATCACTCACCTCATCCTCCAATCACTTGTAATGATCCATACAAGGTTGATCAACCATCCCACTACAACTCCAACTAAACAAACCCAATTCATCCATATCAACACAATGACTTTCTCCACGTTATCACGGAAAAGCAAAAGTTCCGTGATGAAATATCACAAATCCATGATCTTCGTGATCTCAATGCCATGCATCTTGCACAACGCAACAAAGGGCAACCTCCATCATCACCCTATAACAATTGCCTTCCTCACTCTCTCAACTTGGATCAAGTTACAAACCACACTCACTATTGCCCTTGTTTCATCTTTCTCCAAAAACAAATCCTTTACTTGAGTGAAGATATTTCTTGGATTGAATATCTCCTCACTAGACCTCATCCCATTCCACCCCTAATACGATACAATATCGTAAGGGCCACGTCTTCCGCTCCATACCTCACTCCATATCCCTCTCCATCTAACAACTAAGCTTTATACTTATATTATCCTTCAAGCAAATAAAACAATCAACCATAAGTTTCAAGCAAGTCCAAGTGCTCTTTCTAGGCAATATAGGACTACGTCTTTTCATTTGTTTTATTATGATTAATATGCCTTAAGCATATTAAATGTTGTAATGCTTTCTATAATGCTTGAATGAATCTATTTTTATAACTATTGCTTTGCATATATATTTGCCTTGTTCTTCTCTAATATTTTGTGTAGCCAAGATTTGCATAGCTCATTCCCTTGATGCTCTCAAATGAGGGGGAGTATACATCAAGGGGGAGCAATAACCTTTTTGATTTTACAAAAAGGGGGAGAAGAGAATGTTAAACTCTAAATTCTTGTCTAAAAATTATTTTTTAGACCTAATGAGTTTAAGGTTTTGTAATCATCAAAAAGGAGGAGATTGTTGACATAAATAATGTCTTAAAACATTGTTAGCATATTAACAATGTCTCTATGTTTTGATAATTATAAAGCATAAACTCATTAATCTAAAACTTATGACGTAAACAAGTTTTTAGTGCTTAATATTTGTCTTTGCTTCCATATCACTTAAGGTATGAATAAACAAAGGGTTTATTACATTTCATGATCAAAGGAAATTTTTCTAATTATTAGAATTTTTATAAAATGTATTAAACATCTTATATCTTTTACAAAATTACTTTTGGAATTAAAAGAATATGTTTAATTCATTATAAATATATGATTTCAAATTTCCAACCAAAAATGGCAAATTCTATCCAGAAAAATATTCCCCACTAAAAGACAAGAAAAACCAACGTTCTGAAGGGGCGGCCCCCTTAATTCCTTAGGCGGCCCCCTTAATCATTAAGGGGACTGGCAACTAATTAAGGGGACCGGCCACGCTCCAGAACAGTATTTTTCTCCCCTATAAATACTGGTTCACTCCTCAGAATTTTCTCACCTTTTGCACTTCTAAACTTTCTGATCTAGATCCAAATCTCTATTCTCTTATCCTTTGATCATAAGTGTATAATTCTTGGTTTCAAAGTGATCCAACCTTCATCCTCTCAAGTGCAAGAGAAGAATACTTCTATCCCTCAAGACAAGAAGTATTACAACTTGTTGTGATCTCCACATCCAAGTTGTTGGTGCATCATCAAAGATCATTTACATTATTCTTTGTGAAGATTGTTGTGAATATTTGATTGTAGATAGTTGTGATAGATATAGATTGTGTGATTAGTTAGTAGCTTGGTGTGAAGAAGAAAAGTTAGGAACTAGATTGGTGTGAAGAAGATAGGTATGGAGTAGTTAGTTGAGAAGTTGATTGATTTAAAGAAGTTGTGACTTAGGTGTGACGAAGTTGTGGTGTGAAAAGTGGTGTGTAAATTGGTGTGTACGGTTTTCTCCGCCATAAGGGAGCTTGTTGATATAGTGAAGAAAACTCTCGAGTTAGGTGCTCGGGGAGTGGAGTAAGGCAAGGAAGGTGTCCTTGTAGCTGAACCACTATAAATCTCTTGTCTCGCGGTTCGATCTTTCCATCTCTTACTTATTTCATTACTTATCATTGTTATATATTGTGTATTGTTAATTGTCTATATTGTACAAGACTTGAGATCACATATTATCAAATCTAAGTTTTCAAAAGCTAAGCAAACTCTAAAACTATCTTTTATAATGAATTAAAAAGACGTAAAACTATTCAACCCCCCTTCTAGTTTTTCACAATTGGTATCAGGAGCCACGTCTAGCAAGATTTTTAAAATATATTGTATTTTAAAACTTGTAATAATTTATGGAATCTGAAAAATATTTAGAAGGGCAATCTATGCAAAGACCACCACTATTTGAAAGTGATGGATTTTTATATTGGAAAAATAGATTCGAAACGTATGTGAAATCAAAAGATCTTGATCTTTGGCATATTATTACCTTTGGTGATTTTCCTCCTATTCAATATAATGTTGAAACTAAAATGAATGAAATTGTATCTTTTGAAGAATAAAATGATGATTTGAAAAAGAAATTAGCAAAAAATAATGAGGCTAAAATGGTAATTTATAATGCGTTACCACGCAAAGAATATGAAAGAATTTTTATGTGTAAAACCGCCAAAGAAATTTGGGATTCTTTACTAATTACTCACCAAGGTAATAGCCAAGTCAAAGATAATAAAATAGATCTTCTTGTACAACAATATGAACAATTTACGATTCCGGAAGAGGAATCAATTGATAATGCTTTTCCTAAGTTTAACACTATCATCACAAGTTTAAAAGCACTTGATGAGACATTTTCTAGTAAAAATTGTGTTAGGAAATTTCTTAGGGCATTGCATCTAAAATGGCGAGTTAAGGTCACGGCAATTGAAGAATCAAAGAACTTGATGACGTTATCACTAGATGAACTAATTGGCAACTTGAAGGTTCATGAAGAAATCATAAGAAGAGATTCGGAAACGGTCAAAGTCAAGAAAGAACAAACCAAATCCATTGCTCTAAAAGCCAAAAAGGAACCTAGTGATGACGATGATTCAAGTGACGAAAGTGAAGACGAAGAATATGCAATGGCCGTAAGAGAATTCAATAAGTTCTTCAAGAGACGAGGAAGATTCACTAGATCATCACGAGACGAAAGAAAAGCATTCCAAAGGAATAGAAGTGACAACTACGGGAAAAGAAAGTGCTTTAGATGTGGAAGTCCAAATCATCTCATTGGCGAATGTCTAAAGCCACCGGGTTATGAAAATCAAGGTGCTTTTGTTAGTGGAACATGGAGTGATAGTGACAAAGAAGAAGTTGAAAATCCAAGAGACGAAAAGTGTTTTATGGCAAAAGAAACCGACGAAATATGTTTAGGAATTGACTTGGAACCTGACGAATGGATCAAAGATAGCGGATGTTCGAGGCACATGACGGGGAACCGCAAGCTATTCTCTATATACAAGGCATACAATGGAGGTAACGTTATTTTCGGCAGTGACTTACGTAGAAAAATCATTGGCAAAGGTACGATTTCTCAAGACTCACTTACTATTGAAAATGTAGAGCATGTAGATAAATTAACATATAACTTGCTTAGTGTAGGACAAATATGTGATAATAAATGTGGAGTCACATTTACCGAATAGGATAGCGAAATAGTTAAGAATGGAAAAATTATAGGTAGAGGAATTAGGAAAGGTGGCATATATGTTATGAAACCAGGAAACAAACCTGAGGATAGGATATGCCTAACGACCCTAGATGAAAACTCTACATTGTGGCATAGGAGATTAGGACATGCTAACATGCAACAAATACAATCTTTGGCCTCTAAGGAATTAGTTAGAAATTTTCCTAATCTAAAATATGACAAGCATTTTTGTGATGCATGTAAAATTGGAAAACAAGCTCATGCTAGTCGCAAAGCTAAGAATATAGTATCCACTACTAGGTGCCTAGAATTATTACATATGGATCTTTTTGGTCCATCCGCTGTGCGGAGCTATGGAGGAAACAAATATACCTTAGTAATAGTAGATGACTACTCACGATACACTTGGACTAGGTTTTTAAGTGACAAAACCCAAGCCTTTGAAAAATTCGAAATATTTAGTAAAATGATTCAAAATAAATTAGGATTCTCAATAGTTGCCATTAGGACGGACCATGGCAGGGAATTTGATAACGAAGTACAATTCGGAAAATATTGTAAGTTAAATGGAATATCTCACAATTTTTCCGCTCCTCGTACTCCTCAATCAAATGGGGTAGTAGAAAGAAAAAATAGGTCACTACAAGAAATGAGTAGAACTATGTTAAATGAACAATCCATCCCACAAAAATTTTGGTGTCACGCCGTAGATACATCAACTTATATTTTAAATAGGGTATCAATTAGAAGAATTCTAGGAAAAACTCCTTATGAGTTATTAAGAGGTAGAAAACCAAACTTAAGCTACTTTAGGGTATTTGGAAGTAAATGCTATATTTTAAACACTAAGGACTACCTCACTAAGTTTGATCCAAAATCACATGAAGGAATATTCTTAGGATACTCACAAAATAACAAAGCATATATAATACTTAACAAACACTCCATGAAAGTAGAGGAATCACTAAATGTAACATTTGATGAAACACCACCACCTCCTAAAACACTACCTTTAGAAGATGATGATTTAGTCGAAGATGAAGCTATTGAGGTTAGTAAAACAAAACCCATAGGAAATGATAATGAAGACATTCACTTAGAAAATAACGAAACTGTTAATATTAAAGAATCTAGATCACATCCATTAGATAATATAATAGGACATCTTAACCAAAGAACCCTTAGGTCACAAGCCCAAGATAAAAACAACTTCTTTTGTTTCCTCTCAGCAATAGAACCTAAGAATATTAGCGAGGCTTTAAAGGATGAAAGTTGGGTTATAGCTATGCAAGAAGAATTAAATCAATTTAAGGCAAATGATGTTTGGGAATTAGTCCCAAATCCAAAGGATATGACCATCATAGGAACCAAATGGGTATATAGGAATAAGTTAGACGAGAATGGAATAGTTACTAGGAATAAAGCCAGGTTAGTTGCCCAAGGTTATAATCAACAAGAAGGAATTGATTATGACGAAACTTATGCCCCCGTAGCTAGACTAGAATTGATTAGGATATTACTTGCCTATGCTTGCGCCCTAGATTTTAAGTTATTCTAAATGGACGTGAAAAGTACATTCCTTAACAGTTTTATCAATGAGGAGGTATATGTGGCACAACCTCCAGGATTCATTGACTTCGCAAAACCTGATTATGTTTATAAGTTAAAGAAAGCTTTGTATGGACTCAAACAAGCTCCCAAAGCTTGGTATGATCGATTAAAAGCTTTTCTTATTAAACATGATTACTCCATGAGAATGGAAGATAACACTCTTTTCACTAAAAGGAAAGACCCAAATCTCATCATTGTTCAAATATATGTTGATGACATTATATTTGGATCGATTTGTCAAGACATGTGTGATGAATTTACCAAAATCATGCATGATGAGTTTGAGATGAGTATGATGGGTGAACTTAACTTTTTCCTAGGATTACAAATAAAACAATTAGAAGATGGAATATTTTTTAACCAATCTAAGTACATTAAGGAAATGATTAAGAAATTTGGCCTAGAAGACTCAAAACCCATGAAAACTCCCATGTCTACGGAGGTAAAGCTCACAAAGGACGATGAAGGTGAGTCCGTAGATAACACCAAGTATAGAGGAATGATAGGTAGTTTACTATACTTGACGGCAAGTAGACCCGACATCATGTTTAGTGTCTGCCTTTGTGCCCGTTTTCAAGAGGATCCCATAAACTCTCACCTAGAAGCGGTTAAGCGTATCTTCCGATACGTTTAAGGCACTATACACTTAGGATTATGGTATCCTAAGGAATCCGACATAGAAACCATCGTCTATGCGGATTCGGATCGTGCGGGAGACTACGTAGATAGAAAGAGCACTAGCGGTATATGCACGTTTATGGGATGTTGTCAAACATCTTAATTTTCGAAGAAGCAAAATGCTCTTGCTATTTCTACCACCTAAGCCGAATATGTAAGCGCAAGAAAGGCATGTCAACAAGCACTATGGATGAAACAAGCTCTCGTAGACTATGGCATTAGGTTAGAAAATGTCCCCATTATGTGCGATAACAAAGGTGCGATAGATTTAAGTAAAAATCTGGTGCAACACTCTAGGACTAAACACATAGAAATACGTCACCATTTTCTTAGGGATAATGTACAAAAAGGAAATATATCTATAGAAAAGGTTGCATCGGAAGACAACATTGCGGATATATTCACAAAACCCCTTAAGCGTGAATTATTCAACCACTTACGTTTAGGATTAGGAATGATGGAACAAGTTGACTAAATTATATTGAATTAATTCAAATTTATACTTGCATAAAATTTATTTTCTTCCATTTCATCTTTTCTAAGTCTAGGAATCTATTTCGCACAAAATTAAAGATTGAGAAGATTTACTTTCTTTGCATAAACCTTTTTGCCAAACTCAATCAATTTTCTCTAAAAATTATTCTCACAATCTAGGAATCACATGAAGATCATTTTCCTTTCATTGTTGACTAATTCTAAAAACACTGTCTTTCAAAATCATGCATAAACTCTCACACAAATTGTCAAGGTATATAATCTAATATATGTCTTTGACATTCATGATCGAGCAAAAATTGAATCAAGGAGATCATTTGGATTGTTTCTTAGGATCGGTATTTCTGTTTGCATCTAGGAGTCGAAACAATCACAAATCCACATTTGTTGCATATAGACACTCACCAGGACAAATTCACTAATAATGGTGTCATCTTAATCCATCACTAGCTTTTCACTCACTAATTGCCTTTGCCTTTAATCTAAGATAGGTGCCTTAGGAAGTTTAAGTGATCTTGCCCTTACTTACCACCCCTTGCTTGTTATGTGTTGATTAATTGCTCTTTTGCCTATGTGTTATTGCATGCATGCTATATCTTGATTAGATTAGATTCTATATTGCCTAAGGGAATTGAACTTTCTTGAACTCTAATCCAAACACACAACCTTTCTGCAAATTTTCTGCCAAAAACCCAATTCTGGCAACCTGAAAATCACCAGATGGGCGGCCCCCTTAATTTTGTAAGGCGGCCCCCTTAATAATTAAGGGGACCGCCCCCTAATTAAGGGGACGGCCATCTGATGGTCGGGTTTACAGAATCTTTTCTGCTTTTTAGCCCATTTCAACCTACATTTCCCAATTTTCACCAACACATTTTGTCCTAATCTCCCAAACAAACTTTATCCATCCATAAACACACAAATCTTACACTATAAATACCCCCAATCCTCAAAACTCTTTACTCATCCCTTCATGGCTTCTCCAAACAAACCCAAACCAAAAGCCTCAAGGCTTGCAAGAATAACGGAAAAACCCGTTTGGCGAAGAAAAAGCCCTCGAAACAAATCTATCATAACTAAAGTAGTTGGAAGTCATTCAACACCACCCCAAACTTTCCACCAAATTCACAAGGACATTCATTTGATCCTACTTACAAACCATACAACATTGGCCAAACATCTTCCTTCATGCCAAATCACTCACCTCATCCTCCAATCACTTGTAATGATCCATACAAGGTTGATCAACCATCCCACTACAACCCCAACTACACAAACCCAATTCATCCATATCAACACAATGACTTTCTCCACATTACCACGGAAAAGCAAAAGTTCCGTGATGAAATATCACAAATCCATGATCTTCGTGATCTCAATGCCATGCATCTTGCACAACGCAACAAAGGGCAACCTCTATCATCACCCTATAACAATTGCCTTCCTCACTCTCTCAACTTGGATCAAGTTACAAACCACACTCACTATTGCCCTTGTTGCATCTTTCTCCAAAAACAAATCCTTTACTTGAGTGAAGATATTTCTTGGATTGAATATCTCCTCACCAGACCTCATCCCATTCCACCCCTAACACGATACAATATCGTAAGGGCCACCTCTTCCGCTCCATACCTCACTCCATATCCCTCTCCATCTAACAACTAAGCTTTATACTTATGTTATCCTTCAAGCAAATAAAACAATCAACCATGAGTTGCAAGCAAGTCCAGGTGCTCTTTTTAGGCAATATAGGACTATGTCTTTTCATTTGTTTTATTATGATTAATATGCCTTAAGCATATTAAATGTTGTATATCTTTCTATAATGCTTGAATGAATCTATTTTTATAACTATTGCTTTGCATATATATTTGCCTTGTTCTTCTCTAATATTTTGTGTAGCCAAGATTTTCATAGCTCATTCCCTTGATGCTCTCAAATGAGGGGGAGTATACATCAAGGGGGAGCAATAACCTTTTTGATTTTACAAAAAGGGGGAGAAGAGAATGATAAACTCTAAATTCTTGTCTAAAAATTATTTTTTAGACCTAATGAGTTTAAGGTTTTGTAATCATCAAAAAGGAGGAGATTGTTGACATAAATAATGTCT
This sequence comes from Artemisia argyi, assembly GCA_030686995.1. Lineage (NCBI taxonomy): Eukaryota > Viridiplantae > Streptophyta > Magnoliopsida > Asterales > Asteraceae > Artemisia > Artemisia argyi. The sequence goes on from CM060677.1 coordinate 65,846,448, forward strand.
TAAAACATTGTTAGCATATTAACAATGTCTCTATGTTTTGATAATTACAAAGAATAAACTCATTAATCTAAAACTTATGATGTAAACAAGTTTTTAGTGCTTAATATTTGTCTTTGCTTCCATATCACTTAAGGTATGAATAAACAAAGGGTTTATTATATTTCATGACCAAAGGAAAATTTTCTAATCACTAGAATTTTTATAAAATGTATTAAACATCTTATATCTTTTACAAAATTACTTTTGGAATTAAAAGAATATGTTTAATTCATTACAAATATATGATTTCAAATTTCCAACCAAAAATGGCAAATTCTATCCAGAAAAATATTCCCCACTAAAAGACAAGAAAAACCAACGTTCTGAAGGGGCGGCCCCCTTAATTCCTTAGGAGGCCCCCTTAATCATTAAGGGGACCGGCCACGCTCCAGAACAGTATTTTTCTCCCCTATAAATACTCGTTCACTCCTCAGAATTTTCTCACCTTTTGCACTTCTAAACTTTCTGATCTAGATCCAAATCTCTATTCTCTTATCCTTTGATCATAAGTGTATAATTCTTGGTTTCAAAGTGATCCAACCTTCATCCTCTCAAGTGCAAGAGAAGAATACTTCTATCCCTCAAGACAAGAAGTATTACAACTTGTTGTGATCTCCACATCCAAGTTGTTGGTGCATCATCAAAGATCATTTACATTATTCTTTGTGAAGATTGTTGTGAATATTTGATTGTAGATAGTTGTGCTAGATATAGATTGTGTGATTAGTTAGTAGCTTGGTGTGAAGAAGAAAAGTTAGGAACTAGATTGGTGTGAAGAAGATAGGTGTGGAGTAGTTAGTTGTGAAGTTGATTGATTTAAAGAAGTTGTGTAGAAGTTGTGACTTAGGTGTGACGAAGTTGTGGTGTGAAAAGTGGTGTGTAAATTGGTGTGTACGGTTTTCTCCGCCATAAGGGAGCTTGTTGATATAGTGAAGAAAACTCTCGAGTTAGGTGCTCGGGGAGTGGAGTAAGGCAAGGAAGGTGTCCTTGTAGCCGAACCACTATAAATCTCTTGTCTCGCGGTTCGATCTTTCCATCTCTTACTTATTTCATTACTTATCATTGTTATATATTGTGTATTGTTAATTGTTTATATTGTACAAGACTTGAGATCACATATTATCGAATCTAAGTTTTCAAAAGCTAAGTAAACTCTAAAACTATCTTTTATAACGAATTAAAAAGACGTAAAACTATTCAACCCCCCTTCTAGTTTTTCACAATTGGTATCAGGAGCCACGTCTAGCAAGATTTTTAAAATATATTGTATTTTAAAACTTGTAATAATTTATGGAATCTGAAAAATATTTAGAAGGGCAATCTATGCAAAGACCACCACTATTTGAAAGTGATGGATTTTTATATTGGAAAAATAGATTCGAAACGTATGTGAAATCAAAAGATCTTGATCTTTGGCATGTTATTACCTTCGGTGATTTTCCTCCTATTCAATATAATGTTGAAACTAAAATGAATGAAATTGTATCTTTTGAAGAATAAAATGATGATTTGAAAAAGAAATTAGCAAAAAATAATGATGCTAAAATGGTAATTTATAATGCGTTACCACGCAAAGAATATGAAAGAATTTTTATGTGTAAAACCGCCAAAGAAATTTGGGATTTTTTACTAATTACTCACCAAGGTAATAGCCAAGTTAAAGATAATAAAATAGATCTTCTTGTACAACAATATGAACAATTTACGATTCCGGAAGAGGAATCAATTGATAATGCTTTTCCTAAGTTTAACACTATCATCACAAGTTTAAAAGCACTTGATGAGACATTTTCTAGTAAAAATTGTGTTAGGAAATTTCTTAGGGCATTGCATCTAAAATGGCGAGCTAAGGTCACGGCAATTGAAGAATCAAAGAACTTGATGACGTTATCACTAGATGAACTAATTGGCAACTTGAAGGTTCATGAAGAAATCATAAGAAGAGATTCGGAAACGGTCAAAGTCAAGAAAGAACAAACCAAATCTATTGCTCTAAAAGCCAAAAAGGAACCTAGTGATGACGATGATTCAAGTGACGAAAGTGAAGACGAAGAATATGCAATGGCCGTAAGAGAATTGAAGAAGTTCTTCAAGAGACGAGGAAGATTCACTAGATCATCACGAGACGAAAGAAAAGCATTCCAAAGGAATAGAAGTGACAACTACGGGAAAAGAAAGTGCTTTAGATGTGGAAGTCCAAATCATCTCATTGGTGAATGTCTAAAGCCACCGGGTTATGAAAATCAAGGTGCTTTTGTTAGTGGAACATGGAGTGATAGTGACAAAGAAGAAGTTGAAAAGCCAAGAGACGAAAAGTGTTTTATGGCAAAAGAAACCGACGAAATATGTTTAGGAATTGACTTGGAACCTGACGAATGGATCAAAGGTAGCGGATGTTCGAGGCACATGACGGGGAACCGCAAGCTATTCTCTATATACAAGGCATACAATGGAGGTAACGTTATTTTCGGTAGTGACTTACGTGGAAAAATCATTGGCAAAGGTACGATTTCTCAAGACTCACTTACTATTGAAAATGTAGAGCATGTAGATAAATTAACATATAACTTGCTTAGTGTAGGACAAATATGTGATAATAAATGTAGAGTCACATTTACCGAAGAGGATAGCGAAATAGTTAAGAATGGAAAAGTTATAGGTAGAGGAATTAGGAAAGGTGGCGTATATGTTATGAAACTAGGAAACAAACCTGAGGATAGGATATGCCTAACGACCCTAGATGAAAACTCTACATTGTGGCATAGGAGATTAGGACATGCTAACATGCAACAAATACAATCTTTGGCCTCTAAGGAATTAGTTAGAAATTTGCCTAATCTAAAATATGACAAGCATTTTTGTGATGCATGTAAAATTGGAAAACAAGCTCATGCTAGTCACAAAGCTAAGAATATAGTATCCACTTCTAGGTGCCTAGAATTATTACATATGGATCTTTTTGGTCCATCCGCTGTGCGGAGCTATGGAGGAAACAAATATACCTTAGTAATAGTAGATGACTACTCACGATACACTTGGACTAGGTATTAAGTGACAAAACCCAAGCCTTTGAAAAATTCGAAATATTTAGTAAAATGATTCAAAATAAATTAGGATGCTCAATAGTTGCCATTAGGACGGACCATGGTAGGGAATTTGATAACGAAGTACAATTCGGAAAATATTGTAAGTTAAATGGAATATCTCACAATTTCTCCGCTCCTTGTACTCCTCAATCAAATGGGGTAGTAGAAAGAAAAAATAGGTCACTACAAGAAATGAGTAGAACTATGTTAAATGAACAATCCATCCCACAAAAATTTTGGTGTCACGCCGTAGATACATCAACTTATATTTTAAATAGGGTATCAATTAGAAGAATTCTAGGAAAAACTCCTTATGAGTTATTAAGAGGTAGAAAACCAAACTTAAGCTACTTTAGGGTATTTGGAAGTAAATGCTATATTTTAAACACTAAGGACTACCTCACTAAGTTTGATCCAAAATCATATGAAGGAATATTCTTAGGATACTCACAAAATAGCAAAGCATATATAATACTTAACAAACACTCCATGAAAGTAGAGGAATCACTAAATGTAACATTTGATGAAACACCACCACCTCCTAAAACACTACCTTTAGAAGATGATGATTTAGTCGAAGATGAAGCTATTGAGGTTAGTAAAACAAAACCCATAGGAAATGATAATGAAGACATTCACTTAGAAAATAACAAAACTGTTAATATTAAAGAATCTAGATCACATCCATTAGATAATATAATAGGACATCTTAACCAAAGAACCCTTAGGTCACAAGCCCAAGATAAAAACAACTTCTTTTGTTTCCTCTCAGCAATAGAACCTAAGAATATTAGCGAGGCTTTAAAGGATGAAAGTTGGGTTATAGCTATGCAAGAAGAATTAAATCAATTTAAGGCAAATAATGTTTGGGAATTAGTCCCTAATCCAAAGGATATGACCATCATAGGAACCAAATGGGTATATAGGAATAAGTTAGACGAGAATGGAATAGTTACTAGGAATAAAGCTAGGTTAGTTGCCCAAGGTTATAATCAACAAGAAGGAATTGATTATGACGAAACTTATGCCCCCGTAGCTAGACTAGAATCGATTAGGATATTACTTGCCTATGCTTGCGCCCTAGATTTTAAGTTATTCCAAATGGACGTGAAAAGTGCATTCCTTAACAGTTTTATCAATGAGGAGGTATATGTGGCACAACCTCCAGGATTCATTGACTTCGCAAAACCTGATTATGTTTATAAGTTAAAGAAAGCTTTGTATGGACTCAAACAAGCTCCCAAAGCTTGGTATGATCGATTAAAAGCTTTTCTTATTAAACATGATTATTCCATGGGAATGGTAGATAACACTCTTTTCACTAAAAGGAAAGACCTAAATCTCATCATTGTCCAAATATATGTTGATGACATTATATTTGGATTGACTTGTCAAGACATGTGTGATGAATTTGCCAAAATCATGCATGATGAGTTTGAGATGAGTATGATGGGTGAACTTAACTTTTTCCTAGGATTACAAATAAAACAATTGGAAGATGGAATATTTTTTAACCAATCTAAGTACATTAAGGAAATGCTTAAGAAATTTGGCCTAGAAGACTCAAAACCCATGAAAACTCCCATGTCTACGGAGGTAAAGCTCACAAAGGACGATGAAGGTGAGTCCGTAGATAACACCAAGTATAGAGGAATGATAGGTAGTTTACTATACTTGACGGCAAGTAGACCCGACATCATGTTTAGTGTCTGCCTTTGTGCCCGTTTTCAAGAGGATCCCAAAAACTCTCACCTAGAAGCGGTTAAGCGTATCTTCCGATACGTTAAAGGCACTATACACTTAGGATTATGGTATCCTAAGGAATCCGACATAGAAACCATCGTCTATGCAGATTCGGATCGTGCGGGAGACTACGTAGATAGAAAGAGCACTAGCGGTATATGCACGTTTATGGGGTGTTGTCTAACATCTTAATTTTCGAAGAAGCAAAACGCTCTTGCTATTTCTACCACCTAAGCCGAATATGTAAGCGCCAGAAAGGCATGTCAACAAGCACTATGGATGAAACAAGCTCTCGTAGACTATGGCATTAAGTTAGAAAATGTCCCCATTATGTGCGATAACAAAGGTGCGATAGATTTAAGTAAAAATTTGGTGCAACACTCTAGGACTAAACACATAGAAATACGTCACCATTTTCATAGGGATAATGTACAAAAAGGAAATATATCTATAGAAAAGGTTGCATCGGAAGACAACATTGCGGATATATTCACAAAACCCCTTAAGCGTGAATTATTCAACCACTTACGTTTAGGATTAGGAATGATGGAACAAGTTGACTAAATTATATTGAATTAATTCAAATTTATACTTGCATAAAATTTATTTTCTTCCATTTCATCTTTTCTGAGTCTAGGAATCTATTTCGCACAAAATTAAAGATTGAGAAGATTTACTTTCTTTGCATAAACCTTTTTGTAAAACTCAATCAATTTTCTCTAAAAATTATTCTCACAATCTAGGAATCACATGAAGATCATTTTCCTTGCATTGTTGACTAATTCTAAAAACATTGTCTTTCAAAATAATGCAAAAACTCTCACACAAATTGTCAAGGTATATAATCTAATATATGTCTTTGACATTCATGATCGAGCAAAAATTGAATCAAGGAGATCATTTGGATTGTTTCTTAGGATCATTATTTCTTTTTGCATCTAGGAGTCGAAACAATCACAAATCCACATTTGTTTCATATAGACACTCACTAGGACAAATTCACTAATAATGGTGTCATCTTAATCCATCACTAGCTTTTCACTCACTAATTGCCTTTGCCTTTAATCTAAGATAGGTGCCTTAGGAAGTTTAAGTGATCTTGCCCTTACTTACCTCCCCTTGCTTGTTATGTGTTGATTAATTGCTCTTTTGCCTATGTGTTATTGCATGCATGCTATATCTTGATTAGATTAGATTCTGTATTGCCTAAGGGAATTGAACTTTCTTGAACTCTAATCTAAACACACAACCTTTCTGCAAATTTTCTGCCAAAAACCCAATTCTGGCAACCTGGAAATCACCAGATGGGCGGCCCCCTTAATTTTGTAAGGCAGCCCCCTTAATCATTAAGTTGACCGCCCCCTAATTAAGGGAACCGGCCATCTGATGGTCGGGTTTACAGAATCTTTTCTGCTTTTTAGCCCATTTCAACCTACAATTCCCAATTTTCACCAACACATTTTGTCCTAATCTCCCAAACAAACTTTATCCATCCATAAACACACAAATCTTACACTATAAATACCCCCAATCCTCAAAACTCTTTAATCATCCCTTCATGGCTTCTCCAAACAAACCCAAACCAAAAGCCTCAAGGCTTGCAAAAATGACGGAAAAACCCGTTTGGCGAAGAAAAAGCCCTCGAAACAAATCCATCATAACTAATGTAGTTGGAAGTCATTCAACACCACCCCAAACTTTCCACCAAATTCACAAGGACATTCATTTGATCCTACTTACAAACCATACAACATTGGCCAAACATCTTCCTTCATGCCAAATCACTCACCTCATCCTCTAATCACTTGTAATGATCCATACAAGGTTGATCAACCATCCCACTACAACTCCAACTACACAAACCCAATTCATCCATATCAACACAATGACTTTCTCCACATTACCACGGAAAAGCAAAAGTTCCGTGATGAAATATAACAAATCCACGATCTTCGTGATCTTAATGCCATGCATCTTGCACAACGCAACAAAGGGCAACCTCCATCATCACCCTATAACAATTTCCTTCCTCACTCTCTCAACTTGGATCAAGTTACAAACCACACTCACTATTGCCCTTGTTGCATCTTTCTCCAAAAACAAATCCTTTACTTGAGTGAAGATATTTCTTGGATTGAATATCTCCTCACTAGACCTCATCCCATTCCACCCCTAACACGATACAATATCGTAAGGACCACCTCTTCCGCTCCATACCTCACTCCATATCCCTCTCCATCTAACAACTAAGCTTTATACTTATGTTATCCTTCAAGCAAATAAAACAATCAACCATGAGTTTCAAGCAAGTCCAAGTGCTCTTTCTAGGCAATATAGGACTATGTCTTTTCATTTGTTTTATTATGATTAATATGCCTTAAGCATATTAAATGTTGTAATGCTTTCTATAATGCTTGAATGAATCTATTTTTATAACTATTGCTTTGCATATATATTTGCCTTGTTCTTCTCTAATATTTTGTGTAGCCAAGATTTTCATAGCTCATTCCCTTGATGCTCTCAAATGAGGGGGAGTATACATCAAGGGGGAGCAATAACCTTTTTGATTTTACAAAAAGGGGGAGAAGAGAATGTTAAACTCTAAATTCTTGTCTAAAAATTATTTTTTAGACCTAATGAGTTTAAGGTTTTGTAATCATCAAAAAGGGGGAGATTGTTGACATAAATAATGTCTTAAAACATTGTTAGCATATTAACAATGTCTCTATGTTTTGATAATTACAAAGCATAAACTCATTAATCTAAAACTGTAACACCCCCAAAATATCGCAGCGGAAGACTATGTCATAGGGGTGCTACTTCATAATACAAAGTACAAGGTATAGAAAACGAACTCTAAATGAGACGTTTTGAAAAGTGACCATTCGATTAATAAGTTTCGAGTTACAAACTTGAGTTCCATAATACAATACATAAGAGTTTTAAAACATATCGAATGGTAAAGATAAAAGCATAAGTCTTCAAAACATGCCAAGCGACTCTATGCTCCATGCAACAGCTATCACCTTACAGACCTGAGATAAACATGCTAAAGTATCAACACAATGGTTGGTGAGTTCATAGAGTTTGTCTTAAAATAGTTGAAAAGCCTTAAAGAATGTTCACACAGCAAAGGCATTGAGAATCCACTCAGTTGCAAGTCCCGCCATAAGAGACTTGCAACATGTATGTTCACAACCCACTGCTAATATATATGGTATAATAAAGACATGTATAAGTTCATCAAAACAGTTTAGCAATTAGTCGTGAGTCTACACTTCATCTCCGAAGACCTCACATTTATGATGTATCCAACATTCGCAAATGTTAGGATGTATCAAAGCCTCAATGGTCATCCAACAACTTAATTTGGAGCCATCGGAAGTCTCAATGGTCATCCAGCAACTTAATCTGGAGCCACTGGAAGTCTCACAATTAAATATAACGCAATCATGTAGATATGAAATGAAGTATAATGCGATCAAGTATAATACAATCAAGTGTAACACAATCAAGTATAAACAATCAAGTATAAATGTTTTGAGTATTTGTACAAGTAAGCAAGTAGTTGAGCATGTATCTCCCCCAAAGAGTTAAAACAAGTATGAAAAAGTAGGGGCTATGACTCACCTTAAGCTTAAGTGATGTGAAATCAAAGTGGTAGTCAAATCGTGAAAGTCTCTAAGAGCAGCCTATAATAGAACATTGCGACTTAGGTTTGGAGTAACGTCTAAGAATATGAAGAATTGCCTATATATGTCTTGCATAATGTTCATGATGTAGTACTTAGTATATAGCGTAAGTCTTTGAATATAAATGGTTTATGAAACATGTATAAGTTGTATATCTCTTACTACCGTTCGGGCCGACATAATTCAGAAGTCATGGAGTAAACGTTCGAGGAGCCAGGACACTTTAATTCGTAAATCCACAACTCATCTCGACGGCTTACTTAATGAACTCCTCACATGAGGCTCCCTACTATTGTAGTATTTGATAACAAATGTATAAGTTTTGATCCGAAAAGTTACATGTCCAATATTTGAATAAACTTAGGAAAGTCTATTTGTACATGAAGATTGTTATTAGGGTAAGTTTATTATAACTTGTATCTCATGGTTCTTTAGGTGGAATAGATCCAAATTGTATGTTCAAGTTATCGCCAACTCCTTGTTTCATGTTTTCGCCTAAGTAAGTTCATATGGTCATTTAGTCATGGCTTCGCCGTGACCTTGGTCATTTTTCCATGGTCTTGAGACTCAACCTTGGCTTTAGCCATGGTTGTGGTCTTGGCTTTAGGTCATTAGACCTCTTGGTCTTAGTAAATCATAACTATAATATAGTGACTTTGGTCTAAAATGGGCTGTTAAGATTTTGAAGAAAATTATCACTCGTAAAGCGTTTTCAGGGCTCGAGCTTCTTTGTTCCTGAACGAAAACGTTGTTCCGGACAACTTTCGTGTTTTAACTTTTTGATGAATCGGAGCAGAAGGGGGACTTTCAAAATGGCAGAATGCAAAAACAGTAGTTATGGGCAGTTTTGCCGTTTTGGTTTCGCTAACTTCTTATGGCCACAACTTTTGACTCGGGTACTCGTTTTGGGTGATTCAAATTGCTATGTTTTCCTTGTTAAGTCCTATTTAACAGTAAGTAAGTGTCAAATATCAAAGTTATACTATTTTGGTCGTGGTTCTTCATAAAAATCACTAGTTTGCTTGTTTACTTGTCATAAGTTAACATATGTATATCAATACTTGTTTTATCCATTTTTAAACATCATGAACACAATAACAAGAACATATATAGCATGAAAGGAACACAAAGAGCATGCAAATGATAATTAAGCAAGAAAGTATGTTAGGGTTTGGTTACAACTTTTGGCCTTAATGAAAAAGGGAAACTAGGACAAGAACTAGGACTTTGATTGAATAAGCTTTCCTCCACTTTAGTAACCCTTCTACCCTTGTATTTTTGTATGATTTGTGATGAAGGTTTAGGTGACTTGAGTGGATCTAAACTCAAGAGAATCACCAAAGTCTATGAGGTTATGGAAGTGTTTTGGTTACCTAAAAGAAACTAGGGTTTCTATATTGAAGAAGTACTTGAACCTTGCTAGAAATTAGAAGTAATTAAGCTAAGTGTGGTGTGGTTTTGGTGTGGGGATATGCACGGCACAAAGGGGGGATGGGGGGCTTTTATAGGGTCTTAAGGAGGTTAGTTTAGTTGACTAGTCCAACCTTGGAGGCCAAGGTGAACACATGTATGAAATCTAAGCCTCCTAGCATGAGATCAAGCCACCTATGGGCTGAATTCCCCCCCCTAAGTCGGTTCATATTCTTGGAGAACAAGGTGTGGACTTTTGATGATATTATCCTACTTATGTGACTAGTTTTGACCTCGTAAATTGCTAACCGTAAATGATTAAGCCTCAAAACGTAAAACCGGGTATCCTAAAAATATGAAACTTAAAAGTATTGTTAAACATGTCATGACACTCCATAATAAAATATAAAATGAGTGGTAGGTTCCATTTGGGTGGTAAAACCCTGCTAAAACTGGAAACACGGGTCTAAAACGCGTAATACGTAAAATGTACGAAAGTTGTGTAAAATTGAGAAAAGTAAAATGTAACTTTTCTAATAGGATAATAATGACTTAAAATGACTTATAATGTCTAGGCTGGGCTCAGTCTAGTGTCGGTTGGTGTTAAATGTCTTTTAGACCTAAAACCGCAAGCCTAAAAATCAAGGAATGACTTATAAAATCAAAGAATGATTTTTGGTCAAAGGAGGAGGGAAAAATATGTTGACTTTTTCTAATAAGTTGAAAACTCAAATCGTCTTAGAAATGCGGTGCAGGTATAGGCTAAGGTTACGGCTGAGTAAAAACGTTTAAAACTGAAAATTCCAGTTTTTCACGGCCGAGGCTTATTCTGGGTCATGTTTTTCTCAGTCATGATTAATTCTCTAATTAATCATGAGAGTACTAAACATTTTTCTGATGCGTGGTCACTTAACGCGGTCGAGTTTCGTTGTGCGTAGAATTTTTGAATGGCGTTTTACCCTAAAACGTATAATTCCGTGTAATTCCTTAATAACTTTCACGAAAATGATCTAACTAATGTCAAACATTTAATTTGCCATGGAAATGATTTATCACTCGAGAATATGAAATAAAAATCAACTTTCGGGAAAATTTTGGGAAAAATGAATAGTAAAAATGAATAGTAAAAGTGAATAATAAATTTCCCGGGAATAGTAATTAATCTGAAAATGCGAATTGTTACAGTCTCTACCCCTTCAGGAAACTTCGTCCCGAAGTTTAGTGTGTCTAGGTCTCTTATCTTAATAGCGGCATAATAAAGCTAGGTTTAGAGTAGAATAATATGGTAGTATAAGGTATGTACCCGTCACGCATTGCGGGCTTCTTTAGCACCCAAATAGTATGCTCGACCTCGAGGTGGACTAACATTGTATCCACGGTTTGGGTTATTTTCTTCAAGCATTACGGCTAGAGTCGGGTTATCCAGCACTTGTCCCTGTGCCCTATTTAACTTAGGACAAGTATCTCGGAAGTGGTTCGGGCTGTTGCACTCAAAGCATGTCTTTTGGTTGTCTCTTATATTGCCCGCATTCACCGGTGTTACTTGCCTTGCCGTTGCTTTACACTGATTTGTAAAATGGCTCTTCTGATTGCAATTAGTACACATTCGACAGGGCTCAGACCTCTGATGATGATAAGCACATTTATTACACTTAGGATGTGGACCTTCATACTTTCCTTGATCATAAACTGTTGCCGCAAATCCTCTTGCTCTCTTATTATCAACCATTGTACCCTTTTGTTTGCCTGATTCACCTGCTCCTTTCCTTTTATCACTATTCTTCAATGTTCCATTCCTAACCATCTCATCTGTTAGGGTCCCTGCTCTCAATATTGCACTCTGAATTGTGGGAGGTTCGGTTGTTTTCACCATCCCACGAATCTCGGGAACAAGGCCATAAATGTACCTCTCAATCCTCTTGGATTCAGGGGTAACCAGATGAGGAACTAGTTTAGCTAGTTCATGAAACCGATCTGTGTAGGTTGCATGACCAGCCCCTACCATAGAGTGATGCCAAAACTCGTCCTCTAGTTTTTGCATTTCATTAACCGGGCAGTACTCTTCCTTCAGTAGTCCCTTAAAGTCGTCCCATGTCATGCCTACAACTGCTTCTCTAGTCCTTGCTTGAATCTGCATGTTCCACCATGTCAATGCCTTTTCTGATAGCAAGCATGCAGAATATTTCACTCTCTGGTGGCTTGCACAGTTACTGATGTCAATCACTGACTCCATCTTCTCGACCCATCGTGTATATACCAATGCACCTCCTTTACCATTAAACTCAATTGGTTTGCATGACGTAAATTCCTTATACGTACATCCAGTCCTATGATTGTTGTTGTTGTTGTTGTTGTTGTGGTTGTTGTTGTTATTCCTTCCTCCATCATTTGTAGCGTCATTTATGCTTCCGTGGTTTCCCGAATTGTTCATGTGATTGCCAACTTGTGTGACTATGGTGGGAAGTAGGTTTTGTAGTTGTTGGGCAATAATGGTGGAGACATCTGGATTTCCACCATCGTTACTAGGGTTACTAGTGTCGTGAGCATCTCCTCTACCTCCACGTCCACCAGTTCTTCCACTATCATTACTAGTGTCGTGAGTAGCTCCTCTACCTCCACGACCACCAGTTCTTCCACCTCTTGGTGTTGCACCACCTCGGCTAGTGCTACGAGTTACTCTCTTTGGTGCCATGATATCTACAAGGAGGGACATTTTGTCGACGTCAGATATGAGGTGATATTCCTAGACTACTTAGTCTTAAATCTTGTCAATTTGAGTCAATCGTTGATTAATGTAAGCATGGTCACATATGTCTACGTGAGTCATGACGCATTTATAATTATGTTGGCCACCATAATTATAATTGCTTCCTTTCACACGTATACATATTACTAGGCACACATATCTCAACAATTGATACTACATAATTGGGTAGACTTTCTATCATCTGCTCTTAAGTTGTGAAAGGGTAACGTAGTCTGGGTATCTAGAGAAGGTGATATGACGAAATGGACTAGTCACGCTTGTAGAAAGGTTTGAGTGTCGTACTAGGACATATGAACCACTTCTAGGTATTAGAATCATATAAAGTAAGTATAAGGCAAATCATCAAATCTCTACAAGAAACTAATAATCTTTATTTAACTTAATCTTATGTCTTATCAAACAAGAACTGTCACAAGATTAAGTTAATTAAACAATTATTACTTAGCTCTAAATTTTTGATGACTTGACTATTGTCTGGGGTTTCTCTTAAACAAACAATTAGTAATAAGCATATGCGCATGAAGTGTGTGTAAGGCAAAATAAAGAGGAGAGTCTTAATGTTTATAGCAGTTATAGTCTAGGTAGTATATGCAACCTAGTTCTCTATAACCAAGGCTCTGGTACCAATCTGTAACACCCCCAAAATATTGCAGCGGAAGACTGTGTCATAGGGGTGATACTTCATAATACAAAGTACAAGGTATAGAAAACGAACTCTAAATGAGACGTTTTGAAAAGTGACCATTCGATTAATAAGTTTCGAGTAACAAACTTGAGTTCCATAATACAATACATAAGAGTTTTAAAACATATCGAATGGTAAAGATAAAAGCATAAGTCTTCAAAACATGCCAAGCGACTCTATGCTCCATGCAACAGCTATCACCTTACAGACCTGAGATAAACATGCTAAAGTGTCAACACAATGGTTGGTGAGTTCATAGAGTTTGTCTTAAAATAGTTGAAAAGCCTTAAAGAATGTTCACACAGCAAAGGCATTGAGAATCCACTCAGTTGCAAGTCCCGCCATAAGAGACTTGCAACCTGTGTGTTCACAACCCACTGCTAATATATATGGTATAATAAAGACATGTATAAGTTCATCAAAACAGTTTAGCAATTAGTCGTGAGTCTACACTTCATCTCCAAAGACCTCACGTTTATGATGTATCCAACATTCGCAAATGTTAAGATGTATCAAAGCCTCAATGGTCATCCAACAACTTAATTTGGAGCCATCGGAAGTCTCAATGGTCATCCAGCAACATAATCTGGAGCCACTGGAAGTCTCACAATTAAATATAACGCAATCATGTAGATATGAAATGAAGTATAATGCGATCAAGTATAAGACAATCAAGTGTAACACAATCAAGTATAAATGTTTTGAGTATTTGTACAAGTAAGCAAGTAGTTGAGCATGTATCTCCCCCAAAGAGTTAAAACAAGTATGAAAAAGTAGGGGCTATGACTCACCTTAAGCTTAAGTGATGTGAAATCAAAGTGGTAGTCGAATCGTGAAAGTCTCTAAGAGCAGCCTATAATAGAACATTGCGACTTAGGTTTGGAGTAACGTCTAAGAATATGAAGAATTGCCTATATATGTCTTGCATAATGTTCATGATGTAGTACTTAGTATATAGCGTAAGTCTTTGAATATAAATGGTTTATGAAACATGTATAAGTTGTATATCTCTTACTACCGTTCGGGCCGACATAATTCAGAAGTCATGGAGTAAACGTTCGAGGAGCCAGGACACTTTAATTCGTAAATCCACAACTCATCTCGACGGCTTACTTAATGAACTCCTCACATGAGGCTCCCTACTATTGTAGTATTTGATAACAAATGTATAAGTTTTGATCCGAAAAGTTACATGTCCAATATTTGAATAAACTTAGGAAAGTCTATTTGTACATGAAGATTGTTATTAGGGTAAGTTTATTATAACTTGTATCTCATGGTTCTTTAGGTGGAATAGATCCAAATTGTATGTTCAAGTTATCGCCAACTCCTTGTTTCATGTTTTCGCCTAAGTAAGTTCATATGGTCATTTAGTCATGGCTTCGCCGTGACCTTGGTCATTTTTCCATGGTCTTGAGACTCAACCTTGGCTTTAGCCATGGTTGTGGTCTTGGCTTTTGGTCATTAGACCTCTTGGTCTTAGTAAATCATAACTATAATATAGTGACTTTGGTCTAAAATGGGCTGTTAAGATTTTGAAGAAAATTATCACTCGGAAAGCATTTTCAGGGCTCGAGCTTCTTTTTTCCTGAACAAAAACGTCGTTCCGGACAACTTTCGTGTTTTAATTTTTTGATGAATCGGAGCAGAAGGGGGACTTTCAATATGGCAGAATGCAAAAACAGTAGTTATGGGCAGTTTTGACGTTTTGGTTTCGCTAACTTCTTATGGCCATAACTTTTGACTCGGGTACACGTTTTGGGTGATTCAAATTGCTATGTTTTCCTTGTTAAGTCCTATTTAACAGTAATTAAGTGTCAAATATCAAAGTTATACTATTTTGGTCGTGGTTCTCCATAAAAATCACTAGTTTGCTTGTTTACTTGTCATAAGTTAACATATGTATATCAATACTTGTTTTATCCATTTTTAAACATCATGAACACAATAACAAGAACATATATAGCATGAAAGGAACACAAAGAGCATGAAAATGATAATTAAGCAAGAAAGTATGTTAGGGTTTGCTTACAACTTTTGGCCTTAATGAAAAAGGGAAACTAGGACAAGAACTAGGACTTTGATTGAATAAGCTTTCCTCCACTTTAGTAACCCTTCTACCCTTGTATTCTTGTATGATTTGTGATGAAGGTTTAGGTGACTTGAGTGGATCTAAACTCAAGAGAATCACCAAAGTCTATGAGGTTATGGAAGTGTTTTGGTTACCTAAAAGAAACTAGGGTTTCTATCTTGAAGAAGTACTTGAACCTTGCTAGAAATTAGAAGTAATTAAGCTAAGTGTGGTCTGGTTTTGGTGTAGGGATATGCACGGCACAAAGGGGGGATGGGGGGCTTTTATAGGGTCTTAAGGAGGTTAGTTTAGTTGACTAGTCCAACCTTGGAGGCCAAGGTGAATACATGTATGAAATCTAAGCCTCCTAGCATGAGATCAAGCCACCTATGGGATGAATTCCCCCCTAAGTCGGTTCATATGCTTGGAGAACAAGGTGTGGACTTTTGATGATATTATCCTACTTATGTGACTAGTTTTGACCCCGTAAATTGCTAACCGTAAATGATTAAGCCTCAAAACGTAAAACCGGGTATCCTAAAAATATGAAACTTAAAAGTATTGTTAAACATGTCATGACACTCCATAATAAAATATAAAATGAGTGGTAGGTTCCATTTGGGTGGTAAAACCCTGCTAAAACTGGAAACACGGGTCTAAAACGCGTAATACGTAAAACGTACGAAAGTTGCGTAAAATTGAGAAAAGTAAAATGTAACTTTTCTAATAGGATAATAATGACTTAAAATGACTTATAATGTCAAGGCTGGGCTCAGTCTAGTGTCGGTTGGTGTTAAATGTCTTTTAGACCTAAAACCGCAAGCCTAAAAATCAAGGAATGACTTCTAAAATCAAAGAATGATTTTTGGTCAAAGGAGGAGGGAAAAATATGTTGACTTTTTCTAATAAGTTGAAAACTAAAATCGTCTTAGAAATGCGGTGCAGGTATAGGCTAAGGTTACGGCTGAGTAAAAACGTTTAAAACTGAAAATTCCAGTTTTTCACGGCCGAGGCTTATTCTGGGTCATGTTTTTCTCAGTCATGATTAATTCTCTAATTAATCATGAGAGTACTAAACATTTTTCTGATGCGTGGTCACTTAACGCGGTCGAGTTTCGTTGTGCGTAGAATTTTTGAATGACGTTTTACCCTAAAACGTATAATTCCGTGTAATTCCTTAATAACTTTCACGAAAATGATCTAACGAATGTCAAACATTTAATTTGCCATGGAAATGATTTATCACTCGAGAATATGAAATAAAAATCAACTTTCAGGAAAATTTCGGGAAAATGAATAGTAAAAATGAATAGTTAAAGTGAATAGTAAATTTCTCGGGAATAGTAATTAATCAGAAAATGCGAATTGTTACAAAAACTTATGACGTAAACAAGTTTTTAATGCTTAATATTTGTCTTTGCTTCCATATCATTTAAGGTATGAATAAACAAAGGGTTTATTACATTTCATGACCAAAGGAAATTTTTCTAATCACTGGAATTTTTATAAAATGTATTAAACATCTTATATCTTTTACAAAATTACTTTTAGAATTAAAAGAATATGTTTAATTCATTATAAATATATGATTTCAAATTTCCAACCAAAAATGACAAATTCTATCCTGAAAAATATTCCCCACTAAAAGACAAGAAAAACCAACGTTCTGAAGGGGCGGCCCCCTTAATTCCTTAGGCGGCCCCCTTAATCATTAAGGGGACCGGCCACTAATTAAGGGGACCGGCCACGCTCCAGAACATTATTTTTCTCCCCTATAAATACTGGTTCACTCCTCAGAATTTTCTCACCTTTTGCACTTCTAAACTTTCTGATCTAGATCCAAATCTCTATTCTCTTATCCTTTGATCATAAGTGTATAATTCTTGGTTTCAAAGTGATCCAACCTTCATCCTCTCAAGTGCAAGAGAAGAATACTTCTATCCCTCAAGACAAGAAGTATTACAACTTGTTGTGATCTCCACATCCAAGTTGTTGGTGCATCATCAAAGATCATTTACATTATTCTTTGTGAAGATTGTTGTGAATATTTGATTGTAGATAGTTGTGCTAGATATAGATTGTGTGATTAGTTAGTAGCTTGGTGTGAAGAAGAAAAGTTAGGAACTAGATTGGTGTGAAGAAGATAGGTGTGGAGTAGTTAGTTGTGAAGTTGATTGATTTAAAGAAGTTGTGTAGAAGTTGTGACTTAGGTGTGACGAAGTTGTGGTGTGAAAAGTGGTGTGTAAATTGGTGTGTACGGTTTTCTCCGCCATAAGGGAGCTTGTTGATATAGTGAAGAAAACTCTCGAGTTAGGTGCTCGGGGAGTGGAGTAGGGCAAGGAAGGTGTCCTTGTAGCCGAACCACTATAAATCTCTTGTCTCGCGTATCGATCTTTCCATCTCTTACTTATTTCATTACTTATCATTGTTATATATTGTGTATTGTTAATTGTTTATATTGTACAAGACTTGAGATCACATATTATCGAATCTAAGTTTTCAAAAGCTAAGTAAACTCTAAAACTATCTTTTATAACGAATTAAAAAGAAGTAAAACTATTCAACCCCCCTTCTAGTTTTCCACAGTAACTTATCTTCTGCCAGCTTGGCTGCCTCTTCAGCCTTTCTGCTTTCCTCCATACAAATTGTTTCATCCAATTTGGCTTGTGCTAGCTCCTCAAGCCTAGCCTCTTCAGCTTCTTGCTTTCTCTTTAATTATTCTTCTTGAGCCCTTTCTCTGAGCTCCATTTCTTCCATAGTCAAAAGATATGGAGCATCGGTATCCATGTGATCTTCCTCTTCTCCTGTTGCTGAAGCATTGAGCATTTCTACGTCTGTAGGTGATACTGTGGGGGTGTTTTAGACAATCAAAGCAGCATTGGTTCCTGTAGTGGATTCAGGAATTCTGCTAGATCCGCCTGCTTCGTTTGTTTGAGAGAACAAAGTAGGTGGAGGTTGATCAGCTTGAAAAGCATCAATTTTGCTGTGGAGGATACCCAAATTAAGAGCTCTTTCGTTTTCTTCTTCCACTAAGAGGCCTACGTTTGAGTGAGCCGCTTCTTGTTTAGCAGACATTGGTTCCTTCATCTTTTCATTCCTTAACCTCTCTTCTTCCAATTTAGTATCTGCTTCAGTAAACGGTCTTTGATTGAGATTTGTTGGGTATTCAGCATTATCAGCAAATTCATCAATGTCTTTGTCCCAATCTTCGAAAGTTATGTCTCTATCATCAATATCTTCAAGATTAACCTTCTTGTTGATGTTTGCATAGGCTTCCCTGTACACTGGACCTTCGTCGGATTCGGTTTCTGAGTCAGACGGTTTTGGAGAAGGTGGTTGTGTGGGTTCAGGAATGGTTTCATGTTTCTTGACAGGAATTCTTAACTTGAGTGTACCCCTCTTTTGTTTGGACTTGGTAGAACTACCAGAGCTCCCAGACTTGCTACCTTTCTTCCCTTTCTTCTGCATACAAGATGGTAGAATGACTTCGTCTAAGAACCCAATGTCTTCCTTGAGTGCTTGAACGTAGTACTTGTAATTCTTACACAGCTTCACTTTATCATTCAAAAGGCAAGCGGGAAAAGGTTTTCCTTGTTTACGAGTGCTGGTGTCAAGTCTCTTGATTTGTCTGAGAGTGTCCTCATTTCTGAAAGTGTGCTTGGCTTCATCATCTAATCTTTGTGGAATATCGTCATACTCACGAAGGAAGCTTTCGATGAGTAATTTGGTGAAGCGAACAAATGGAATGTTGGTGGTCTTGTGTTGTATGTGCCACACAAGGTCTTCCAAAATAATGCTGGCATAATCCACTTTCTTGACGTTTGCCACAGCCCAGAAGAGTTTGAGGTGTTGGAGCTTGGGGTGTTCATGACCAGTGTCTCTGCCAGATAAAGACTTAGCAATCAGGATGTACAGTGTTCTCCATGGTTGTGGAAGAAATCTAATGTTGACCCTAGAGTGTCTTGTCACTACTTCTTTTGATTCATCATAACCAATATCTCGTAACCACTCTATCAGCTCTTCCTCGTTAGGTACTTGATCTTATTCTTCGTCTGGGCCAAGCTCGGGTAAACCAAGAACGTTTCGAAGAGTGTCTATGTCCACAGTAACTTGTCTGTTGTGAAGCATGCAAGTGAAGGACTCTTCCCCAAGGTCTAACTGAAGTGTGTGCCAAAATTGGTGTATGTAGAAGCAGGCCACTGATGCTGACTTGGTGAACAGAATTTTGTTTGGGTAATAGAGGAGAGCATCCACCGCCACAATGCATGAAGATTCATTGCACGTTATTTTGTTGAAGTTGATTCTTAAGTTGTTCTTGCCTATCTTTCTGGTGTAATCTTCGGGAAAGGTTTCTTCCCAGGAGAGTTTTGGTTTAGGTTCTGGTCCATAAGGAATGTCATTGTGTTGTGCCATCTGAATTGATCATAAACAGACACAAACATAGCAATGATATACTTTGTTAGCTCAGACATTCAATTACATGATTGTGCAGATTATTGAATTGATCAGTGGGTGTTGTGTGTAAAAACTGTTGTTATATGATAGACTTGTGTTTTTGGAAGTTAACACTTAGTAGAAACTTATAACAATCTAATCACAACATGAGTTAACTATTACAAGAGTTTACACTTAAGAAATTTTACAATACTTAGACAATTTCATGAATTTTGACAATGTTACGCGTAAGATTAAAAAATCCTATGCATAACATTTCTTATGCGTAAGAAATCATATTACGCGTAAGAAAAACAAAAGCTACGCATAACATCTATTTTACGCGAAAGTGCAATCTTTTGCGTAGGATTCATCTTATGCGTAAGAATTAATCTTATGCGTAAGAATGAAGCTTAGGCAAAGGATTGAACCTTATGCGTAAGATAAGACTTATGCGTAAAATTTGACTTATGCGTAAGATAAAATCTTATGCGTAAGAAAAACTTATGCGTAAGAAAAATCTTTTGCGTAAACATTGTCTTATCCAAGACAATGTTTTTCAAACGTGTCGAATCTTACGCGTAAGATTCAATCTTACGCGTAGGATGACTATCTTATGTGTAGAAACATCTTTGTCGTAAAATCACCTTTGAAAAATCAAGTCTTTTGATTCCTGAAAGTGTAAAACACAACCACTGATCAATATTATGTTCAAACACAACCCTAACACTCTTAAACACACAACTTTATGCGTAAACGTGTCAAAGTTCAAAGTTATGCGTAGGATCGTATGAACACATAATCACATCCAGATTCATACATGATTCTGGGTTAAAATTGGCATAGGGCAAGTGATACATACAACCTAAGGATCAAGTGGACCAAGTTATAACAACAAATATCCATAGAATCAAAAGATCATAGCTGCTAGTGTCAACAAGCCCTAAATCAAAGATTCATGATCCAAGAGTTGTTTCTGAAGCAATTAAACCACATATCAAGTTCCTAGGCATATATAAAGACAATCCCCATCAACAATTTCAATCATAACACTCAAAATCAAGAACCCCTAAAAATCACTGTTAGCAATAGAAGTGTTGATCATCAATGGAATCAAAGAGAGATCTCAATGATCGCCCCTTAGGGGGAGATTGTTAGAAATAGAAGTGACGATCATTTATTAAGTCATTTAGTCTTGTAATAATATTGTAATAGTCTTCTAAACACCGTTTTAGGCTCAGCATGTTTGCTTGACGAACTCTTAACCGTAAATCGAGAAAGGTTAGGATCAAATCTTGACGGATTAGGAACAATTGTAGGCTTAGACTCTTGGACAACCGTAGGTTGGACGTATTTAGCACTTTCATTGTCAGTGGAAAGTACCGAGTCCTTTGTCACCTCGGTTTCACGTTCCATTTACCTCACCGGAGAAGGAGTAAGAACCGATGGTCCATCATAATCAACACGAATTTTTGCAATTTTTGATGAGACGTAAAGTTGTTCCATTTTTATTTTAAAAACCTTTCGTTTAAAGAAATCGTCGTCGAGAGATGTCATAGAACAATCTTCAACATTTAAAGGTTCACAAGACGGAGTGGGATTAATCGTAGAATTATCTTCTTTATAAAGCTCGTTTTCATCACTCTTAATGGTGTTAACTTGTTCTTTCACACAAATTACTTCTTTAAAAAGATCTAATAACTCAGTAAAGTTATTTTGAGCAGTCATGATTTCATTCTGAACCGTGAGAATCATGTCGTATTGTGGAGGTTGGTCGTGATAATTATTGTCATAAGGAAACGGTTTCCTTGTTTGACAATCGGTGCTAAAGTGCGGACCTCCACAATACTCACAACCGTTTTGTTGTGAAATCGGTGCATTTTGAAACGATTCATCATTGAAGTACGGAACTTGCTCATATGAATTGAAACCGTTGTGATAATAATTGAAAAAGTTCGGATCATAATCGGAAGTGAATGCGGGTTCAGTTTTCGAAGCATAACACATACAAAATCCATGAGTAAATCCACATTCTTTGCAAATTTGTTGATTGAATGAATCGGGCTGAGGTGGGTAGTCGGAAAAATTTGGAAAGTTGTTGTACGAATTAGGTGCATAAGCAAATGAATTGCAAAACAAACAACTTCCGTCTCGAATATCGTTACCACACCATCCGCATGTACACCAAACACAAGAACCTTCAAAGAACGGTTCTCCACATTTAAAACAAGTCGGATCCATAAGAATTATCGGTTTAGAGGATTAAAGAAGAAGAATCAAATGATAAGAGGATAAGAAGATTATTTTTGGTTTTTAATTATCATAAAACAAATCAAAATGAAAGGAAAATCAAAATGGAAAAGGAAAATCTTTTTGTGTTTTTATTTTTAGAAACAAAATTTCGAAAACTTAAAACTTTTATTTTCTTTTGTTTTTTCAAACGTTACGTTAATCGTAAATCATTTCCTTCAAATCTACTCGCGACGGAACGGGAGAGAAGAATGGATCTCTCTTCAGCTTGCAATTTAATGTCAAAGCTTCCGTATTTCCCGCTTATTCGGTCGTAGAATTAAAGTAATTCGATTAGCAACTAATTTCACGCGTAGTTATATTGTAAGGCTTATTTGGTTTACAACCCTCTTCCTTTCGGTCGAGACGAGGCTGTAACTTTATTATTTTTTTGGTATTTTTGAAAACACTTTAGGAAAAGTGTTTTTGATTTTTCAATTTTTTTGGTTTTTATAGAAATATATACAAGGAAGGTTTTCAAAACACAATTTCGAAAATTGAAAACGAAAAATTCACTTCAACCTTCCCCGGCAGCGGCGCCATTAATTTGATGTAGTCGTTTTAAGTATAGTTTTTTAAACCGAAGAAATGCTTAGGAAAGTATTTCCCCAGGTCGTGTCCCAGCGAAGGTGTGAATGGAATTTCGAATTTCCGAATCGTGAAACGTGTCGTAAAAACGGTAAAAAGTGATTTTTATGAGATTATACTAAGAAATATGAAAATGAAACACAAATAAATAACTAAGCACGTAATTCAAGTAAACAAACTTAAAATGTAACGTAGAATCGAAAACGTAAGCTAAAACGTAAAATAAACGTAACCGTACGAAATAAAACGCGACTTTTAAGCTACACGACTCCTACGGATTTGGAAATAATTTTCAAAAGTAAAAAATGATAAAAGAAAATTTTGAGAAAAAGAAAAATATTTTTTTGACTTTTTAATTATTTTTTATGAATTAAAAACTAATTAACTAATTAAAAATTAAAAAAAAATACAAATAAAGTGAGAAAAATAAAAATTAAATTTTGAAAATTATGAAATAACTAAAAAGAAATTTTAAAACTAAAAACTATTTTTTTTTGCTTTTTATGTAATTTTTGGGAATTAAAAACTATTAAATCTAATTAAAAACTATTTAAAATTCAAATAAAATTGAAAATAAATGGGAAAAATGCCAAATTAATTTCTAAAATTCTAAAATAAATGAAAATAAATTTTAAAAATATTTTTGGATTTTTCTTGGGTTTTTCTGATTTTTTTGGAATTTTTAGTAATTAAAAAGTAATTAAAAATGATTAAAATTGAAAATAAAATAAGAAAAATAGTAAATGGACTTAGAAAAATTTGAAAAAATTACAGAAATTCTAAAATATTAAAATGAACTCGAGAAAAAATTTTGAAAGAAAAATAAGCAAGGAAAGTGCTGAAAAGCTTAAAACTGCTTATTGGGAGTGCTTATTTATAAGCACTCCTTGACCAAGGATGACCAACACTATGACCAGTTGACTTTGAGACTAAAATGAGCTTAGAGGAACAGTATTTAGATCAAAATTGAACTCAGCAACAGAGATTAAAGCTCAAACAGTTACAATAAGCACTAATGAAAAGCAATAAGCTGAGCAGACAAGCAATAAGCAAAATTTTCAATGAAAACAGCAACTAAATGTGCAAATGAACTATAATCAACCAATAAATCTCAACTTATGATCAATTATAAGAACTGCAGCCCTACTATTTGAAAACAGAAACTAGTGCAACCTACTCAACTAATAAGCAAATAAGATAGAGCAAATAAGCTTTTGACAGAAAGCTCAAGGGGGCAAAAGCTTGTCTACCTAGCTGAGATACTAGAAAACCAAAAATATCTAAATTCCAAACCTAAATGGACCTTGAATTGAGCCTAGATCAGAAGCTCAAGAACCTGCAGACCTGTGGGTAATTTTGACTATTTTATTGCAACTCAGGTTGGACTAAATCCACTTTTGATGAATCATAACTAACCCCAGGTGTATAATGATGATGCTTAAATATGAAAAACACTTACTTAAACACAAAATGCAACTAAGATAAAAAAAGGCAGGTTATCAATATTAAGTATGCAGACAGATTTTGTGATCTAGGTAAATTTTGACTTATGCACTTGGACCTATGGTTTTTATGACCAATTTTGCCTTACCCTACCCTGACAAATTTGACTGTGCAGCAACAATTACAAAACACCAACAGGAACTAACTAAACCAACCTAATCCAAACACCCCTGTAACTGCTAGTTAATACCAAGACAAGCACTAAAAACTGATAAACAAATAAAAAGCGAACAAACTAGATGCAGAAACTATAAGTGAAACAGAATAAATCAGCAAAGAGCAACAATAAACAACTAAAAACAATGAAGAACAAATCTAGTTATATGAAACTAAAAATGAAAAGACATATGAATAATAACTAAAAGTAAATTAATAACTACAATTCTAACAAATCTACTGAGATAACTTTATGCAATTATCAATTATAACTCAGAAATGACACAAAGAAAACAGATCTACGCTTCTATAAACTAATAGATGCAATTTGAACTTTGGAACTTAAAACGGTAAACTTACAAGTAACCTCTCAGCAAAACAGAGAGGCTTCCCACATAGCCCGTCTCTAAGACAGGCCAATGAGCTCCAAATGGCTGTCTTCTACTCCAAAATTAGCTCAACTTATTCCAATTAACTGAGTTTGACCTCAGTTGACCAAATGCTTGAATTGATTTGAAACAGAAAATTAACCAACTATATTTGAATTAACTCAATACTAATTTAAAAATTGTAAATACTCAATACAATTTCAGAAAATTAAATTGCAAGGAAGAAAATAATGAAAGTTAAAATTATATTAAAACTAAATGTTGAGTACAATACTGAAAATGGAGATTACAAATGAAACTGAAATTAACTGCTTAAATTTAAATGACAAGAATTAAAAAGTGGTCTAAATTCTTCTAATACATGAAAAATTGGATGAATACAAATGAGTGAGGAAGGGGCCTTATATAGCTGAGCTGAGATGATGTCCAGGTCACTGATCCATGTGCTTTGTGTTTCTTTGAGGTCCATATCCACCCTTAGATATCCTTGGTCCCCAATCCATCATTTTCAGCCGTTGGATTGAATGATATGATGTGATTAATCCTCGGTGTGTAATCTCACTGGTCCACGTGTCAAAACATTCCCTGACCATACCTGACAGTCTTCTAGAAGGCTAATCATTAAGTGATAATTACCCATACGGAGTAATTTGATAGAAGGTGAAATTAGGGTTCTTTAGGCTACAGTGAAAACTGGGTTTGGGGTAAAAAAGGTGGGCGGGAAGTGTTATTTTGGGCGTTTTATTGTTTGATGGTTTGACCGGGTTTGGTCAATCGTTGACCTGGGTAAAGGTTTTGGACCGGGTAAAGATTAAAAGAGTGGTGGGCTTATGTATCTTAGGGTTGGGCTTGGGGGTTATTTGGTTTTATTAGTTTAGTGGATCCGGTTGTTGATTTTTGGTTAAGGAGTAGTAAAATCAATCAAGGACTAATGTTGTAAATTTTTAGAATCTCAAGGACCAAATCTGTAATATGTTCCCCAAGGACTAATATTGTAATTCCCTGATTCATGAAGGACCAATTTTTGTCTTTTCTTCGAATATTCTTCAGGGGACCTCTTTTGTCAATTTCTGAAAGTACAGGGACTGAAATCGCCAATTTCTCAAACTTTATTCAGGGACTAAACTTGTAACTTTAAGAATCTCTGAGGTTGAATTTGACTTTTTGAGCTTAGACTTTGACCATTTGACTTCCCCGGCTTCGGTTTTTGACCTTTTCATTCTTGTGCTCGTTTTTGTCGGTTTTGTCTTGTTTTTGTTCATTTTTCTCATATCCGTACCTGCACATCCACAAATACAAAACATACGTTCTCTTGGCATATTTGGTTAGTATTTGGTGTATTTGGTCTGATATAAGGCTTAAAAAGGATGAGTGATTAAGCACTCATCAAAATCCCCCAGACTAAGGTATTGCCGTGCCCTCACGCAATGTCATCACCTCACGCTTAAGAGATAAATAATTTCAAAACCTCTCTTTACTGATGTTGTAAAGTAGCAATGATGTTCAAGAGAGATAGTAAAATCATTTATTCTCAAAAACGCTCCGTTTTCCGATTTTTATAAATAACAACTACTACTACTATTTTTGTATTTTTTCATTTATATATGTGACGGTTTGCCTTGACTTTCATTATCAATTCTTATCTGTTGATAATTTTCAGGGTAAACGAGTAGAAACACTTCTCACAGAGAAGAGACCGTACGGATAAAAATCGTCATCCTTGATTTTTTCACAAGCTCCTAAACTAAGCGTAAAATCAAAATCATTGTTTATTCAGAAGTTAGATGCTAACACTGCCCATAAAAGTTACTTGTGTATTACCTCTTGTTCCCAGGTCCTAAGTTTTGTATCTCAAGATTTTAATTTGTGAGAAATGAATTGCTTCATATTTTCTCGTTTCGATATTTGTTAGTCCGATAAGAGCACAAAATTTGAACACTAAGTAGTTTCCAAACTTTCCCTCGAAAACCCCTGCATACAGAAATCGGGTCCACATGAAGGTCTCTGATTTAACACGATTTGTGGAGGTCCCCTTTTTATTTACGACCGAGACATACCATGTTTGATACCCGAAACGGAAGCTTTTTATTAGGGAAACCCCCGGAGTCGAAGCTTGGCATTTTTGCATAATCATAAGCACTTTAATAATACTTTGGTCCTTAGTCCTTTATTCTTTTACAGTCAACGGTTTATGAGCCGCCAAGATGTAAGAGCTTTATTATGACTTTGGATTTCTATCCGCTGCTTTTTATAGCTTTGGATTCCTGTGCCTTTTTATTTGGCTTTGGACTATTATTATTCATATTCATAATCATATGCCAAACCCCGAGTCCTACGGTTTTTACTAAGATCACAACATCGGCTGCGAACCGACAAGATGCAATAGTCTATTTTACCGTAACACTGGCAGTACCTCAATGTGTACCAAACCCCCGTATGCAGAGATTTTGTTGGGAACGAGAAAAAACTAAATATTGCCCAAACCGTATACCCTTAATTAATCCTAGACATCTATTATATATTGGTGATGTTTCTGATGGGAACAAGGAGGCCACAAGTACCTCTCGTGGGTTTTTTAAATCCCAGTAATGCGATCCGTGTATAGCACGAAACTTCTAAATAAAATCTATCATTCCTCGATCTCCGCAAATTTAAAATCCCAAATAATGAGATCCGCGGATGCTTAGCCATAATCTTTTGATTATTTTGGTTAAGGGAAACAAGCTAGGGCTCAACACGCCCGGTCAAGTCGAAACATTTATTTCTACCCTCGCCGGTAGGAAAGTCAAAACAAGGTGTCAAAATTTATTATTCATATCATATATCTTTTTTTTTTTCATTTTTCTTCATCATTTTCATTTTTTTTAACTCAAATAAAGAGGTGACAAAAAGTAAAATTTTTTGTGGAAAACGGAGTTGCGTAAGTTAACAGCTCAGACGATGGTACAGGTCAAATCGAATTGAAGATTCACCCCCCCAGACTAAAGTGAAACATTGTCCTCAATGTTTTAAGGGTACGGGTAATCCTACGTAAAATCTAAGGCCGTTTATTAAGTATGCCAAGAGATAAACGTTAGTCGATAAGATTTTGGATATGGTGAATTTCCGAAAGAGCAGCCAAGAATGAGACTCGAGTGGATAGAACGACAAACCACGATCACGAGAGTCCTCAAACTTCGGGGAAATTCCTGAACATTCATAAACAACAACCACGAAAACACGAGTTTGGAAAGGGACGCCCCCCTCACGTCACGTTATTAAAGAAAATAGAAAATTAAGAAGATGAAATGGATAAGCATGGGTTGCCTCCCACGAAGCGCTTGTTTTTGTTCACCGAGTCACATGAGCTTGACTCGATCCCCGAATTAATTCGTCCTTGGGGAGAGCAGATGGAACAGACACTCGGCATAAACAGAGATGCCGGGGTCAAATACGGTATCCTCACTCCCGGTGGAGTGGAAAAGTGAAGAAATGAGGGGATAAGTAAAGAACGGTTTAAACACCCAGATGATAAAAGCAAAGTCAATTTTTGAATCACGGGTGGGTTGGGTGGGTAAAATATTGAGCATAGGAACATCTTGTTTAGAAATCTCGTCCACCACTCCAAAATTATCTTCATGCATATCAGACTCAAAATCTACATCCGGCAGTTTCGCAAGTGGACGAGAAGGTAAATTGAAGATAGATGAATCAGCATCGGTAAGTACAACATCATTATGAATTTCTTCAAGAACATTTCTTCGAAGGCCATTATCGTCATTCTCAATACCCGGTGGTATCAAGTCATCCGCAGTAAGAAATCGATCAATATCCTATAAAAGAGGGTTACGTGACGGATTATCGGAAATAAGCTCAAAATCAATATCAAAATCAAAACGCTCATAATCCGGAAGAGAGATATCAGCATGAATAGTGGGATTGCCACTACTCGTCTCTTCAAATCGAAAAATTTCAAGCTCGGGTAAGAAATCACTATCCATAACGGGGATAGGAGAAAAAGATGTCGGGGGATCTTTCAACGTCTCGATCCTAGAAATGAGAAGATTGATGTCAAATAATTTTTCACGAAGAGCTTCATCTTGAATTTCCGTTTCAACTTTTTCATCATTATCTTCTTCTAAGCTGACGAGCTCAGAAGGTAATTCATCAACATATTCGATGTCTTCACAAGATATAGCATCGTCATTGTCAGAATCGGAGAAAATCTCATCAGGATCAATCGAATTTTCAATCGGAGATGACTCAATTTCTTCAACCGTATCAAAAACATATTTCTCAAAATTGGGTAAAGAATCCTGGAGCTCGGGCTCCAAAGGATCTGACGGCGTAAAAATCTCAGTCGAAATAGAATCATTGTTATCAATAGAAGTATCGACTTTTTCCAAAACGGGATCACTTCCCTCAACCGGTGTGAGAGAAGGACGAGAAGAGTCGGGAGTAATTGATTCAAATCTCGAAAAACAACTTGAAGAATCCGGAGGTGGGACAAGTGGTGTGCTCTCAGAGCTAGGAATTTCCACCACTTCCGTTATCGTCTCCGGTTCTTGTTCGTGAAGATTAGGTAAGTCGTTTCTTCTAAACACCGTTTTAAGCTCAGCATGTTTGCTTGACGAACTCTTAACCGTAAATCGAGAAAGGTTAGGATCAAATCTTGACGGATTAGGAACAATTGTAGGCTTAGACTCTTGGACAACCGTAGGTTGGACGTATTTAGCACTTTCATTGTCAGTGGAAAGTACCGAGTCCTTTGTCACCTTGGTTTCACGTTCCATTTCCCTCACCGGAGAAGGAGTAAGAACCGATGGTCCATCATAATCAATACGAATTTTTGCAATTTTTGATGAGACGTAAAGTTGTTCCATTTTTATTTTAAAAACCTTTCGTTTAAAGAAATCGTCGTCGAGAGATGTCATAGAACAATCTTCAACATTTAAAGGTTCACAAGACGGAGTGGGATTAATCGTAGAATTATCTTCTTTATAAAGCTCGTTTTCATCACTCTTAATGGTGTTAACTTGTTCTTTCACACGAATTACTTCTTTAAAAATATCTAATAACTCGGTAAAGTTATTTTGAGCAGTCATGATTTCATTCTGAACCGTGAGAATCGTGTCGTATTGTGGAGGTTGGTCGTGATAATTATTGTCATAAGGAAACGGTTTCCTTGTTTGACAATCGGTGCTAAAGTGCGGACCTCCACAATACTCACAACCTTTTTGTTGTGAAATCGGTGCATTTTGAAACGATTCATCATTGAAGTACGGAACTTGCTCATATGAATTGAAACCGTTGTGATAATAATTGAAAAAGTTCGGATCATAATTGGAAGTGAATGCGGGTTCAGTTTTCGAAGCATAACACATACAAAATCCATGAGTAAATCCACATTCTTTGCAAATTTGTTGATTGAATGAATCGGGCTGAGGTGGGTAATCGGAAAAATTTAGAAAGTTGTTGTACGAATTAGGTGCATAAGCAAATGAATTGCAAAACAAACAACTTCCGTCTCGAATATCGTTACCACACCGTCCGCATGTACACTAAACACAAGAACCTTCAAAGAAAAGTTCTCCACATTTAAAACAAGTGGGATCCATAAGAATTATCGGTTTAGAGGATTAAAGAAGAAGAATCAAATGATAAGAGGATAAGAAGATTATTTTTGGTTTTTAATTATCATAAAACAAATCAAAATGAAAGGAAAATCAAAATGGAAAAGGAAAATCTTTTTGTGTTTTTATTTTTAGAAAACAAAATTTCGAAAACTTAAAACTTTTATTTTCTTTTGTTTTTTCAAACGTTACGTTAATCGTAAATCGTTTCCTTCGAACCTACTCGCGACGGAACGGGAGAGAAGAATGGATCTCTCTTCAGCTTGCAATTTAATGTCAAAGCTTCCGTATTTCCCGCTTATTCGGTCGTAGAATTAAAGTAATCCGATTAGCAACTAATTTCACGCGTAGTTATATTGTAAGGCTTATTTGGTTTACAACGCTCTTCCTTTCGGTCGAGACGAGGCTGTAACTTTATTATTTTTTTGGTATTTTTGAAAACATTTTAGGAAAAGTGTTTTTGATTTTTCAATTTTTTTGGTTTTTATAGAAATATATACAAGGAAGGTTTACAAAACACAATTTCGAAAAACGAAAACGAAAAATTCACTTCAACCTTCCCCAGCAGCGGCGCCATTAATTTGATGTAGTCATTTTCAGTATAGTTTTTTAAACCGAAGAAATGCTTAGGAAAGTATTTCCCCGGGTCGTGTCCCAGCGAAGGTGTGAATGGAATTTCGAATTCCCGAATCGTGAAACGTGTCGTAAAAACGGTAAAAATTGATTTTTATGAGATTATACTAAGAAATATGAAAATGAAACACAAATAACTAACTAAGCACGTAATTCAAGTAAACAAACTTAAAATGTAACGTAGAATCGAAAACGTAAGCTAAAACGTAAAATAAACGTAACCGTACGAAATAAAACGCGACTTTTAAGCTACACGACTCCTACGGATTTGGAAATAATTTTCAAAAGTAAAAAATGATAAAAGAAAATTTTGAGAAAAAGAAAAATATTTTTTTGACTTTTTAATTATTTTTTATGAATTAAAAACTAATTAACTAATTAAAAATTAAAAGAAAATACAAATAAAGGGAGAAAAATAAAAATTAAATTTTGAAAATTATGAAATAACTAAAAAGAAATTTTAAAACTAAAAACTAATTTTTTTGGCTTTTTTTGTAATTTTTGGGAATTAAAAACTATTAAATCTAATTAAAAACTATTTAAAATTCAAATAAAATTGAAAATAAATGGAAAAAATGCCAAATTAATTTTTAAAATTCTAAAATAAATAAAAATAAATTTTAAAAATATTTTTGGATTTTTCTTGGGTTTTTCTGATTTTTTTGGAATTTTCAGTAATTAAAAATGATTAAAATTGAAAATAAAATAAGAAAAATAGTAAATGGACTTAGAAAAATTTGAAAAAATTACAGAAATTCTAAAATATTAAAATGAACTTGAGAAAAAATTTTGAAAGAAAAATAAGCAAGGAAAGTGCTGAAAAGCTTAAAACTGCTTATTGTGAGTGCTTATTTATAAGCACTCCTTGACCAAGGATGACCAACACTATGACCAGTTGACTTTGAGACTAAAATGAGCTTAGAGGAACATTATTTAGATCAAAAGTGAACTCAGCAACACAGATTAAAGCTCAAACAGTTACAATAAGCACTAATGAAAAGCAATAAGCTGAGCAGACAAGCAATAAGCAAAATTTTCAATGAAAACAGCAACTAAATGTGCAAATGAACTATAATCAACCAATAAATCTCAACTTATGATCAATTATAAGAACTGCAGCCCTACTATTTGAAAACAGAAACTAGTGCAACCTACTCAACTAATAAGCAAATAAGATAGAGCAAATAAGCTTGTGACAGAAAGCTCAAGGGGGCAAAAGCTTGTCTACCTAGCTAAGATACTAGAAAACCAAAAATATCTAAATTCCAAACCTAAATGGACCTTGATTTGAGCCTAGATCAGAAGCTCAAGAACCTGCAGACCTGTGGGTAATTTTGACTATTTTATTGCAACTCAGGTTGGACTAAATCCACTTTTGATGAATCATAACTAACCCCAGGTGTATAATGATGATGCTTAAATATGAAAAACACTTACTTAAACACAAAATGCAACTAAGATAAAAAAGGCAGGTTATCAATATTAAGTATGCAGACAGATTTTGTGATCTAGGTAAATTTTGACTTATGCACTTGGACCTATGGTTTTTATGACCAATTTTGCCTTACCCTACCCTAAAAATTTGACTGTGTAGCAACAATTACAAAACACCAACAGGAACTAACTAAACCAACCTAATCCAAACACCCCTGTAACTGCTAGTTAATACCAAGACAAGCACTAAAAACTGATAAACAAATAAAAAGCGAACAAACTAGATGCAGAAACTATAAGTGAAACAGAATAAATCAGCAAAGAGCAACAATAAACAACTAAAAACAATGAAGAACAGATCTAGTTATATGAAACTGAAAATGAAAAGACATATGCATAATAACTAAAAGTAAATTAATAACTACAATTCTAACAAATCTACTGAGATAACTTTATACAATTATCAATTATAACTCAGAAATGACACAAAGAAAACAGATCTACTCTTCTATAAACTAACCGATGCAATTTGAACTTTGGAACTTAAAACGGTAAACTTACAAGTAACCTCTCAGCAAAACAGAGAGGCTTCCCACACAGCCTGTCTCTAAGACAGGCCAAAGAGCTCCAAATGGCTGTCTTCTACTCCAAAATTAGCTCAACTTATTCCAATTAACTGAGTTTGACCTCAGTTGACCAAATGCTTGAATTGATTTGAAACAGAAAATTAACCAACTATCTTTGAATTAACTCAATACTAATTTAAAAATTGTAAATACTCAATAGAATTTCAGAAAATTAAATTGCAAGGAAGAAAATAATGAAAGTTAAAATTATATTAAAACTAAATGTTGAGTACAATACTGAAAATGGAGATTACAAATGAAACTGAAATTAACTGCTTAAATTTAAATGACAAGAATTAAAAAGTGGTCTAAATTCTTCTAATACATGAAAAATTGGACGAATACAAATGAGTGAGGAAGGGGCCTTATATAGCTGAGCTGAGATGATGTCTAGGTCACTGATCCATGTGCTTTGTGTTTCTTTGAAGTCCATATCCACCCTTAGATATCCTTGGTCCCCAATCCATCATTTTCAGCCGTTGGATTGAATGATATGCTGTGATTGATCCTCGGTGTGTAATCTCACTGGTCCACGTGTCAAAACATTCCCTGACCATACCTGACAGTCTTCTAGAAGGCTAATCATTAAGTGATAATTACCCATACGGGGTAATTTGATAGAAGGTGAAATTAGGGTTCTTTAGGCTACAGTGAAAACTGGGTTTGGGGTAAAAAAGGGGGGCGGGAAGTGTTATTTTGGGCGTTTTATTGTTTGATGGTTTGACCGGGTTTGGTCAATCGTTGACCTGGGTAAAGGTTTTGGACCGGGTAAAGATTAAAAGAGTGGTGGGCTTATGTATCTTAGGGTTGGGCTTGGGGGTTATTTGGTTTTATTAGTTTAGTGGATCCGGTTGTTGATTTTTGGTTAAGGAGTAGTAAAATCAATCAAGGACTAATGTTGTAAATTTTTAGAATCTCAAGGACCAAATCTGTAATATTTTCCCCAAGGACTAATATTGTAATTCCCTGATTCATGAAGGACCAATTTTTGTCTTTTCTTCGAATATTCTTCAGGGGACCTCTTTTGTCAATTTCTGAAAGTACAGGGACTGAAATCGCCAATTTCTCAAACTTTATTCAGGGACTAAACTTGTAACTTTAAGAATCTCTGAGGTTGAATTTGACTTTTTGAGCTTAGACTTTGACCATTTGACTTCCCCGGCTTCGGTTTTTGACCTTTTCATTCTTGTGCTCGTTTTTGTCGGATTTGTCTTGTTTTTGTTCATTTTTCTCATATCCGTACCTGCACATACACAAATACAAAAACATACGTTCTCTTGGCATATTTGGTTAGTATTTGGTGTATTTGGTCTGATATAAGGCTTAAAAAGGATGAGTGATTAAGCACTCATCAGGGAGATTGTTAGAAATAGAAGTGACGATCATTTATTAAGTCATTTAGTCTTGTAATAATATTGTAATAGTCTTGTAGATTAGTTAAGGGTAAACAGGCTTGGCTTAATCTAATATTGTAAAAGGTTATGTCTAGTTTATTACAAAAGCCCAAGCCCGGCCCATCTTCTTATCTCACCTATAAATACCTCCAAATGCTCTCATTTGGAGGTGTTGCTTCTAGGGTTTTCTATGTATGTATTTCCTTCTTTCTCTCTCTAATCTAATACATCCTTCTTTCTCTCTCTAGAAGTTACCATCTCTATCTCTCTCTCTCTACATTTCTCTTCTTTAATCTCTAATAAACTTGTGTTAGATATTGTTTCCAAGGGTCCTACAATCACGTATGAACCCTACTTACCAAATCGATCAATTGGAGTTTCTGGGTGTGTTTGAAGTTCACAAACATGTTTAGTATCATCCTAAGATCATATCCCACTAACCAATTAACCATTAACATCTCAAATTTCTGGGTCCAATTTTTACGCAAAACCCTAAAGCTAATTTAATCGATTAATGAAAAACTAGCCGTTGGATTAAGATGAAATTAAAAACCGTTGTTAAGAATCATGATCAAAACATCTTATAACTTACAGATTTGAGAAACAACAGATGGATCAATAGGATGATTATGGATCGTTGATGAGTTAGATGAAAAGAGTAAATGCTTGTGCAGGTGTAGTAAATGTGGTAGGTCAAATGAGTTTTGACCAAGGTTAATAGTAGTTTCTCTATATGACATTTATGGCCCCTTAACCTTATATTACTTTCACACCTAGTGCCCAATTAACTTTCATATGTAACTTTCGTTAACTACACCAATCCATGACAAGAACAACTTGTGGAATTTTACTCCCCCTCGACCTTAGACCGAAGTCTTTTCAAAACTTAAAATTTATTATAATGGTCAAGGAAAGTATCCCGAAAAAAACTTTTTGAAGCATCACTTTAGATAAAAAGTAATATTTTTGGTAAAATGCAAGTATAAAGTAAATATTTTGAGAAATTTAAAAATACTTTTCCTCCCCATCAACACTTGTTTTATATAATTGAAGACATTTTACAAAAAATAGTGTTGAAAAGAGTGGTATATACTTGCATTTTTTTTATTTATTTTTTATTTATTTTTATTTTTATTTTTATTTTTATTTTTTATTTTTTTTCTTAAAAAGAACAAAAATCTTTTTGTGTTTTTTGTTTTTTTTTTTTTGGAAAGATATTTAAAAAGATAGTTTTGATGTTTGACGATCAATTGTGTTTTAAAAACTTTTCCAGATCATCTGGAGTCAAACATCGCATACCAATTTGGTGAACTAGACTAGCAAACCTTGATGGTGCTAAGGATTTGGTAAGTAAGTCCGCCAATTGGTACTCAGTCCCAACAAAATACAGTTCAACGGTACCCTTTTCAACATGCTCTTTGATGAAGTGATATTGGAGATCAATGTGTTTGGATTTGCAGTGAGAACTGTGTTGCAGGAGATAGCAATGGCACTTTTGGAATCACAGTAGATTGGAATCTTGTTGAACAGGTAGCCATAATCCTTAAGTTTTGATCTCATCCAGATGACTTGTGTAGTCCTGCTTCTTTGATTGCCATGACACAAGTTTATCTCCGAGAAACTGTAATCCACTAGATGTACTTTTGCGTGTGTCTAAACATCCTGCATGGTCAGCATCTGAAAAAGCAATTAGTTCAAAACAAGAATCCTTCGGATACCAGATTCCCAAGTTAATGGTTCCCTTTATGTATCGAAGGATTCTTTTGACCTCACTGAGGTGTTTTTCAGTTGGTTTGGACTGATAGCGAGAGCACATGTAGACAACAAATACTATATCAGGTCTACTAGCTGTGAGATACATGAGTGACCCAATCATACTGCGGTATTTGGTAGGGTCAACAGGTGTCTCATGTAAGTCAGCATCTCGTTTTGTGGTATAGCCCATTGGTGTATTATAAGTATCACAACTCATCATTCCATGTTTCTTTAAAATTTCTAGAGCATATTTGGACTGATTTATAAAAATTCCACGGGGTGATTGATGAACTTGTAGTCCTAGAAAGAACGAAAGTTCACCCATCATGAACATTTCAAAATTATCTTTCATTAATTTTGCAAAATCATTAGAGTAACTTCTTTTTGTTGAGGCAAAAATAATGTCATCGACATAGATTTGAACAACAAGTAAGTCCTCCCCGTAGGTTTTTGTAAATAGTGTTGGATCCACCGATCCTTTAGAAAATTTATTGGCCAGCAAGAAAGTGGACAGTTTGTCATACTACGCCCGTGGGGCTTGCTTAAGTCCGTAGAGTGCCTTTTTCAGTCGATAAACATGATTGGGACGCTCAGGATCAACGAAGCCGTCTGGTTGGCTTACATAAACTTCTTCACGGAGTTCTCCATTAAGAAATGTTGTTTTCACATCCATTTGGTAAACAACCATGTTCCTGTGTGCAGCATAGGCCAAAAAGATATGAAAGCTTCATGTCTAGCCACTGGAGCAAAGGATTCTGCAAAATCAAGTCCTTCTAGTTGGGAGTATCCTTTCGCTACCAGGCGTGATTTGTTACGTATGACTGTGCCTTCTGCATCTAGCTTATTTTTCCAAATCCATTTTAACCCGATGACAAAGACTCCGTCAGGTCTTTCAACCAATTCCCAGACTTCTAATCATATGAACTGCTAAAATTCCTCTTGCATAGATTCAATCCAGTTGTCATAGGTCATTGCTTCTTTAATGTTCTTTGGTTCCTCTTGACAAACTGTGAGTGCATAGATACAAGTTTCTCCATCAGTGTGAAGTCGTTGTCTTGTCATTACAGGTGCATCTGGATGGCCAATAATATGAACTAGTGGATGATCTCGAGTCCATTTGTGTGTTGAAGGGTGTAGTTGATAAGTATCTTGCATGTTAGCAGGATCCAAATTGCGTGTGGATGACTCAGCTACTTCAGGAAATGTAGGAGCCGGTGCAAACGGGTTAAAGAACGCATTAGGATCATGCTCTGCAATTTGTGGAACTGATTGTGGTATAGGATCTTCAGCTGATTGTCGGGAGTTAGAAACAGTTTGTTCTGCTGTAAATGGTGATGCATTTGGAGGACCGTCTTTCTCAACAGTTGTTGTAGTTTGTTGAGGTGAGTCAGGTACTGGAATGTTATCAGGTTGAGCAGCGGAATTAGGTGAGACCTCAGTAGAACGGTATTCAATTGTATCATCAATCAGTGGAGCAAACAAGGTTCCCAATTCTTTTCGGTTGAGTGGCAATGGTTCAACCGAAGAGTTAAGACGGTTGAATTCGGGTCCTAAGCTGTGTTGCTCAGAAGCCATTTGTGTGAGTTCATCAAAATTAGCGTGAATAGTTTCTTGAATTTCTCTTGTTTGACGATTCCATATCCAAAAACCTTTAGAATTTTCACAGTATCCAACGAACACTCAGATGTCAGCCTTTGCTTTAAGTTTACCTAGATCATCACGATCATTTTTCGGATAACAAAGTGCTCCAAATACATGAAAGTAATCGATGTTCGGTTTTCTTTTGTGAACAATTTGATAAGGTGTTTTGAGATGGCGTTTAGTGATCATGCAACGGTTTTGGGTATAACATGCGGTTGAAACAGCTTCCGCCCATAAGTAATCTGGTAATTGAGCATTAATCAACATTGTTCTAGCAGCTTCCACTAACGTCCTGTTGTGTCTTTCAACAACTCCATTCTGTTTTGGGCTTCTAGGAATAGATGTTTGATGTTCAATTCCCACTTTCTCAAAATATGACCGAAGTGTCTGATTCTTAAATTCAGTTCCGTTGTCAGTTCTGACTATTCGTAGCGTGTTGCATAACTGAACTTGAATTTTAGTGAGAAAGGTGATGATCATTGAAGGATCCTGATCTTTACTTCGTAAAAAATAAACCCAAGTCCATCTGGAGTAATCATCCACAATTACCAGTATGTAGCGTTTACCGTTGATACTTTGAACACACATCGGTCCAAACAAATCCATATGAAGCAATTGTAAAACATGATTCGTACTGTGCTCAGGTATCAAAGGAAAATGAGCCCGAGTACTTTTTCCTTGTTCACAGGCTGAACATAAGTGATCTTTGGTAAAACGAAATCTTGGAAATCCATCAACAAGTTTGTGACGAGCAAGTTCAGTCATAGTTTTGAAATTCAAGTGCGAAAGACGTTTGTGCTATAACCAAGATTTAGTCGATTCTGCTTTCGAGAGAAGACATATCGGAGACGTAGCAATCATATCTGACATTGATATTGTATAAAGATTAGAACCACGTGAGCTAGACATTAGATCGTTTCCTTGTAAGTCACGAACGAAACAAGTTTTCTCACAAAATGCAACTTCTAGATCCCCATCACAAAATTGACCAACAGAGAAAAGGTTGTGTCCAAGGCCTTCCACATAATATACACGACTGATTTCAATGTTCCCACTGACATAGTCACCATATCCCATGATTAAAGCGTAATGATCATTCCCGAATCTGACAGTACCAATGAACTTTGAAACAAAGTTGTGTAACAGTTTGAGATTGCCTGTCATATGTCGGGTGCATCTGCTATCAACAATCCAGAGAACAATCTGTACCACCTGCATCACAAGAAGACGACAAGGATGGAACAGAAGTAAGGGTGGAACCCAAATAAAGTGCGGGTTCCTGTTGGTTAGAAGCACATGTATTCAACAATTTAGGAATCCATTTAAAGTCTGGTTTATATTGTAACCAACGTTGCCAATTCCAACTAGTTCTTGCTTTCTTTTTGGTGAATTCACTAGTAATGGGCTTGTTCCTAGATTTGTTCTCTGCACTTATGGGGGTAACTTCAACTTTATTAGAAACCGTAGACGGCGGCTTGCCTAATATAGACTTAGAGGCAGTAGTGGGCCTAGAAGGAATGCTTGTCCTACGCTTCTTATGACGATTAAGAAGAGAATTAGCTATACATTTTGTATGAACACCAGATGATACGCTTTTACGAAAAAACACACAAGATGCATTAATATTCAAAACATTCAAAGGTTCATCATTCGTTACATGTAGATTTTGATTACAATTTTCCAGATTAGAATCTAAATCTGATGCAACATGAGTTTTATTTAAATTCCTTAGTTGATCTTCTACTTCTTGAGCTTCTAGTTGTCCTCTTTTACGTTGCCAGAACCTATTCTTCTTGTTACTTTTTCGGTTGGGTCTGCTAACGCTACTAGTGGAGACTAGTCCTGTGGAAGTGGAGTTATCAACATTAGTGTTTTGAACAAAATTTTCTTTAGCAGTTTTGTCTAATTGATACAATCCTGGTGCTATCACCGTGGTGTCAACAAACTTTCCTTTTTGAAGTAGCTTAATTTTCTCTTTTAAATCAATGATGATGTGATTTTTATCCTGAATATCAGACTCAAGTAAACCATTGAAATATTTGATGTCATCGAGGTTTTGTTGCCATTTGGCGTTTTCAATTTTTAAATCCGCAATTTCTTTCTCGTATTTGAGACACAGAC
The DNA here is from genome assembly GCA_030686995.1 of Artemisia argyi. Lineage (NCBI taxonomy): Eukaryota > Viridiplantae > Streptophyta > Magnoliopsida > Asterales > Asteraceae > Artemisia > Artemisia argyi. The sequence continues at coordinate 65,886,516 of CM060677.1, forward strand.
TTTTTAAAGACTCATTGTTATTACAAACTGACAAGAGTTTGAATTATTTTGACTTTGAAATTTCAATTTCATATCAATACTCTGAGCTTGACACCATTCAAGCCTTTGTTTGAGAAGACAAATTTCTTTTGAACATTGTTTTGTGACATCATCATTTTGTATTCTCAGCTTGTCATTTTCATGTTTAAGTGTCTCTATTTCCACATTCAACAAGTTATTATCCACACAAAGATCATCCATAAGCATAGAAGTACCAGATTTATAGAGATCATTCATGATAACAGACAAAATATCAGCATTGAGAACTTGTTCCAAGAGTCGATCAACATCATTTTTTAAAATTCTATTTCTTTGCTTTTGTACAAAAATCGCATTTTCAGTTGAGTTGAAAACGTTTATCATTGATTTGACCTCGTTTTGAAGTTCCTGTTCCCACCGTTTAGCACAGAGACGGAGGTGTTTGACAATTGGCAACATTAGTTTTTGAAAAATATCTCTCTTTTCTCGCTCGTAAGCGGATTGAAAAGTTTCAATTTTTATTTCAGAATTACGTTCAATTGTTTCCTCCAAAATTTCGATATCTTCCATAAAAATTTTGTAATAATTTAAGACACGACAATTTTTCGGTAAAGGTGTAACTTCACCGGATGATGGTAAAGGACCATTTATTTGTGCTACAGGTTGGACAGGGGCCGCATTAGAGGATGAAACATATGACTCAGTGACATACCATGATTTCTCAGGTAATTCTTTTTGAGGAACAAAAGATTTAGAAATATGAGGAGCTTGTGAATAATCATATGGTGTCCAATATTGAAGATAACTCATTTTTTATCGGCTCTCGTCTTCAAGTTCTTCCTCTTCCTTAGTATCAAAAACAACAGCACGCGCAATCGTATTATCAAGCATGTGGTCCATACTGTAAATCTTAGGATTTTCTTTGAATGCTGTGTGAAGAAACATTGATTTGAAATCGCCAAGTGCAAATCCTTTATCGGGTCTCGGTTTTAAAGTAAATTTCTGAATTGTTGTGACAGAGCCCCCGGTTTATTAAACAATATTACGAAATTCTTTGAGTTGTTTTTCAAGATCAACAATCTCACTGAGTAAGTTATCTATATACTTCCTTTTTCGTATTTTATGTTCACAAAAATCCTTTTTGCAACTGGACAATTCTGTTTCTGTTTTTGAAAGTACTTTTTGAAGATGTTCAACTTGCATTTTCAGTTCACACTTTTCACTTTCGAGTTTAAAAATCAACTTTCCGTTTGACTCAATTAAATCTTGCATTTTGTGTTGAAGATCTTGCTCTTTGTTGTAAGAATCTTGAAAAGCTTTTTCAAAACTTTTTGCATGTTTAATCTAGTCTTCCTGATTTGAAAGTTGAATTTTATAACACTCAATATCTCTTGCAAGTGACGCATTTGTTTCTTTTAAGGCTTTGTTTTTCTCGTTGTATTTTATGATTTGCAATTGTTGAGCATTCAGTTGTTTAGATAACAATATGAGGTCAGGGTCTGGATCAAATGTTGGTTCATGTTGTTCAATATGATCATGTTTATCATTCTCAATAGGATCATCAAATGAAACAACTGTGTCATCATCAAATATGACAACTGTGCTTATTTGTTCATCTGTTTGAGAAGATGAAAATGAGTCAGATGGAACAACTTGCGCCATATTTGATTCAGAAGCAGAAGGTGAGGCTATTTCATTTATTAGGCATGCATTAAGGTCATGTACCTGAGACAAGCCGTCAGTGTCATACACTGGACCTGAATCATTAAACTGAAGTTCCTGCATGTTGGCCATAAGCATCACAGCTGCATTGGCTTCCAGGTCTTCCATGTCATCGTCATTGTTCACATTTGCCATGAAGTTGTTATCCTGTTCAGGGAAATGTCCATCTTTTTCATCTTGAAGAGCCATGAGTAATGCCTGTTTGTGAAACTTACTACCCCGAGTTCTCGGTTTAGGACATGCTGTCGCTATATGACCTTGTTCATTACAGTTATAGCACCACACTGCATTCCCTGTTTGAGTTCCTAGTTGCAACTGGTTCAGACCTTTGCTGAGAAGAGCCTGAGTTGTTCCTGAGCCCTCCATTGTTATTAAACCTCTGACCATTTCCAAAATTTCCTGAAGAACTTCTTGAACCAGATCGACCATAGTTACGATTCTGAATTTCCACCCTTTAATCATTGACAACAGCTTGATTCCTTGTGTTAGAAGATGAACGTTGATGGTTGTTTGTTTTGTTGGAGAATTTGCTAAAAGCACGAGCAATAAGAGCAAGTCCCTGATTCAACGTATTAAAGTCATCATCGTCATCTTCATTGGTGTTGGAGTAATAGACTGCATCATTGTTTAATGGAACAAGTTGAGTAGAAGTATTTTGTGGAGATGAATCATAAGGGACCATTTGGTTCGAGGTAGAAGATTGTGGATAACTGAAGTAGTTTTGCTCTTGAACATATGCATGATTTGACATAGGTGGTGGAGCATAGGGAGATTGAGCTACGAGTGCCAAAGAATTTGGTGTTGGTGATGGTGAGTATCCTCCTCGAAGAGCTCGATCTTTTTCCACTTCAGGTTCATGGTGTTTCAGGAAATCATACAACAAACCATATGGAGCATCATGAAGATTTTTGGTTTGTCGAACAAATGTCACATATTTATGCCAATCTGGACCAAGACTACCAACGAATTTGGAGTTTACTGCGATCCTTGGTACTGTGATTTTGTGACGTTCTAGATCATTGACCGCATTTGTGAAACGATGATAGTAAGATTCAAGTGACTCTCCTGGTTCAATTGTGATGTCTGTGTATTCCATGTAGAGTTTGGATTCCATATCATCTTTGTTCAATTGAGTGCCTTCCATAAGGAGATGAACATGTTCCCACATAGCTTTGGCTGTTTTCTGAGCATCGACACTTCGATAAATTGGATTAGGTATACCTTGAAGTATATAAGCCATTGCATACTCATCAGCTTCACGATGTAATTTCTGTTCTTCTGTGAGTTGAGATTCTGGAAGAGGTCTATCTCCAGGAGGACGTGGAGGATCAGCAGTTGGATCACCAATTTCAAATCTTGTTGGCCACTCAAATGGTCCTTCAAGTATCACTTGTTTCAAGAATTTCCCATGAGGTTTCTTTAGTTCAAGAAATCGTAAGAATCGACTTGACCATTGAACATAGTTCCCAGGTGTTAGTATTGGAGGTGTTTCAAGTGATCCTGCCTCATGTCTAGATTGTTGAGTTGTAATAACTTCACACATTCTAACAAACCAGTGAGGTTGTTTGGAGGAAAACTGAGTGTTTTGTTGTGACATTTGATATGGTTGTTGTTGAGGAATGATTTGATGTTGTTGCATCATGAGATATTGTGGTTGTGGATTAAACGGTTGTTGATGAAAGTGTGATTGTGAAGGTTGTTGATATTGTTGCTGATGGTATTGTCGTTGCTGATACTGCTGATGTTGTTGTTGCTGAGGATTAGAGAAGTAGTAATGTGGTGGTTGAGACATCTTAGAACACTTGTGTAGCAATGGATCTTTGTAGAAGATTGAAATGCACGTTCCTTTGGTTAAGTTCAAAATCCCTGGGGTAAGTTGAAATCTTACGCGTAAAAGTGAAACTTATGCGTAGACTTCAAAGTTACGCATAAAGGTTGATCTTATGCGTAAACTATAGAGTTATGCGTAAGATTGTACCTTATGCGTAAGTTTTAAGCTTATGCGTAAGATTCTTATGCGTAAGGTTAAAAGACCAAACAAATCTTTCAAACTTATCCAAGCTTGAAAGATATCCGAAGTCGAAGTATTCCACTAACTTATCCAAGCTAGGGAAGTACTGAGTCACCATAGCACGAAGAGAAAACCTTTGATGAGACTTATGCGTAGATTCCAGCAACTTACGCGTAAGAGTAAATCTTATGCGTAAGATTGAACTTATGCGTAGAAAGGCAACTTCTGCGTAGGATGAATCTTCAGCGTAGGATTTAGGCGTAGAAATTGAGCTTACGCGTAGGATTTAAGCGTAGAAAGAGGGTTTTGACTAATGTTACGTGTAGGAAAGGGGTTTTAACCAAAACTTATGCATAGAAGGGACAAAAAGGTACCGTAGACAGCTTTTAAAACGTACTATTCACTAATCTTACGCGTAAGATGGTCAGAAAGTTGAAAAATCACAAATTTTTTGAAGAAAAATGCTTAGAAATAAGGTACTTTTGATCAAATAACTTCACCAATACTTAGAAAACACTAACTATAGAAGATTTTGAGTAGAAAAAAAAAACCTTAAAAATCAAAACTTAATGCAAAATCTAAGCTTCTAAACACTATATTAACCTTAAAACTTATCCAAGCTTCAAGATTTAAGTGTAAGAAACAAAGAAAAAAGCAAAAAAAAAAAATGATAAAATACACCCTAAATCCCACGTTAACACCAAGAAACACACTTCAATCTCTATTAGGCGAATGATACCACTTGTTAGGTCACCATTTTGTAAACACAAGTATAAGAAATGAGATGAGAATAAGAGATGGTTGATTATAAGAATGAGAGAAAAGTAAGTGCAAAAGTTTCCTTAATGTATTCAAATAACCAACAATTGTAATGTTTACATAAGCTTAGTATTTATAGGGGAGGAGTAGGGCAACACTTCCTTCCTCCCTCTTACTACTTAGACGTGGGCTTTCAAGGCCCATGGACATGCATACTTAAGCCTAGTAACATAAACATAGTGAAATAAATACCTAAGCAACCTATTACAAAAGGTAATGACCGAGACTTGACTAAAATACAAAAGTATGTTCCCAACACGGTTGGTGCAAAACGGATGTGCATTCCATTGACTTTGTTCTGAAGATCCAAATCAACATATCAAGGATTTTCTTAAAATTGTTGACTCCATTGACCTTGATGTTCCTACTCAAGAGACGGCGCATTTTTGTCTCTTCAAATTCTCTCTACGTGACCATGCTATCAATTGGCTTGAGCGTTTACTCAAGGGATCCATCTCGACTTGGGATGATCTTACTTCTCATTTCCACGCACAATTTTTCCCACCGGGGAGAACTAATAAAAGTTAAGGAATGACATTTTGATGTTCCAACAATGTCAAGGTGAAACTCTTTACGAAGCGTAGACTCGTTTCAAGGACTTACTTCAAAAAGTCCCTCATCATGGCATTGATCTTTGGCTCCAAGTCCAAATTTTCTATGACCATGTCAACCACTCCACAAAGCAAACCATTAACCAAGCATCCGGTGGTAATCTTCGTGATAAGAATGCGAAAGAATCGTGGGGTATCGTAGATGTTCTTGCTCTCTATGACACCGAATGTTGGAATGACCCCCGCGAGTTGAGCAAAACAGTCAAGGCAATATCCTTGCTTTCTACTAACTCAAGCATTCCCGATCATAGGATCATTGAACTTGAAGCCCAAGTCAAGTTTCTAATGAGTTCCTACATAGTTCCTAAACCTTCACATCAAGTGAACAAAATCACTTCTTCTTGTGAATTATGTAGAGGTCCCCATGACACTCGTGATTGCATGGAACTCCCCGAACAAGCTTTTGCGGATTATGCATCCTCGCGTACAAACAGAACGGGAGACAAGTGGTTCAATTTCAAACCTGAGCAAAACACTCTTGGTGATTCATACAACCCCTCTTGGAAAAATCACCCATACTTTAGGTTGAAACAAAAGCAAATTTTATCTCGAAACAATTTTTCATGCCCACCTAATCATTTTCAACCAAGCGGTTCATCCTTGAATTGTCCCTTTAATAATCCTTCCGTTTCCAATAATTCAAACTATCTTGAAGGATTGGTATCTAATTTTATGTCATCTCAAGAAGCTCGCTTGTCCAAGTTTGAAGACGATTTTAAACAACAACAAAGCAAGATGTCAAATAAAATTGATACTCTTTTAAAGGTTCTTAATGACCGAGTAATGGGAGCACTCCCAAGTGAAACCGTTAAGAACCTGAAACTAAGTGTTAACTGATATGTGGGAATCGCACCAGGCTTTACCTCTCGAGGGATCTTGAGAAGCTTACAACTCCCACCAAGCAGTGTACCTGATCGTTGTAGTAGAGTATAGTGACAAGTACCGGGGGAATGATCGTTCAACTCAGGAATAGTATAGCTAGGATTAGAAAGTCTCCAAAACTAAGTCTAGAGGTGAGGGATGATTCTTTTTGTATTTTTATGTTTTATAAAAGCAAGTAAAATCTCGGTTTTTGGAAGAGTGGGCGGAATTAGTTGCTAGCCAACTAACCCAATCAACTACAAATGCAATCAAAACTAAATAACAGAAATGAAAATGAAACTAATTATTGGTGTAACAATAATGGGGAAAGTTGTGTTTACTTAGGTTTCATTACTCCCTAGATATCTTTTACAGGTTGATAGCTTGTTACAATTGCATGGATGATGGGTCATATTACTTAATACTAGTCGTAGGGCCGTGTACAATATTCCATAACTCTATAGGATCCTACTTCACTCCTATGTCGAGCCATTAGAAGCTCCTAACATGGGATCATTAGAATTCTCATACGCATTAAATAAAACCAAATATTGTAGTACACCTCCGATCATGTTTCTTAAAACGTTCAAGCAAGTTACCAATGGAAGTCTGCCAGCTTTCTTAAGCCTAACATTGAATACAATCATTTGTAACAACTATAAACAAACAATCAACCCATAATTAACATCTAGGTTTCACTACATCTAAGCAAATACAAAAGTAATCTAGCTGAGCATGTTAAATTGAAGACAAGTGTAAGATATATTCAAGAAACACATAGACATATTGATTGAATTGAAAGAGTACTTATCTCAAATTGAACATGAAAGTTTCAAAAGGATGAAACCCTTGAAAAAGCTGGAAAATTCGACCTAGGGTTTTTCCCTCAAAGTTGCACACTAATGAATGAAATTTGGAAAGCTATATAAAGATTTTACAGGGTGACGGCGTCAAGAAGGAATTTGTAACGCCGTCAACTCGCCGCTTATAATAAAATCGTATTGCCTAGATCTGATTTTGACGCCGTCATGTAGGAATTTCTTCTGGGCCGTCACTAACAAATGGACCATGACGGCCTAGGTGACGCCGTCATCTTATATACTTGAAAACACTCCGGACCGTCACGTGTATCTTCCATTTCCACCTCTTTTGTAACTCTTGACACCGTCACTTGGAGACTCTTGACGCCTTCAGGTACTGTTCCCAGCAAGGAAAATTGAGACTTTGCCGTTTTCTTCACTTTTATGCTCCAAAAACGTCCAAAATGCTTCTTTTTCCAGATTTCACTTCAAAAGTACCTAAAATGACAAAAGGAACGATTTAGGGTAATATTTGACCAAAGACAAGCACGGAGGTCATACACTAGCACCTCACAAATAGTGTTTAGATACTCACATCTCTCGGGTGTAATAAAGTATATATCAAAATATGGAAATGGAAAACATCTCTCACTACCTGTCATAATAAAATAGATTACCATAGGCTTGGGAAAGGATCAAACCTCCACCACTCGGCGTAAGCACCTAGTATAAACTATCAAAGAGGTCTTTCAAAGGTTTATAGCGTTAGGTGTAGGGATATGGAATACACGGTTTTGTTGGATAAATGCAATATTTACTGGTGGCGAGTTAATTATCTTGGTTAATTACATGTACAATATGGCATTGCTAAGCCAAGACTAGAGTCGACTTAAGCTAATAAATCAAAAATAACAAAAACATAAAACAAACATAGAATAAAATGGGATGGTAGTCCGTATGTGTTTTTTCTCTTTTCTTTTTTCTATATATATATATATATATATATATATATATATATATATATATATATATATATACTTATTATTATTTTTTTTTTATTTTTTTTTGGCATACACTCTTACCCTACCATCCAAAATAATACATCATAGGGAATGTATATTCCCCTTACACTTGAATTTTTACATACTTTACAATAAACTAATCTAATGACTCAAATCAAGATAATCAAAACACTTGGAGTACTTTTTAAAATTAATGCACATATAAGGGTAATATATGATGTTCTTCCCCATTACTCCATAACACAAGTACTTTACCCATGAGTCCCAATCGTCCCAAAACAATATGTACAAGATATGACTCGACTTAGCAACCATGTAATCAATTAGATAATTAACTAAGGGTTTTAAAAAATAACAATAATGCACTAAAAATGAGTGCATACAAGGAAGGCTAAGGTGATTTGGTTGCACATTTGGGGTGGGTTGTAACAAATTCTTCCTTTAAGTAAAATGCTTAAAGTTAGAAACGAAAAGATAAGCTCGGAGGGGTGTACTAGGGGTTTCGTGTACTAAAAATGAGTACAAAGCTAAGGTGTGGGAAAATTAATTGACTTTACTAGCCAAGTAATATGACTTAAATGGTCAAGTAATTATGATACGGGTTTAACACAAGGGTGATCCTAATGCCTCTTATCATGTAGTAAATCCTACTACACGAATGTAGTCTCACTAGCGGTCTCGGGATGCATCACTAACGCAAGTTCTAGAATCTAAATGCTACCGGTACACTCATAAGCACTAATAGTAAATGCTTTTCCTATCTGATGAGGCGAAAAATGATCCATTTTTAGGGGGTCATTTAAGCCCGGAATTGAATTTATTTGATCAAATATTGCCCTAAATCGTTCCTTTTGTGATTTTAGTTACTTTTGGAGTGAATTCTGGAAAAGGAAGCATTTTGGACGTTTTTAGAGTATAAAAGTGAAGAAAACGGCAAAGTCTTAATTTTCCTTGCTGGGAATAATACCTGACGGCGTCACAAGGTTCTACATGACGGCGTCAGGAGTAAAACAAGAGGTGAAGTGGATAGAGTCCGTGACGGTCCAGAGAGTTTTACACTAAGGGCATGACGGCGTCACCATCATGGTCCCATTGCATGTGACGGCCCAGAGTAACTTTGCACTTGACGGCGTCAGATCTGGATCTAGGCAATCCGATATTACTATGGGCGGCGAGTTGACAGCGTCAGACATTTCCTCTTGACGCCGTCACGATGGAAAATCTATATATAGTTTTGCAATTTTCATTCATTAAGAGAGGACAATTAGAGGGATAACTTGGAGAAACCCTAGCACAATTTTTACTGTTCTTTCAAGGGTTTTTACCCTTTGAAACCTTTGATGTTCAATTAAGATAAGTATCTTTTCAATTCATTCAATATGTCTATGTATTATTTGAATATATCTTACGCTTGTCTTGATTTTAACATGCTAGGCTTGATCTCTTGTGTGTTTGCTTAGATGTAGTGAAACCTAGATGTTGATTATGGGTTGATTGCTTGTTTATAATTGTTACGGATGAATGATTTCGATGTTAGGCTTAAGAAAACTGGCAGACTTCCATAGGGTAACATGCTTGAACGTCTTAGGAAACATGAACCAATGCGTACTAGGTTTTCATGGTTGTATTTAATGCATGAGCGAATTCTAATGATCCCATGTTAGGAGCTTCTTGCAGGCTCGACATAGGAGTGAAGTAGGAGCTTATAGAGTTGGGGAAGTACGTACGCCACCCCACAAATGGTATTAAGGAAAATAACCCGTCATCCACGCAATTGTAACAAACTATCAACCTGTAAAAGATATCTAGGGAGTAATGAAATCTAACACAATTTTCCCATTATTGTTCACACCACTAGTTTAATTAGCTTTATTTTCATTTTTATTATTTTATTTTGATTGCATCTTTAGTTATTGGGTTAGTTGATTAGCAACTAATTCCCCCACTCTTCCAAAAACCCGAGATTTTAATTGCTTTTATAAAAAAATATAAAAATACAAAAAGAATCATCCCTCACCTTTAGACCTAGTTTTTAGGCTTTCTAATCCTAGCGACACTATTCCTGAGTTGAACGATCAATCCCCTGGTACTTGTCACTATACTATACTACAACGATCAGGTACACTGCCTGGTGGGGATTGTAAGCTTCTCGAGATCCCTCGAGAGGTAAAGCCTGGTGCAATTCCCACGCATCACTATCAAATCTAAAGGCGAACCTCACATATTTGGGTGGAAAATCTTTCTGAATGGTACGGTTTTGTGCTAGTCATACAACTCCTATCCATGAGATGCTTGCTAAGGCTAAAGTTTCACTCTTAAATGTTGTAAAAAAATTTAAATTTGGCGCTAAAATTACACTAACAAGTGTTTCTCTTAGTTTTAATACACACCTACCATCGAACAAACAAACTCAAGTGCAATTGTATCCTATAAGGTATCATCATTTACCCTCCCCTTACAATTAGGATGAATATTGTCCCCAATGTTCAATTAAAGAATGTAAAAGTAAAACAGGTAAAAGAATGAAAGCAAATACTCCCCTGATTCGTTCGGTGTGGATAGTGTGGTAACAAGGTTAGATCTTCCTCCAAGAAAATGAACATTCAAAGCTTCCCTTCCAGAAAAATAAATCATCTTCTTGTCATATATAACCTGTTAAACCTGAGAAAACAAACAAGGCAACCTCGCATAAAATCGGCGGCAATCTATATATACTAACAAGTCCTAGAAAACAAATTAAGATACAATGCTTGTGGAATGAATGTTTGCAGATTTCCTGCAGTTTATAAAACTAAAGAATTAACAAAAACTTTAAGACTCCGTTAGAAAAACAAAACTCACAAAATTTCCAGAATTTTACACCTGACGCCATCAGGAGTTAACTCCTGACGCTGTCAGAAGTGACCTGCAGAAATCTTTACGTTAAGTTTCCGGAAAATTTCTGGAAAAACTTATGTCCTACTTCCTAGAAAATCTTGCAAAACATCATTATGACTCGATACAAGCATTTGACTCTAACAAGTACTAATACACCTGTCCATTTAATATTGTGGCGAATCAAGATCAATTTCATTCTTATAGACAAATTTAGGGGTTCCCCTTACACTTAGCTTTTGCAAAATACCTATATATGAAGTTAAGATGAAGTTAAACAGCAAAATAAAGCATTTTCACAATTTTAGTTTGAAACATGATCTACCAACAATAAAAACAAAGCATGCATACGGAAGCAAATAACATCAAACAATTAAAAATCACACATAACATGGGTTGACTCCCAAGAAGCGCTTTTCTTTATTTTACGAGTCTTGTAGCTAGACTTAAGGTCGTGGGCAATTACGTGACGTCATCATTGGTTACATTTTCTAGGTCATCTCCAGTCTTAGTTTTGTATTCCGGACCTAGTTGCAAACATTCCTTGTAGAAACCAAGTATTTTATTCATGACATAATCTACTCCTCTACGTCTATCCTCATCATTCCTATAATAAACCGCTTGCTTGTGTTCCTTTTCTATGTTTGATAGAAGGCGGTATTGTTCAATCTTATAGGGCATTTGGTAAGCAATCTCATCGTTCCCTTCCTTGAATCTAACGATTCCTAGGGTCGGGTCATAACTCATCTTAGAGGCCTCAACAAATGGTTTTCCGAACACTACTTGACTTAGGCAATCATCTATTACCGGACGAGTATCCTCTACTATCACAAAGTCGATAACATAAGTGAAATTTCCTGCAAATACATGCAATCCTTTCACTCTTCCTACAAACTTGCTCATCTTAATCGTGTTGGGCATCATCCTATAACCAAGTTGCTTCTTCATCACCCAATTATAATAGGTCCTAGTCATGATGTTTATAGGAGACCTAGGATCGATATAAGCTTTCCATACATGCATATGCCCAATGTTGCATGGTATGTTGATGTTAGAGGGATCACCTACTTTAATAAGGGGTGAACCAAGGATATATGGTGTCTCGGGATCATCGAATAAATCCTTGTGATATTCCCGTTCTTCTTTGGTGGGCAACTTATCAAAATACTCTTCTACGTTTTCTACTTCCTCTAACTTTTCTCCCTTATTATCCTCAACTTATTTAATCTCATCCCTAGTCCCGGTTTCTATTTCAACTTCATCCTTGTCACATTCTGTAGACTTTCCTGACTTCACCCAAAAAGATTTTCTTTCTTATTTTTATAAAATGTTTATCAAAAATCACAAAAATATCCACCTCTACCCTCCTACATTTTTGATTCTTCATTCCTTACCCTCCTAAACCTTTTGATTCTTTCTATGTCTCATCCACACCTTCTGATTTGTCAATGGTGTGGTAGTCCTAATAATGGTGGTAATTGCCCCGGTTGTGGCATAGTAGAGTCATGAAACGGGTCTGTCTATAACCAAGATCCCCATTCCTACCATGACACAACTGATTTATTCCATCAGCTACCACACTATGAGACTCACCAGTTTTACTGTTGTGAGTACTGTGGTGGTTGAGGTTAATAAGGATGAGATTAAGGAAGTTGAGGTTAATAAATGGATTTGAGATATCTTTACCAAGATCCGTTTGCTCCTGGATTAGCCAGTCCTTTTGTGGTTTAGACATGGTGGACTGATAACCAAATTTTTTTTGAAATAAAGTGATTTTTTTTTAAAATTTTGGCAAAAAGCGGGGGTACTAGAAAGTATAATGTGATAAAATTCGCTAGAATTTCTCCCCACACTTAGAATTGAATATTGTCCTCAATATTCAAAGTCCCGACTATTATGCCGACTCTTTGAACGTAAAAAGGCAACATTACAAGCTAAATGTGGAAATACCATTTTTTCACTTTATTTATATATATACATATACATATACATTACACACACACACACACACACACACACACACACACACACACACACACACACACACACACACACACATATATATATATATATATATATATATATATATATATATATATATATATATATATATATATATATATATATATATATATATATATATATATATATATATATATCAACAACAGCAGGGGTACCTCCCCCACACTTAGGGTGAAAACCCCATATGCATGCTACTGTTTTTGTTTACCGAGTCGCTAGCTTGACTCGACCCCGAATTCATTTGTTCTTGGGGAAGCAAGATGTGGAAGAAACAATCTCGATCGGAATTTCATTCAAGATGTTTGGACAAACATTTGAAGCACGTGAAAGTTCTACACCGATGAGATATACTGAGAGATCCTGGCTTAATATAATGGTAAATGGGAATGCCGGGGTCAAAGATAATGTCTTCATTCCCGAAGGAGTGAAGAACAGGTGAAAAATGGAAGAAAGATCTTGATAACAATCAAGACTAACTCATCATTATCAGAAAGAGAATTCATAATTGGTATATCATGAATCTCATCATTGAAGCTCATTTGATCTAGACATATTATGGGCGGGAGGGATGGTATTTTGATATCAAGCAAATTCTCATGGCTGAGAACATTTCCCCCAGGGACACAAGGATCATCTTTGTCTAGATCAAAGTAGAAGTTATCATACTCCGGTGGAGATATGATATGAGTGAGTTCACGTGAGAACTCCTCGAATGTGAATGAATCATATACGGGGAGAGAAATTTGAGAATGAGAAGTGGTACTGCCACTAATCTTCTCTCCCATATGATCAAAACTGAAGGCTTCAAATTCCGGTATAGAATCATCAAAAAAAATGTCACTATCCTTAATGGGGATAGGATATGAAATGGGTTTTTCATTGAAAGCCTCAATTTTAGAAATGAGGAGATTGACATTCAATAATGTTGCACGAAGTGCTTCATCTTTGATTTCGGTGTCTATCTCATAATTCTCTTCTTCTAAGCTAACTAGCTCAGAAGGTAATTCTTCCACAAAAACGATGTCTCCACAAGATAACGAATCGTCATCAGAAGAATCGGAGAACATCTCAACATGATCAGTTGGGAAGATAAGAGGAGGAGGGATATCACACACATGATCAAGAATTCCCTGTGACTCTCTTGGGATTGGGAAAAGGTTGTCAACACTAGACTTTATGAATTCGTCCGATTCCTTTTTAGGAACAGTGTCAAGATGCTCGTCCCCCATGCTCAAAGAGTGAGTGGGAACCTCGGGTGTGATAACAGTAGATTGAGATGGAATCTCAACTGATGGAATTTCATCTCATGAATCTTTATAAAATTAAAGAATATCAAGTGTATCTTCATCATCACTGTCATCAGGAATGAAACAAAATCGTGAGCTAGATGGCTGCTTTTTCTTTTTCAATTGATTCCCTAATAGATTTCTCAATGACATCTTGGGAATTTATTTTAGTAGCCTGTTCTTCAGCTAACAATTTTTCCATCGATTTTTGCTTTGGATTATCTGGGGTATGTATGATTCCTTTCAAATCTTTCACTAAGTCCAAAAGATCAAAGAGAAGTCTTTGAGGAATTGGCTGAGGTGGAGGTTCGTCATAATACGATGTGTCAAAATTGTTACAAGGAAATGGATTCCTTTTTTGGCAATCGGAGCTGAAGTGTGGACCCCCACAGTACTCACAACAGTAAAACTGATGTGGCTGTGAGTCGTATGTGCTGTAGTCATAATTGTTATCAGGAACCTACTCATAGACAAGCGTGTTTCCTGATTGACAATCAGAACTGTAGTGTAAACCACCACAGTACTCACAACAGTAAAACTGCTGAGTCTCATAGTGTGGTAGCTGATGGAATAAATAAGTCGTATCATGGTAGGAATGGGGATCTTGGTTATAGACAGTGTTGCAAAAATCGGCTGAGGCGGCCGATTAATCGGCGATTAATCGGCCTCGGCCTTGGAACTTGGAGGAAATTCCAAGGTAATCGGCCGATTAATCGGCCGAGGCGGCTGATTAATCGGGAAAAAATCGCAACTCAGCCCCCGACGGCCTCGGGACCGATTCACGATTTTTGCAACATTGGTTATAGACAAACCCGTTTTCTGACTCTACCATGCCACAACCGGGGCAATTACCACTATTATTAGGACTACCACACCATTGACAAATCAGAAGGTGTGGATGAGACATAGAAAGAATCAAAAGGTTTGGGAGGGTAAGGAATGAAGAATCAAAAATGTAGGAGGGTAGAGGTGGATATTTTTGTGATTTTTGATAAACATTTTATAAAAATAAGGAAGAAAATCTTTTTGGGTTTTTTTTGTGTTTGTTGAAAACTGATTTAAAATGTTTTTGGTAATCGTATTGAAAAACTAAATCGTTTCCTCTTGGATCACACTAAGTAATCTTTGAGTAATCTGAAATGGTAAAATTTATTCGCTTTTGTTTTTATGAAAATATGAACAAGGATGGATAATATACAAAGAGTGTATATCCAAAATCACTAATCTTCAAAACCGTTTAGAATAACGCGCACAATCTCCCCGGCAGCGGCGCCAAAATTTGATTGGCTCCAAACGGTCAACCTAAATTGACCAAGTTAATGGTCAACAAAGTCAAATAGCTTAGAGTAAATGCTCCGCGGAATACAGTGTTTCCCCGGGTCGTTATGTCCCGACGAGGTGTGAATTGTATTCAAAACGGGTTTGAAAATCGGGTGAATTTGGACAGGAAAGGGTTTGGGATGATTACGCTAAGGAAATACAAAAGAAAATAGCTTAAATAAGCTATATTAACAAGATTGTAAAATTGGAAAACCCAGAAATGTTTAAAACTTAAAAACGCGTACGTCTGATTTAAATTTACGTAGACGTACGAAATAAAACGGGAGTTTTATAGAAATAAAATACTGATAAATATGAAAATTATATTTTTACAATCCTAATTATAAAAGAAAATTTTTAGAAAAATAAAATTAATTTTTACACTATTTAATTATTTATTATTAATTAATTACTAATTACTTATTAATTAACTAATTAAACTAATTTAAATTACTAAAAATACTAAAATGACTTAGATAATTATGACAATTTTTATAAAACTAAGTAACCATCACAGGAATCCTAGAAAAATATAAAAAGTCTATATTATATGTTTTTAAACTATTTTACTAATTATTAAACTAAATATTAATTAATTACTAATTAAATGAATTAAATTCTAAAAAATAGAAAATGAACAGTAAAAATTATGAGAAAATTCTTTAAAGTATATTATATTATATAAAAGCTAGGAAAAATATAAAAAGTAGGTATTATTTGATGAAAACTAATTTTGCTATATTAATTAATTATTACTTAAACTATATTTAATTCTAATAAATACTAAATGACAAGAGAAAAATCTAGAAAAATTCCTAAAATTATTTTAAGTTACCTGGAACCTAGGAAAAATATAAAAAAGTGGTATTATTTAATAAAAACTAATAATCCTATTTAATATGTCATTATTAATTATATATCAATTTAACTAATAATAATTATTAAAAATAACAAACAAAGAGAGAAAAATCTAGAAAAATTCTCAAAAATACTTTAAACTGTTAGGAACTGAAGAAAAATATGAAAATACAAAAGTGCTTAAGAATAAGCTGAAAAGAAAAATGAAAAAGATAACTTCTATTAAATAGAAGCTATCACTAATTTTAAAGTTGGATTTTCTGGTTTTTCCTTTTAAAAATCTACTTCAAACTGAAAATGAGAGACTTTTTGTGAATTGGACTCAGCTAGTGCTTAACAATAAGCTCTTTGGAGTGCTTATGCCTTGACAGTTGACTTTGGTCAACTATGAGGGCAAAAAGCTTTTGAAATAAGCTAAAAACTGAGACACAAAGGTAAATTAAGCTACAAGGTACTGAGATTAACACAACAAACTGAAAATAACTAATAAGTACTAGGAAAAAGCTAGGAAGCAACAAATAAGCTCACTAATACACCACAGACCACATGGGCCAAAAAGACTATCTGCAGCCCAATGTAGGGCCCACCTGGGTGATCAAGGGTCTAAAGTGAGGGTAGATTCAACAAGTTGACTTGAAGTGCTTATAATTAAGCCAAGATTTAGTCCATGGGTCCCACCAATAAGCTTGGTATGAGCTTATTAAGTTGGCTGCATACACTGATGATTCAGTGTATATAGTTGGCTGAGAGGATCTCAAGGGCCAAGAAAAAGCTAGGGCAAGGACAAGTATTCCCAAAATAAGCAATGGTATTTGGAGATTAGCTAATAAACATCCAAGAAAAACTAAATTCAAGATCAGGGGACCACAGGTAAGGGCTGGGCAAGCTTATGAAAATGGGGCATGTGGACAGAGTTGTGGAGCAGGGCAAACCCTTGCCCTGCAGGTCACTTTGAGGCCACAAATAAGCTAGAAAGTGATGAGGCGAAAAATGGTCCATTTTTAGGGGGTCATTTAAGCCCGAATCTGAATTTATTTGATCAAATATTGCCCTAAATCGTTCCTTTTGTGATTTTAGGTACTTGGAGAGTGAATTCTGGAAAAGAAGCCATTTTGGGCGTTTTTGGAGCATAAAAGTGAAGAAAACGGCAAAGTCTCAATTTTCCATGCTGGGAACAGTACATGAAGGCGTCAAGAGTAAATTCATGACGGCGTCAAACCTCAAGAATTAAAATCCGTAGTTGATGACGGCGTCACACACAGGGCGTCAAGAGTAATTTGTGTGACGGCCTAGGCCTTGACGGCGTCAGAAGTAGATCAAGGCCGTCCGAGGAAGTATTTGGCGGCGAGATGACGGCGTCACACCCTTGTTCTTGACGCCGTCATCCCTATTTTCCTATATATAGTTTTCTAGTTTTTCACATTTAAAGAGAGAAGTTTTGGGAGAAACTCTAAAGACGATTTTGGTGTAACTTTACAGGTTTTTCAAGGGTTCCAACCCCTTGATACCTTGCATGATTAATCAAGATAAGTGTTCTTCTAATTCAATCAATATGTCTATGTGTTGGTTGTCTATATCTTGTTCTTATCTTAATTCTATCATGCTAGGCTAGATCTCTTTTGTGTTTGCTTAGATCTAATGAAACCTAGATATTGATTATGTGTTGATTACTTGTTTATTCTTGTCTTGGATGAATGATTTATATGTTAGGCTTAAGAAAACCGGCAGATCTCCAAATGGTAACATGCTTGAACGTCTTAAGAAACATGAACCGAGGCGTACTAGGTCTTTATTGGTTGTATTTAATGCATGAGCCACTGTTTACAATCCCTATAGTTGTGCTGGGCATGGTGTAGGAGGAGATAAGAGCTCATAGAATTGGGGAGTTATGTATGCCACCCCATGAATGGTATTAAGGAATACGATCCGTCATCCATACAATTATAACAAGTAATTAACGTGTAAAAGATATCTAGGGAGTAGTGAAATCTAAGTAAACACATTTTCTCCAATTACTGCTCACAACTTTAGTTTAATTAGTTTATTTTCATTTTTAGTATTTTATTTTGATTGCATCTTAGTTTTGGGTTAGTTGAATAGCAACTAATTCCGCCCACTCCTTCAAAACCCGAGATTTTAATTGCTTTCTAAAAAATATAAAAACACAAAAATAATTATCCCTCACCTTTAGAACTAGTAATTAGGCTTTCTAATCCTAGCGACACTATTCCTAAGCTGAACGATCAATCCCCCGGTACTTGTTACTATACTATACTACAACGATCAGGTACACTGCCTGGTGGGGGTTGTAAGCTGCTCGAGATCCCTCAAGAGGTAAAGCCTGTTGCGATTCCCACGCATCAAGTTTTTGGCGCCGCTGCCGGGGAATAGTTATTGTCTAGGTTAGAATTTCTTTTTATTAGGTCTACTTGCTAGATTCCTTTCTAGTAAGATTTTATTTTTATTGTTAGGATTTCTTTAGTCTATCTTTTTCTTTGTGTGTTTGTTCGTAATTTCCATTGACTCTTCCGTTCACCATTATGGAGTACGCGAATCCACCATACCACCAACCACAAAGGCCATTCTACCCTATTGACATCTCGAATTTCAAACAATATCGAGATGAACCCATATATGATGCATGGACTCGTTTTAAAATTTTACTTCGAAAATTCCCTGATCATAGTTTCTATTTAGCATCCCTAACCCAAACCTTTTACTATCGTGTCAGCCGATGTGACCAAATGTGCATTGATGATTTTGCCAATGGGGGCCCTAGGGGATTAAGTGCTGAAGAAGCATGGGATACCATAGAAGACTGTGCCCAATATTATTATAGAGTAGACAACCCAACAAACAACATCACAAATCAATCAAAAACAAGTTTGAAGGAGCAAACAGGAAGTTTGTCTGGGGATGATTACTCAGGGATACCTGTGTGGATGTCACCTAAAGCCATAGTACAAAATAAGCACATAGGTAATCTTGATACAATGGAGGATGAGGTGGATAATCCAAGCCCACAAAGTACCCCACAAGTCCTACCATCATTTGAGGCACACATACCACCCGTGACTTACCCTGAAGAAGTAGAAAAGACTATAGGAACCCCAATAGAGGTAGAGCCCTTGGACCAAGCACTACTAGAGGATATAGGTTTGAACACTTATAGTGATAACCTTACTCCTAGTTCTAGGGAAGTTCCTAGTTTTGATGAACATGAGCCTCAACCAAAACCATTACCTAATCTTCCATCCTTGGATGAAGATTTAGGAATTGAAATAGGTCCCGATCCACCCATCAAACCATGTAGTCCGGGTAGTTTTACATTGAAGGTAGTAGACCCCAAGCCTTGTAGAGAAGAAGCCAATATTGGAGTGAACCATGACCTTACATACTTACATCACCCATTCATGATTGATCATAAGAAACATTATGGGTTTAAACCAGGTTTATTAGGTCAAGATGGATTCCCAACTAGTAGTCTCTTGAAGTTGATAGAAGATGATCCCTTTCTAAGAGAAAATCTTAATCCGCCCACTAACCTAATTGAATTAGGTAAGGTTATGATGATAGGAGCACAACCCTTTGAGCATATAATTCATCCACCACTCTTTCCTCACGAAGCATATTTCTACCCTAAGGGTGTGTATCGCTACTTTCACCCGCACTTAATCCTAAGTGTAGGGAAAACCTCACCTTTATCCGTGAAATAAGGGTAGAGTCAGGCTCGTGACTCGAACAAAAACAAGCGCTTATTGGGAGGCAACCCAAGTTTTATTTATTTGTGTGATTTTTATTTTTGTTTGATTGTTATTTACTTCCGTATACATGTTTAATTTTTATTGTTGGTAGATCATGTTTCTAAACTAAACAGTGGAAATACTTTACTTTGTTGTTTTGGCCTAGTCTTAACTCCACCTAAAAGTATTTTTGCAAAAGATAAGTGTAAGGGGAAACCCCAAATATGTATTTAAGAAACAAACCGATCATGATTCTCCACAATATTAAATGAACATGTATATTCGTATTTGTTAGAGTCAAATGCTTGTATTGAGTCATAATGAAGTTTTGCAGGATTTTCCAGGAAGTAGGACCAAGTTTTTCCAGAAATTTTCCGGAAACTTAACATAAGAATTTCTGCAGGTCCATTCTGACGGCGTCATGAGTTTACTCTTGACGGCGTCAGGAGTAAAAAATCTGGAAATTTTACCGGTTTTGTTTTTCTAACGGAGTCTTATGGTTTTTGTGAATTATTAAGTTTTATAATCTCCAGGAAATCTGCAAACTTCATTCCACAAGCATTATATCTTATCTTGTTTTCTAGGATTTAGAAACTTATATAGGATGCCGCCGATTTTACGCGAGGTTTTCTTGTCTATTTTTGTCAGGATTTATAGGTTATGTATGACAAGAAGATGATTTATATTCTGGAAGGGAAGCTTTGATTGTTCATTTTCTTGAAGGAAGATTTAACCTGGCCAACCTATAATCCATACCGAGCGAATCAGGGGAGTATTTGATTTCATTCTCTTTACTTTTTCACTTTTACATTCTTTACTTGAACATTGGGGACAATGTTCATCTTAAGTGTAAGGGGAGGGTAAAAAGATGATACCTTACATATGCACTTTCGCTTGAGTTTGTTTTGTTTAATAGTAGATGTGTAATAAAACTATGAGAAATACTTGTTAGTGTAATTTTAGCGCCAAATTTAAAATTTTTTACAACATTTAGGAGTGAAACTTTAGCCATAGTAAGCGTCTCATGGATAGGAGATTGTATGACTAGCACATAACCGTATATTCAGAAAAATTTTCCACCCAAATATGTGAGGTTCGCCTTTAGATTTGATAGGAAAAGCATTTACTATTAGTGCTTATGAGTGTACCGGTAGCATTTAGATTCTAGAACTTGCGTTAGTGATGCATCCCAAGACCGCTAGTGAGACTACATTCGTATGGTAGGATTTACTACATGATAAGAGGCATTAGGATCACCCTTGTGTTAAACCCGTATCATAATTACTTGACCATTTAAGTCATATTACTTGGCTAGTTAAGTCAACTAATTTTTCCCACACCCTTAGCGTTGTACTCATTTTTAGTACACGAAACCCCTAGTACACCCCTCCGAGCCTATCTTTTCGTTTCTAACTTTAAGCATCTTACTTAAAGGAAGAATTTGTTACACCCCACTTAAATGTACACCCAAATCGCCTTAGCCTTCCGTGTATGCGCTCATCTTTAGTGCATTATTGTTATTTGTTAAACCCTAAGTTAACTTTCTAATTGATTACATGGTTGCTAAGTCGAGTCATATCCTTGTACATATTGTTTTGGGACGATTGGGACTCATGGGCAAGTACTTATTTTATGGAGTAATGGGGAAGAACATCATATATTACCCCCATATGTACGTTAATCTTAAAAGTGCTCCATGTGTTTTGATTTTCTTAATTCGAGTCATTAGAATAGTTTAATGTAAACTATGTAAAGATTCAAGTGTAAGGGGAATTCTCATCCCCTATGATGTATTATTTTGGATGGTAGGGTAAGAGTGTATGCAAAAAAAAAAAAATCAAAAAAATCAATAAAAAGAAAAAAAAAATAGAAAAAGGAAAAAGAGAAAGAACATACGGACTACCATCCCGTTTCATTCTATGTTCATTTTATGTTTTTAGTTATTTTTCATTTATTAGCTTAAGTCGAGTCTAGTCTTGGCTTAGCAACGCCATATTGTACATGTAATTAACCAAGATTGTTAACTCGCCACCAGTAAAACTTCCTTTATCCAACAAAACCGTGTAATTCATATCCCTATACCTAACGTTACAACCCTTTAAAAGACCTCTTTGATAGTTTATCCTAGGTGCTTACGCCATGTGGTGGAGGTTTGATCCTTTCCCAAGCCTATGGTAATCTATTTTGCTATGACAGGTAGTGAGAGATATCTTCCGTTTCCATATTGTAATTTACACTTTATTACACCCGAGAGATGTGAGTATCTAAACACTATTTGTGAGGTGCTTGTGTATGACCTCCGTGCTTGTCTATTGGTCTTTAGTGGAATGCTTATTTGTTGTAATTACTTTTATATTAGTGTTAAATGACCCCTAACTTGTCTTTTGAGTAGAATAAAAGCGCATTTGCTTGAGGAGAAGCAAATCTCAAGTGTAAGGGTATATGATGAGGCGAAAAATGGTCCGTTTTTAGGGGGTCATTTAAGCCCAAATCCGAATTTATTTGATCAAATATTGCCCTAAATCGTTCCTTTTGTGATTTTAGGTACTTGGAGAGTGAATTCTGGAAAAGAAGCCATTTTGGACGTTTTTGGAGCATAAAAGTGAAGAAAACGGCAAAGTCTCAATTTTCCATGCTGGGAATAGTACATGAAGGCGTCAAGAGTAAATTCATGACGACGTCAAACCTCAAGAATTAAAATCCGTAGTTGATGACGGCGTCACACACAGGGCGTCAAGAGTAATTTGTGTCACGGCCTAGGCCTTGACGGCGTTAGAAGTAGATCAAGGCCGTCCGAGGAAGTATTTGGCGGCGAGATGACGGCGTTACACCCTTGTTCTTGACGCCGTCATCCCTATTTCCCTATATATAGTTTTCTAGTTTTTCACATTTAAAGAGAGAAGTTTTGGGAGAAACCCTAAAGACGATTTTGGTGTAACTTTACAGGTTTTTCAAGGGTTCCAACCCCTTGATACCTTGCATGATTAATCAAGATAAGTGTTCTTCTAATTCAATCAATATGTCTATGTGTTGGTTGTCTATATCTTGTTCTTATCTTAATTCTATCATGCTAGGCTAGATCTCTTTTGTGTTTGCTTAGATATAATGAAACCTAGATATTGATTATGTGTTGATTACTTGTTTATTCTTGTCTTGGATGAATGATTTATATGTTAGGCTTAAGAAAACTGGCAGATCTCCAAATGGTAACATGCTTGAATGTCTTAAGAAACATGAACCGAGGCGTACTAGGTCTTTATTGGTTGTATTTAATGCATGAGCCACTGTTTACAATCCCTATAGTTGTGCTGGGCATGGTGTAGGAGGAGATAAGAGCTCATAGAATTGGGGAGTTATGTATGCCACCCCATGAATGGTATTAAGGAATACGATCCGTCATCCATACAATTATAACAAGTAATTAACGAGTAAAAGATATCTAGGGAGTAGTGAAATCTAAGTAAACACATTTTCTCCAATTACTGCTCACAACTTTAGTTTAATTAGTTTATTTTAATTTTTAGTATTTTATTTTGATTGCATCTTAGTTTTGGGTTAGTTGAATAGCAACTAATTCCGCCCACTCCTTCAAAACCCGAGATTTTAATTGCTTTCTAAAAAATATAAAAACACAAAAATAATCATCACTCACCTTTAGAACTAGTAATTAGGCTTTCTAATCCTAGCGACACTATTCCTAAGCTGAACGATCAATCCCCCGGTACTTGTCACTATACTATACTACAACGATCAGGTACACTGCCTGGTGGGGGTTGTAAGCTTCTCGAGATCCCTCGAGAGGTAAAGCCTGTTGCGATTCCCACGCATCAGAAAGAAAAATCACAAAAATAAGCTCTAAGTGGGATTCTAAAATTTAATTGAGGGAGTACAATTTCTGAAAAGCACAAGGTCTAAATCCAAGTACAAAATTCTAAACAAATCCTAGAATTTTTGGATTTTCTGCTAAAGATGAATTTTGACATTTTGGATTTTTACTCTTGTTTGACTTTGGTGGATTTATAATCTATTCTACTGATTATTTATGGTGTAATAAGCTACTGAGGCATGAAATTAAGTTACATTACTGACTAATAAGCTCATATGATGAAAATGGACTCTTGGATTCAAACAGACAACAAATTTGGAAGGTTTAAAGTGAATTTTGACTATTTTGCTTATAAGGTAACATGTTTATGATTAATTTAACTCAAACTAACCTAGTGTGACTTAACTCAACCAAAAACAACTACACTACACAACCTGAGCTCATTCAAACAGCATGAACCAAACACCCCTTAAGAAAGGATAAATGAGATTTTTAAAGCATAATGATGATGTAAACCATAAAATTGCTTCCTAAGGACATATACTGATGTAATAAGCTTATAGAAACAAAATAACATCAATTATAAAAACCAATGATCAAGGACAAATATTATGAGCACAAGGGTTATATTGAGCAAACAACAAATCCACAGCTGTAATATGATTAGGCTACTCTCAATAAGAACAGAAAACTCAAAGGTGAGCTAGTATGAGCACATCTACAGTAATGAGTCAAAATCAGAAATGTAGCTTACAAGTTAATTCCAAGCAGTGAACATGAACTAGGCATCAATAATTGTTCCTAAAGCTTACCATAAGCACTACAATCAGGATAATCCACACTCCATTGCTTTCTTCCTTATTTCAACTAACTTTTGAATTTACACTATTTTTTTTTGTATTTTTAAGGATTTTTAGGATTTTGAAACTAAAACTGATTCCAATGCTAAAAAAACATATGACAGCTTACTAAGGACTAATTTGAGCTTAAAAGTTCAAGAACCAACAATATTAATGATATTAAGTGGAATTGAAATATTCAAATGAAAACTTGGTAGAAAATGATAATGGACTTGGAAACTGAAATTTATGCCTGAAATAACTTTTCATTACATTGAAAACATTAAGAGTACACTTAGAAAGCTGAAAATACACTGGAATTTGAAGATTAAATTATTTCGACAATTTAAACTAAACTAACACTACTCCTACTTTAATTACTTAACTGCCTCTCTCTTGTTCTTCTCTTTTGACTTATAAAGGCCCTGGTGCTCTTCCTTGACTTTCCCACTTCACTCAGAACCATTGGATTGCTTCCAATTGATCTCAGCCTTTGATTTTTGTTTTGGCGGAAAAAAATTTTGACAGGTTTAGTGGGTTTGGTGAGTTGTAGGTGAGTGTATTAATTGAGGAGGGGGGTTGTAGGGATAATAGTGGGGGAAGGTGAGAAAATTGATGGTGAAGTCATGGAGGAGGGGACATGGCAGCAGGTTTTGGGGGAAGAGAGTAGAGGTGAACAGTGCGTTGGGTTTGACCAGGGGTTAGTATTAGACAGGTTGGGGAGTGGGCCGTGGGTGTTGGGCTTTGGTGTGTAGTGGATCAGGGTTGGTTAGTGGATTGGGGTGTTGGGTTTGGATAATAGAAATAAAAAGGTTAGTTTGGCTTGTAATATTTCACAAGGACCAATTTTGTAATAATTCTGAAATCAGGGGGCTGGTTTGTGAAACTTTCCAAACTTGGTTAAAGGGTTTTTCCTGCCAAGTATCAATAGTCCAAGGATTGTAAATGCAATTTTTTCACTTTTGGTCCTTCAGGGACTAAAAATGCCAAATACTGAAACTTGAGGGACCAAAGTGCAATTTCTTCAAACTTTCATTCTAAGAACCAATGTTGCCAACTTGTGATTTCCCAAGGACCAAAATTGACTTTTTATCTGAAAATATTTCCCAGGGACCAAATCTGTCAAAAGTGAAACTCAAGGGACTAAACTTGTAAATTCTCAAAACTTTTGAAAATTTTCACCAAAGGACTACATATGACAACTTGTGATTTCAAAAGGACCTTTAGTGACTTTTCTTTTAAAATAAGTGCTCAGGGACTATTTTTGCTAATTTTTGAAAGTTGGGGGACTGAAACTGCCAATTATGCAAACTTTTTTCGTTTTTCATCTGTTTTTACTCATTTTGCATCTAAAACATGTAAAACACAATCCCTGGGATATTTTAAGTATTTTGATGCCTTTTAGAGTGTTTTTAAATGTTTTGCAGCTTAGATTTTACCAAAAATGATGAGTGTTTGAGCACTCATCAAAGGCCATCAAGAGTAACTGCAAAGAGTGACGGCCCAGAACCCATAAAGAGTGACGGCGTCAAAAGTGGATCTAGGCAATACGAATTTGTTTTGGCGGCGAGTTGATGGTGTCACACATTACTCTTGACGCCGTTAGGAGACAAAATCTATATATAGTTTTCCAGTTTGCATTCATTGTGTGCAACTTTGAGGGAATAAACCCTAGACGAATTTTATAGCTTTTTCAAGGGTTTCGACCCTTTGTTTCTTCCATGCTTAATTGAAGATAAGTACTTTACCAAATCATTCAATATGTCTATGTGTTGTTTGATTATATCTTACGCTTGTCTTCTCTTTAACATGCTAGGCTAGGTTTTCTTCGTGTTTGTTAGATGTAATGAAACTTAGATATTGATTATGGGTTGATTGTTTGTTTATAATTGGTGGATGAATGAATTCAATGTTTGGCTTAATAAATCTGGCAGACTTCCAATTGGTAACTTGCTTAAACGTCTGAAGAAACATGATCGGAGGTGTACTACGATATATTGGTTGTATTTAATGCGTAGGTAACTACTAATGAGGCCATGTTAGGAGCTAGTAGTCGGCTCGACATAGGAAGAGGTAGAAGCTTATAGAGTTAGGGAAGATCGTACACGGCCCTAAAAATGGTATTAAGGAATATAAACCGTCATCCATGCAATTGTAACAAGCTAATCAACCTGTAAAAGATAGCTAAGGAGTAACGAAATCTAAGTAAACACAATTTTCTCTCATTATTATTTACACCACAACTTAGTTTAAGTTTAGTTTATTTTATTTTGATTGCATCTTTAGTTAATTGGGTTAGTTGACTAGCAACTAATTCCGCCCACTCCTTCCAAAACCGAGATTTTTTATTGCTTTCGTTAAAATATAAAAATACAAAAAGAATCATCCCTCACCTCTAGACCTAGTTTTAGTGAGTTTTAACCCTAGCGAACACTATTCTTTGAGTTGAACGATCAGTCCCCCGGTACTTGTCACTATACTATACTACAACGAACAGGTACACTGCCTGGTAGGGATTGCAAGCTTCTCAAGATCCCTTGAGAGGTAAAACCTTTTGCTAGGGCGTGATGAGTGCTCAAACATTCATCGTTTTTGATATATTTAAACTGCCAAAACGCACAAAAACAATCAAAAAGATATCAAAATACTTAAATTATCCCAGGGATTGTGTTTTATGTGTTTTAAAAGCAAAATGTGCAAAAACAAAGAAAAAACGTACAAAGTTTGCAGTATTGGCAGTTTCGGTCCCCCAAGTTTCAAAACTTGTCAATATTAGTCCCTATGCATTTATTTTTAAGGAAAAGTCAACCCAAGGTCTTAAAAGTCAAATAATCACAAAATATTATAATTGGGTTGCAAGTTTTCAAAAATTACATAATTAGTCCCAGAAAATCCAAAAATGGCAAAAGTAGTCCCTGGGATTTTTGAAATTTTGAAAAATGTGGAAAAGTGCAAAATTGGTCCTTGGATTATTGGTATTTGGCAAAATTGATCCATTGGAGAAGTTTTGGAAAGTTACACTTCACCCCCCCCTCAACTTTGAAGGAATTGCAAAAATGGTCCTTGTGTTAACTACTAACCAACCGGACCCTATTTTTATCTAATCCAAAAACCAAACCCAACCCAAGCCATGTCTGATCCAGTAACACAATCCCAAGCCCACCACTTAGCCCAAAAACCTTTAAACCGTTTTAAATAATACCCACGTTGACCCGGTCAACTCTTTCTTCCCCCCAACCAAACCACGCAAAACCAGGCTCCATTGTTCCCCCCCCTCCTCACCTTTTTCCAACTCTAGCCCCCCACAATTAATGCCCAAACCTAACTAATCCACCACAATTAATACCCTCAACAACCCCTCACCAGTACCACCCAATTTGGCCCCGTATCCCTTTTGGCGCCAAAATCATGATCAAAGGCTAGGAGTGATCTCATATCAATTCAACGATGGGGATTTGGTCAGAGGGTCAAAGCAAAGGCTGTGGGGCTCTCAGTTTTCAAAAAGCAACCATGTGGAAGGCTTAGGGCTATAATTTTAGGTCGTTATATATAGATAAGCTCATAAGAAGCTAAAGGGTGTAATTTTCTTAGTTTTATTGTAGTTTTCAGTTTATTTTTAATGTAATGTAACTCTTTTTATCAATTCAAGTTCAGTTTGAAGTTTAAATTTCATTTTCACTTTTCAAAGTCTCATCTCAATGTACCAAGTTCTAATTAAGGGAAGTAATGTGTGTTTGAGTTACTCAGAAGCTCTTACAAGCTCAGAAACAAGATATTACAAGTATCATAAGCTTGTGTGAATACTTTCAACTCAGTTTTCAATAAAAACTAAAAAAATAAGAAAAATAAAAATAAATAAAAAATTGTTGATTAAAGGTTGAAGAAAGCATGGAGCATAGTAAATCAAGGATGGCTGTGGGTTAGGTACCTCAGGGGAGGGCATAGGATTGATTGGTTTGGTCCTTTGGTTCTTACTCAGTAGCTTGGAAGGCTTTGTAAGCTAAAAACTCTTTCATCTTTACTCATTAAGTAGCCTAGACTGTTTATTTAAGTTTATTACAGATAAATATTAGTTTGTAAATTAGTTGTGACCATTTGTTTGTGTTTTATATGTGCTTAAGCTGAAACCTCTTCAATAACTGATTTTTAAGGAGTGTTTGGATTTGCCTTGTTCATTGAGATCTTGTGGTTGCAGTGTTGCCATTTTGTCACTTGTGAGTTGCTATAAGTTTATTTAGACCTAAGGACTCATAAAACTTACATCTAATCAAGCAAAAGTCAAAATTGCAAAGATTACACCACCACAGTTAACTGTGGTGGATTTTGAGTCTCAAATCTGTTCATTTCATCATATAAGTTTGTGATTTAACATAATTCAACTCTAATTTAACTTACAAACATGTTTTCAGTAGGTTAGATTAAGCCAAAGTTCACTAAAGTCAAACCTTGTAATTTCTTGAAAAGTCAAATTGTGAGTTCTCAGATTTTGATCAAACTTTGGAGGTGTGTAATTTGATGGATACTAGGTTTTAGAGTCTGAGTTTTTGCAAGTTTAATATCTACCACTTTGTTGATTTTTGTGAATTTTCTAGGATTTTATAGAATTTTTTTACTGGGTCCCACAAAGTCACAAAGTGACTTGCAGGGCAACACATCTGCCCTGTCTCATCAGACCACCCTCACACCACCATCTTTTGTGGTGGTTTGAGGCTAATACAGTGACCCTCAGACCTTTATTTTGGTCCCACTCAACCCCCCTCCTACCAGGGAGTAAGGGTGAACCCTTTGTTTGACCCCCACCATAGTGGACCCCACCTTATTTGGCCCCTAGACTTTGTCCCATAACTGCCTCAGTCCACAACTAAGGAAAGTGCTTATTTGATCTTTTTGGCTTATTCAAGCCACAAGTTTGGCTTAATTCTTGCTTATTTGTGTTCATAAGTCTCAGAGAAACCAAAGAATACAATTGTGGACCCCACATCTTCATTTTGAGCTTAAAAACCTTCACAGTCAACAAAAGTCAACTGTGAGGTGATTAAGCACTTCAAGTGCTTATTTCCAGGGGTGTAGTGAAAGTGCCTTTATTAAAAGTACTTATTTTTAGTTTATTATTAGTTTAGAAAAAGAAAAAAACCAAAAAACCAACTTTAAAAATAGTGATAACTTCTATTTAATAGGATTTATCAATTTAATTTTCTTTTTAATTTATTTCTAAGTAATATATCACTTTTATATTTTTAGAAATTACATTTTAGGTTAAAATAATTTTACAAATTTTTCCAGATTTTTATTTTGTCTTTTAGTGGTATTTCTAATTAATTTTAGTTTAATTTAGTTTTAATTAATATTAATCAATTAAATAGCATAATTAGTTTTTAAATACTATAACCTAGTTTTTATAATTTTTATAGCTTTTATTTTAGTTAAAACATTTTTATAAATTTTTCTAGAATTTTTACTGTTCATTTAATGGTTTTCATAATTTAAATAGTTTAATTAGATATTAATTAATAAATAGAATAATAATTATTTAATTAGCCTAAAAATACTTAGAAATAACTTTTTATAATTTTTTAGGATTCCCATGATGGTTAATTAGATTTATAAAATTTTTCTTAATTTTCTAAGTCTTTTAAGTATTTTTAATAATTCTAATTAGTTTAATTAGTATTAAATAGTTAATTAGTAATTAATTAATATTAAATAATTAAATAGTGTAAAAATACTTTTTAATTTTTCTTAAAATTTTCTTTATTTATTAGGATTGTAAAAATATCAAATTTACACTTTCACCCCTTTCAGTCCTTCAGTTGTACTTTTTGTACGGTTCATCTGTATACGTTTTTAATTCAAACGTATAATTTTAGGTTTAAGCTCAAATTCTCGTAATCCAAATTCCAGTAATCAATCACGTAGCTTTCCTAAGCTATATTTGTTAATAATTTCCAATTAGTTTTGATTATAACCCTTTTCTGTGAATAATTACCCGATCACTAATACGCTAAAGTCACAATTCACACTTCAACGGGATTTAACGACCCGGTGATACATTATATTACCCGGAGCATTGACCTGGACTATCTGACTTTTTTGACCATTATTTGGTCAATATAAGTTAGGTGGTTTAGCATCAATCAACTTTTGGCGCCGCTGCCGGGGAGGTGTGCGCGTTTCTTTAGCGTTATTTGAGATTAGTATTATCTCACCTCTTTCACTGTACAAATACCACCACTTGTGTATATTTTTATAATCAAAAGACAAAAAAGTCATTAACACTTTTCCTAAAGTGTTAAAACACCAAAAAAATTAAAAACAACAAAACAAATCGTAACATTTTCTGATTCGGTTTTCTTTTAAGGTGATTCTTAAAGAAAAAACGATTTTGGTAAACGAAACGATACCAAAAATATTTTCCAAAAGTTTTTAAACCCATACACAAAACACAAAAACATTCGTCTTTTCTTGTGAATAATAACTCTACATAAAAATAAACCATCGAAAACCAAGACAGAACACTTTCCAACTGGAGGTGTGAACAAATAAGTTCCCAAATCAAAAAGATTAAAACTTGCCTTTGTATCCTTGTGGGTGGTGTACCTTTTCTAAAGAAGCCACTCACTTGTGATTATTGGTTTAAGTTCACTGTGGTTTTGTCTCGACTTTGTTTTGATTGATTTTTGTTCCTAGTGCATGCGCACTTGTTCTTCTAGGTCTACTAGCCCATTACGTGAGCTTGTACGAAAACCTAGAAGACCTCGTAGACGTTCAGCACCAACAGTCGGATCTGAGATCCGTACTGTTGCCACACCCACTGTCACCATGGCGGAAGACCGGCCCATGTGTGAACTTCTCCAAGCACCCATCGAGGGTTACGGAGATGCCATTGTTGTTCCAGCCATCGTGGCTGATAATTTTGAGCTCAAAACCGGGTTACTCAATCTTGTAACCTCGAGTCAATTTTACGGTTTTGAGAGGGACGATCCTCATGCTCACATTCGATGGTTCAATAAAATCACATCAACCATCAAGTACAAAAATGTCCCGTGTGAAGCAATCAAACTCCTTCTCTTCCCATTTTCACTGGAGGGACAAGCCCGGATTTGGCTTGAAAAACAACCTCCACGATCTATTGAGACTTGGGAAGATCTTGTCAAAAAATTTGTGAATGAATTCTTCCCACCTTCCAAGACCACGAGTCTTAAAAACGAAATCACCAAGTTCACTCAAAAATACGATGAATCTTTTGGTGAAGCGTGGGATCGTTTCAAAGAATTACTTCGCAAGTGTCTACATCATGGTTTCTCTGAGTTGATGCAACTCGATACTTTTTACAATGGCGTGAGCCAAGCTGATCAGGATTCTCTCAATGCCTCCGCGGGAGGAAATTTTTTGAGTAGAACCACAAAAGAAGCTTTGCAAATCATAGAAAACAAGTCCAAGGTCCGCTCTACACGAGGCAAACCGATTGTTTCTCAAATCAATGCGGGTCCTTCTACTTCATCTTCTATGGGTCAATCTAGCACGGATGCTAAGATTAACAAGCTCACTGAAGCGATCCAAGCTTTGGTTCTCGCCCAAACAAAGAAAGTCTCATTTCCACAACATCCTCCACCTGCTGAGGTTAAAAAAGTGGAAGTCTGTGTAACTTGTGGTGGGCCGCATGCCTACTACAATTACACAGCTACTGATGGTACTCCATACGAAGCTCATGCTTTAGCAGGGTCCCAAAATCAAGGAGGCAATCAATACCGCCCTTCTATGGACCCGAACTATCGTCCTCACCATTATCCTGGACCTCCCGGTTTTAACCAAAACCAAAACGTCCAAAACCATGGACACAACCAAAATAGAGTGAACCAAGGTTATCAAAACCAAGGTCACTTCAATCAGGGTCACGATTTCCAAAATCAAAACCAAGGTTTTCAAAATCTAGGTTTCCAACATCAAGGAAACTTTAACCGGAACCAAGGTCAGGGTAATTTCAACCCCGGGAACTTTCATGGAAACAATCACCAGAATCAAGGAAATTTCCACAATCAAAACCAAGGAAATTTCAATCAAGGCCCCAACCCGAACAATCGAGCCCCAAATATTCCTAATCCGAATCAAGCCATTGTTCCAACCGGGCCTTCATCTGAT
The DNA here is from genome assembly GCA_030686995.1 of Artemisia argyi. Taxonomy (NCBI): domain Eukaryota; kingdom Viridiplantae; phylum Streptophyta; class Magnoliopsida; order Asterales; family Asteraceae; genus Artemisia; species Artemisia argyi. The sequence goes on from CM060677.1 coordinate 65,919,287, forward strand.
GAATTGTTGAAGCAATTCATGAAGTCCCAAGAAGAGTTGAACAAGTTGCTGGTCAGCCAGATTTCTGACATCAAGAAGTCTTTAAATGATCGACCCTCGGGCTCAGGTACTACTTTACCGAGCAACACGATCGCTAACCCGAGGGGCGATGCTAAGGCGATCACAACACGAAGTGGTGCTTCATATGATGAGCCCGCGATTCCTACTACCTCTTCTACCTCTCCTCCTAAGGTAGTGAATCGTGAACCTGAGGTGACAAAGGACAAGGTGCAAATTCCTAGCCCACGAAGTACAGCACACGTCCAACCTCAGGTTAATCCTGAAACCAGATGTAAGCCTGGAGTTGTCTTTGAACCACCAGAAACTCCAGTGGACAACCCTAAATCCAAAACTTCTATTCCCTATCCATCACGTCTCAGTGAACAAAAGCTCCGCGAAAAAGCTAATCACCAAATGGATAAATTTTTCCAAATATTCCAAGATTTGCATTTCGATATCAGCTTCGCGGATGCTATTCTCTTGATGCCCAAGTTTGCATCGACAATCAAAAATCTGTTGAATAATAAAGAAAAATATTTGAGATGGCAAGAACTCCTCTGAACGAGAACTGCTCTGCGGTTCTTCTGAAAAAGCTTCCTGTAAAGCTTGGAGATCCCGGGAAATTTCTCATTCCTTGTACTTTCCCGGGTATGGTTGATTGCTTCGCCCTGGCCGATCTAGGTGCTAGCATCAACCTGATGCCATATTCTGTGTGGAAGAAACTTTCTCTTCCCGAACTCACTCCCACGTGCATGACCTTAGAGCTTGCCGATCGTTCGATTTCTCGTCCCATTGGCATTGCCGAGGACGTATTTGTTAGAGTGGGAAAGTTCCATTTTCCGGCAGATTTTGTGATTGTTGACTTTGATGCCGATTCTAGGGTCCCTCTCATTCTTGGGCGGGGATTCCTCAGAACTGGGCGCGCTCTTATCGATGTATTCGAGCATGAGATCACATTACGTGTTGGGACGGAAGCTATTACCTTCAACCTAAATCAAACATCGAGATACTCCTCCAATTATGATTGTGAATAGGTGAACAAAATAGATGTCATCGATGTTGCTGCTGAGGAGTATGCTCAAGAGATCTTAGGTTTCACTGATGATTCTTCGAGTGAAAATCTCACTCAGTCTTCTCATCCCATCATAGCCAATTCTTCTCCTTCCCTCACTCCGTTTGAGGGAAGTGACTTCATCTTAGAAGAAATGGAGGCGTTTCTCAAAAGTGATTCGATTCCCGATGGAGTCGATAGCCAAGAGATCGACCTCGAGAGGGATATTCTCCTGCTTGAAAAATTGTTAAACGAGGATCCCTCTCATCTTCAGGTTCTACCACAACAACTTCATAATGAGGAGGTCAAAAATGTTGAGAAAACTGATGACTTTCCCGAGGTTGAACTTAAGGACTTGCCGCCTCATCTTGAATATGCATTTCTGGAGGGTAATGTTAAATTACCCGTCATAATTGCCAAAGACTTAAGTTATGAGGAAAAGGCTGCTCTTATCAAGGTTTTGAAGTCTCATAAACAAGCAATTGCTTGGCGTCTCTCAGATATCAAGGGCATTGACCCTGAATTCTGTACTCATAAAATTTTAATGGAGGACGACTTCAAACCTGCAGTCCAACAACAAAGAAGGGTGAATCCAAAAATTCACGAGGTTATCAAACAAGAGGTTTTAAAACTTCTTGATGCCGGATTGATTTACCCTATCTCGGACTGTCCTTGGGTCAGCCCAATCCATTGTGTTCCAAAAAAGGGTGGCATTACCGTTGTCACAAATGAGGAGAATGAGTTGATTCTAACTCGTTTGGTTACGGGTTGGCGCGTCTGCATTGACTATCGTAAGTTAAATGACGCCACCCGTAAGGATCATTTTCCTCTGCCTTTTATGGATCAGATGCTCGAGAGATTAGCGGGGAATGAGTATTATTGCTTCCTCGATGGTTTCTCGGGTTACTTTCAGATTCCCATTGATCCGCAAGATCAAGAAAAGACCACGTTCACGTGCCCCTATGGAACTTTTGCATATAAACGTATGCCATTTGGCTTATGTAATGCTCCGGGCACGTTTCAAAGATGTATGATGGCCATTTTTTCCGACATGATCGGAAAAACTATGGAGGTCTTTATGGACGATTTCTCGGTCATTGGGGATTCGTTTAAAACATGTCTCTCCCATTTAGACAGCATGCTAAAACGTTGTGAAGACACAAAGTTATGTCTAAATTGGGAGAAGAGTCACTTTATGGTCAAAGAGGGCATTGTCCTCGGCCATAAAATTTCAAAGAACGGGATTGAGGTTGATCGTGCCAAAGTGGACGTCATTGCAAAATTGCCTCATCCCACGACTGTGAAAGGTGTTAGGAGCTTTTTGGGTCACGCCGGTTTCTACCGTAGGTTTATTCAAGATTTTTCTAAAATCGCCCGGCCTATGACCCATCTCCTTGAGAAGGATGCTCCTTTTATTTTCTCCCCTGAGTACATCGAAGCCTTTGAAACATTAAAGAAAAGGCTTACCGAGGCACCGATTCTTGTTGCCCCCAATTAGGACTTGCCCTTCGAGCTCATGTGTGATGCTAGTGATTATGCTATAGGGGCAGTCTTGGGGCAACGCAAAACAAAACATTTTCAGCCTATACACTATGCCAGCAAGACTATGACCGAGGCACAAAGTCATTACACCACCACTGAAAAAGAATTATTAGCTGTGGTGTATGCTTTTGAAAAATTCCGGCCATACCTTATTCTGACTAAAAGCATAGTGTATACGGATCATTCGGCTTTGAAGTATCTATTTGCAAAACAAGATGCAAAGCCGAGACTCCTCCGATGGGTTCTCCTCCTTCAGGAATTTGATATCATTATTCGTGATAAAAAAGGAGCTGAGAACCTAGCTGCCGATCATCTCTCCCATCTTGAAAACCCTCATCAAAATGATTTCGAGAAAAAGGAAATAAATGAAACATTTCCTCTCGAAACCCTCAATGCGGTTTCATTTCGTGGAGACTCGATTACCCCATGGTTTGCCGATTTTGCAAACTATCTTGCGGGTAACTTCATTGTGAAAGGGATGTCGTCCCAACAAAAAAATAAATTTTTCAAAGACGTAAAACATTACTTTTGGGACGACCCCTACTTGTTCAAGATATGCGCGGATCAAGTCATCCGGCGGTGTGTGTATGGTCAGGAAGCCGCTGAAATTTTAAAGGCTTGCCATGCTGGTCCCACGGGGGGCCACCACAATCCCAACTACACCGCCAAAAAGGTGTTTGATTCCGGCTTTTATTGGCCCTCGATCTACAAGGATGCCCAAGAATTGGTCAAGTCCTGTGACACTTGTCAGCGCTACGGGAATATTTCACAAAGAAATGAAATGCCTCAGAATGCAATTCAAGTTTGTGAAATTTTTGATATCTGGGGCATCGACTTTATGGGGCCATTTCCATCCTCTCACGGCAACAAATACATACTCGTGGCAGTTGACTACTTGTCAAAATGGGTTGAAGCAAAAGCTTTACCCACAAATGATGCCCGAGTAGTTGTGAAATTTTTAAAAGCTCTTTTTGCCCGATTCGGAACTCCACGCGCTATTATTAGTGATCGTGGTACGCACTTCTGTAATGACAAATTTGACAAAGTCATGCAAAAATACGGTGTGACTCACCGTCTTTCTACTGCGTACCACCCTCAAACAAGTGGACAAGTCGAAGTGTCCAATCGGGGCATTAAAAGAATATTGGAGAGAACTGTAGGTGAGAATCGTGCATCATGGTCGGACAAATTAGATGATGCACTTTGGGCTTTCCGTACGGCTTACAAAACACCCATTGGGTGTACGCCTTATAAACTCGTGTACGGGAAAGCGTGCCATCTTCCGATCGAGCTTGAACACAAAGCCTATTGGGCTCTCAAGCATGCCAATTTCGACCTCAAAACGGCGGGTGATCATAGAAAAGTTCAACTAAATGAATTAAATGAACTTCGTGATCAAGCTTACGAGAACTCTTTGATCTATAAAGAAAAGACAAAGAAGATTCATGACTCAAAAATCAAAAACCGCGTTTTCAACGTTGGTGATCGAGTCCTTTTTTTCAACTCTAGACTCAAGATCTTCTCGGGAAAGCTCAAAACCCGATGGACTGGTCCATTCACTATCGTAAAAGTCTATCCTTATGGCACCGTCGAATTATCTCAAAGTGACGGTCCGAATTTCAAAGTGAATGGACATCGGTTGAAACACTACTTTGGAGAGGACGTACCATCCATGGTCGTCCCGGATCTCCAAACTTTCCCCAAGGACAAATGAATTCGGGGTCGAGTCAAGCTAGCGACTCGATAAACAAAAACAGTAGCATGCTTATAGGGTTTTCACCCTAAGTGTGGGGGAGTCCCCCATGCTATGATTACAAATGAAGTGAAAATACAAAATGGTGTTTTCCACGCTTAGCTTGTAATGTTGCCCTTTTTCGTTCAAAATGTCGGCATAATAGCCGGGATTTTGAATATTGAGGACAATATTCATGCTAAGTGTGGGGGGGGTATTTCGCTATTCTAGCGAATTTTATCACATTTTACCATATAATACCCCCGTTTTAGCCAAAATTTCAAAAAATTTAAAAATTTTTCACTGGTGCTTCAAAATTTTTGTGGTAATCAGTCCACCTTGTCTAAGCGACAAAAGGGATTGGCTAGTCCAGGAGCAAACGGCTCTTGGTAAAGACAACTCAAATCCGTTAACGGCTGGCAATTTGCCCAAAATTGTATGGTTCATCAACTCCCCGAAAACAAATGAGTTGGCTAGCCCGCAAGATTATGGCTTGTGGTAAAGGCCGTGGAAAATCCATAATTGGTAATCAGCTCACCAAGATGTTGACTAGGTCCATCAAGAGTTGGCTAGTCCAGGAGCAAACGGCTCTTGGTAAAGACTTAACAAATCCGTTGAAAGCTGGTGGTTTGCTCAAAATCACACGGTTATCAGGTGTGCCACAGTTCTTACACCTGGCTACTCCAGAAGTGATGGCTTTTGGTAAAGAGTTTAAAATCCATCAAGTTTTCTAAAAATTGCTAGGGACTAGCAATAGTTCAGTGTGGGGGATTGATGAGTGCTCAAACACTCATCGTTTTTGATATATTTAAACTGCCAAAACGCACAAAAACAATCAAAAAGATATCAAAATACTTAAATTATCCCAGGGATTGTGTTTTATGTGTTTTAAAAGCAAAATGTGCAAAAACAAAGAAAAAACGTACAAAGTTTGCAGTATTGGCAGTTTCAGTCCCCCAAGTTTCAAAACTTGTCAATATTAGTCCCTATGCATTTATTTTTAAGGAAAAGTCAACCCAAGGTCTTAAAAGTCAAATAATCACAAAATATTATAATTGGGTTGCAAGTTTTCAAAAATTACATAATTAGTCCCTGAAAATCCAAAAATGGCAAAAGTAGTCCCTGGGATTTTTGAAATTTTGAAAAATGTGGAAAAGTGCAAAATTGGTCCTTGGATTATTGGTATTTTGCAAAATTGATCCTTTGGAGAAGTTTTGGAAAGTTACACTTCACCCCCCCTCAACTTTGAAGGAATTGCAAAAATGGTCCTTGTGTTAACTACTAACCAACCGGACCCTATTTTTATCTAATCCAAAAACCAAACCCAACCCAAGCCATGTCTGATCCAGTAACACAATCCCAAGCCCACCACTTAGTCCAAAAACCTTTAAACCGTTTTAAATAATACCCACGTTGACCCGGTCAACTCTTTCTTCCCCCCAACCAAACCGCGCAAAGCCAGGCTCCATTGTTCCCCCCCCCTCCTCACCTTTTTCCAACTCTATCCCCCCACAATTAATGCCCAAACCTAACTAATCCACCACAATTAATACCCTCAACAACCCCTCACCAGTACCACCCAATTTGGCCCCGTATCCCTTTTGGCGCCAAAATCATGATCAAAGGCTAGGAGTGATCTCATATCAATTCAACGATGGGGATTTGGTCAGAGGGTCAAAGCAAAGGCTGTGGGGCTCTCAGTTTTCAAAAAGCAACCATGTGGAAGGCTTAGGGCTATAATTTTAGGTCGTTATATATAGATAAGCTCATAAGAAGCTAAAGGGTGTAATTTTCTTAGTTTTATTGTAGTTTTCAGTTTATTTTTAATGTAATGTAACTCTTTTTATCAATTCAAGTTCAGTTTGAAGTTTAAATTTCATTTTCACTTTTCAAAGTCTCATCTCAATGTACCAAGTTCTAATTAAGGGAAGTAATGTGTGTTTAAGTTACTCAGAAGCTCTTACAAGCTCAGAAACAAGATATTACAAGTATCATAAGCTTGTGTGAATACTTTCAACTCAGTTTTCAATAAAAACTAAAAAAATAAGAAAAATAAAAATAAATAAAAAATTGTTGATTAAAGGTTGAAGAAAGCATGGAGCATAGTAAATCAAGGATGGCTGTGGGTTAGGTACCTCAGGGGAGGGCATAGGATTGATTGGTTTGGTCCTTTGGTTCTTACTCAGTAGCTTGGAAGGCTTTGTAAGCTAAAAACTCTTTCATCTTTACTCATTAAGTAGCCTAGACTGTTTATTTAAGTTTATTACAGATAAATATTAGTTTGTAAATTAGTTGTGACCATTTGTTTGTGTTTTATATGTGCTTAAGCTGAAACCTCTTCAATAACTGATTTTTAAGGAGTGTTTGGATTTGCCTTGTTCATTGAGATCTTGTGGTTGCAGTGTTGCCATTTTGTCACTTGTGAGTTGCTATAAGTTTATTTAGACCTAAGGACTCATAAAACTTACATCTAATTAAGCAAAAGTCAAAATTGCAAAGATTACACCACCACAGTTAACTGTGGTGGATTTTGAGTCTCAAATCTGTTCATTTCATCATATAAGTTTGTGATTTAACATAATTCAACTCTAATTTAACTTACAAACATGTTTTCAGTAGGTTAGATTAAGCCAAAGTTCACTAAAGTCAAACCTTGTAATTTCTTGAAAAGTCAAATTGTGAGTTCTCAGATTTTGATCAAACTTTGGAGGTGTGTAATTTGTCGGATACTAGGTTTTAGAGTCTGAGTTTTTGCAAGTTTAATATCTACCACTTTGTTGATTTTTGTGAATTTTCTAGGATTTTATAGAATTTTTTTACTGGGTCCCACAAAGTCACAAAGTGACTTGCAGGGCAACACATCTGCCCTGTCTCATCAGACCACCCTCACACCACCATCTTTTGTGGTGGTTTGAGGCTAATACAGTGACCCTCAGACCTTGATTTTGGTCCCACTCAACCCCCCTCCTACCAGGGAGTAAGGGTGAACCCTTTGTTTGACCCCCACCATAGTGGACCCCACCTTATTTGGCCCCTAGACTTTGTCCCATAACTGCCTCAGTCCACAACTAAGGAAAGTGCTTATTTGATGTTTTTGGCTTATTCAAGCCACAAGTTTGGCTTAATTCTTGATTATTTGTGTTCATAAGTCTCAGAGAAACCAAAGAATACAATTGTGGACCCCACATCTTCATTTTGAACTTAAAAACCTTCACAGTCAACAAAAGTCAACTGTGAGGTGATTAAGCACTTCAAGTGCTTATTTAAAGGGGTGTAGTGAAAGTGCCTTTATTAAAAGTACTTATTTTTAGTTTATTATTAGTTTAGAAAAAGAAAAAAACCAAAAAACCAACTTTAAAAATAGTGATAACTTCTATTTAATAGGATTTATCAATTTAATTTTCTTTTTAATTTATTTCTAAGTAATATATCACTTTTATATTTTTAGAAATTACATTTTAGGTTAAAATAATTTTACAAATTTTTCCAGATTTTTATTTTGTCTTTTAGTGGTATTTCTAATTAATTTTAGTTTAATTTAGTTTTAATTAATATTAATCAATTAAATAGCATAATTAGTTTTTAAATACTATAACCTAGTTTTTATAATTTTTATAGCTTTTATTTTAGTTAAAACATTTTTATAAATTTTTCTAGAATTTTTACTGTTCATTTAATGGTTTTCATAATTTAAATAGTTTAATTAGATATTAATTAATAAATAGAATAATAATTATTTAATTAGCCTAAAAATACTTAGAAATAACTTTTTATAATTTTTTAGGATTCCCATGATGGTTAATTAGATTTATAAAAATTTTCTTAATTTTCTAAGTCTTTTAAGTATTTTTAATAATTCTAATTAGTTTAATTAGTATTAAATAGTTAATTAGTAATTAATTAATATTAAATAATTAAATAGTGTAAAAATACTTTTTAATTTTTCTTAAAATTTTCTTTATTTATTAGGATTGTAAAAATATCAAATTTACACTTTCACCCCTTTCAGTCCTTCAGTTGTACTTTTTGTACGGTTCATCTGTATACGTTTTTAATTAAAACGTATAATTTTAGGTTTAAGCTCAAATTCTCGTAATCCAAATTCCAGTAATCAATCACGTAGCTTTCCTAAGCTATATTTGTTAATAATTTCCAATTAATTTTGATTATAACCCTTTTCTGTGAATAATTACCCGATCACTAATACGCTAAAGTCACAATTCACACTTCAACGGGATTTAACGACCCGGTGATACATTATATTACCCGGAGCATTGACCTGGACTATCTGACTTTGTTGACCATTATTTGGTCAATATAAGTTAGGTGGTTTAGCATCAATCAGGGCGCAATTCCACGCATCAAGTTTTTGGCGCCGCAGCTCAGCGAATAGTTATTGTTCAGGTTGAATTTTATTTTAATTAGGTCTACTCATTTGATTCCTTTTTAGTGAGATTATTATTTTCATTTTATTAGCTTTCTTTAGTCTATCTTTTTCTTTGTGTGTTTGTTCGTAATTTTCATTGACTATTCCGTTTGCCATTATGGAGAACGTGGATCCCCAAAATCTGACACTAGAATCTTACCTGAAGAAATATAATTATACTAATTTGGACTTTTCAAGATGGAGGAATAAAATGATGAGAACTGGATCTTGCATTGATTTTAGTGAGTACCTTGAGAAAAGAGACCAAGTGCATAAAGCTTTTAAAATTTCACCTTAGGAGCTCCATCAAACCCTAAAAATACCTCATTTAGTGAAACCTATGCACCATATAAGCCTTCACCTAGGATAGCTTCTTATGAATCTGACCGATATTGTGAGATGGTTGATGTTAAACCACCTAGGTGCATGCTTGGATTAGATTTCACTAAGACATATGATGAACATAAGGAATCCTTTAGGTAAAAAGAACATAGTGATCAAGTTATTAAGAATGATCCTTATGAATCAAACCAAGAATTTGAGATGAATAGAAAAGGATTTGAGATACCTAGGTGCAAGTTGGGGATTGACTTAAGCAAAATACATAATAAGCACATAGGTGATCTAGATGTGATGGAGGATAAGGCGAAAAATCTAAGGCCACTAAGTACTCCACAAGTCTTACCACCAGTTGAGGTACACACACCACCCGTGACTTACCCGAAAGAAGTAGAAGAAACTTTAGGAATCCCGATGGAGGTAGAAACCTTGTACCAAACACCACTAGAGGATATAGGTTTGAATACTTGTAGTGATAACCTTACTCTTAGTTCTAGGGAATTACCTAGTGTTGATGAACCGGAACCTCAATCCTCACACAACTTTCCATCCTTAGATATACATCTAGGAGACAAAAGAGGAGCCGACCCACCCATCAACCCAAATAGTTCGGGTAGTCTTAGGATAAAGGTGGTAGACTTTAAGCCATGTAGATAGGAAGCCAATATAGGAGTGGAACATAACCTTACATGCTTACATCACCCATTCATGATTGATCACAAGAAACATTATGGGTTTAAACTGGGTTTATTAGGTCAAGATGGATTCCCAACTAGGAGTCTCTTGAAATTGATAGAAGATGATCCCTTTTTAGGAGAAAACTCCAACTCACCCTTTGACCCAAATAAACTAGGTAAGGTTATGATAAAAGGAGCACACCCGTTTGAGCATATAATTCATCCATCACTCTTTCCTCACGAGGCATACTTCCACCGAGAGGGTGTGTATCGCTACTTTCACCCACACTTAATCCTAAGTGTAGGGAAAACCTACCTTATTTCCGTTAAATAAGGGTAGAGTCAGGCTCGTGACTCGAACAAAAACAAGCGCTTCTTGGGAGGCAGCCCAAACTTTATTTGTTTGATTGTTTTTTTGTTTGATTTTATTTGTTTCCGTATGCATGTTTTATTTTTATTGTTTGTGGCTCATGTTTCAAAATAAATTGTGAAAATGCTTTATCTTGTTGTTTAACTTCGTCTTAACTTCATAAAAAGGTATTTCACAAAATATAAGTGTAAGGGAAACCTAAATTTGTTTTTAAGAACGGGAATTGGACATGAACTACAACAATATTAAATGAACATGTATATTAGTAGTTGTTTGAGTCAAATGCTTGTATCGAGTCATAATGATGTTTTGCAGGAAATTCCAGGAATTAAGGCATAAGTTATTCCAGAAATTTTCCAGAAACTTAACATGAGATTTCTGTCAGAACACTCTAACGATGTCAGGATTAACACCTGATGGCGTCAGGTGTAAAAATCTGGAAAATTTTCAAGTTTTGTTTTTCTAACGGAGTCTTGAAGTTTTTGTTAATTCTTTAGTTTTATAAATTCCAGGAAATCTGCAAACATTCATTCCACAAGCATTATATCCTTATATATATAAATTGCCGCCGATTTTACGCGAGGTTGCCATGATTGTTTTCTCAGGTTTAACAGGTTATATTGGACAAGAAGATGATTTATTATTTCGGAAGGGAAGCTTTTAACGTTCATTTTCTTAGAGGAGGATTTAACCATGTTAACAATTTATCCACACCGAACGAATCAGGGGAGTATTTGTTTTCATTCTTTTACCTTATTTACTTTTACATCTTTTTATTGAACATTGGGGACAATGTTCAGCCTAAGTGTAAGGGGAGGGTAAATGATGATACTTTAGAGAATGCAATTGCACTTGAGTTTGTTTGTTCAATAGTAGGTGTGTAATAAAACTAAGAGAAATACTTGTTTGGGAAATTTTAGCGCCAAATTTTAAATTTTTTTACAACATTTAGGAGTGAAGCTTTAGCCTTAATGAGCATCTCATGGATAGGAGTTGTATGACTAGCACAAAAACCGTACCACTCAAAAAAAAATCTCCACCCAAATATGTGAGGTTCGCCTTTAGATTTGTTAGGAAAAGCATTCATTATTAGTGCTTATGAGTGTATCGGTAGTACTTAGATTCTAGAACTTGAGTTAGTGATGCATCCCGAGACCGCTAGTGAGACTACATTCGTGTTTACTACATGATAAGAGGCATTAGGATCACCCTTGTGTTAAACCCGTATCATAATTACTTGACCATTTAAGTCAATTACCTTGACTAGTAAAGTCAATTAATTCTCCCACACCTTTGCGTTGTACTCATTTTAAGTACACGATACCCCTAGTGCACCCCTCTGAGACTATCTTTTCGTTTCTAACTTTAAGCATTTTACTTAATGGAAGAATTTGTTAACAATCCACCCCAAATGTACACCCAAATCACCCTAGCCTTTCGTGTGTGCACTCATCTTTAGTGCATTATTGTTATTTGTTTAAACCCTTAGTTAATTATCTAATTGATTACATGGTTGCTAAGTCGAGTCATATCTTGTACATATTGTTTTAGGACGATTGGGACTCATGGGTAAAGTACTAGTGTTATGTAGTAATGGGGAAGAACATCATATATTACCCCCATATGTGCGTTAATCTTAAAAAGTACTCCAAGTGTTTTGATTATCTTGATTTGAGTCATTAGAATAGTTAATTGTAAAGTATGTAAAAGTTTAAGTGTAAGGGGAATGCAAATTCCCTATGATGTATTATTTTGGATGGTAGGGCAAGAGTGTATGCAAAGAAAAAAAATCAAAAAAAAAGAGTATATTACACGGATGGTCCCTGTGGTTTGTCAAAAATTTCACGTATAGTCCCTCAAAGTTTAAAGTTGCATGTATCGTCCCTCTGACTACAAAAGAATAACATCTATGGTCCCTGTGATGGATGTCCGTCTATTTCTCCGTTAAACTTCACCCAGATGATAAACACGTGAGGGTAATAACGTCTTTTCCACTATGGTTTGACTAATAATTCATTAAAGGGTGCCTTCTACCCTAATCTTTACACAGATCTGCCCCTCTCTTGTTACTCTCCAAACGCAGTAAAAAAATCCATAACAAACACAATATCATCAAATCTCTTATATCCAACAAACTCATCTCGTCTTAGATTCTCAAACCCACCTCGATTCTTCAATTGTTTATATGACACAAGGACTCCCAGCAACTTTGGCTTCAAAATGTTGCTATCAAAGGTCTCGAATAGGTTTGTTGAAGATTATGTCTTCAAGATGTTACGGTTCAACATTTGTATCAATTTGAAATACCCACATGAAATCTTGGATCTTTATTTAGTTTATGCATAAATTTGTAATACCCACTTGAAATCTTGATAAAATGTGGTGATCATTAACTGTGGTGATGGTGGTGGCTACGGATGGGAAGAAAAAAGTGGGTGGTGGGGTTCAGGTGAATTGATGTTATTGATGGGCATCAGGTGAATTGTAAGATGGCTACGGTTATGCACATAAGGTGTTTGATGGAATGTGTGAACGAGATATTAGTTCTTGGAATTTGATTATTGGGTGTTGGAATCGGGATTTGAAGTATGCGGATTCATGGGGGGTGTTTTGTAAGCTGCGTTCGTTGGGGTTTTATCCAAATGAGTTTACATATGGGAGTGTTCTTTCTTCTTGTATCGGATTGAGTTTTGTTAATGGTGGGAGATTGATTTACGCACTTGCGTTGAAACATGGTTTGCGTTGGTTAGTTATGTAAGAAGCGGGTTGATAGATTTGTTTTTGAAGAGTTGGTGTTTTGAAGATGCGTTGAGGGTGTTTTATGATGAATATTGTGGGAATGTGGTGTGTTGGAATGCTATAATTTCTGGTGCTGTTAAACATAACGAGGATGTTGTGGGTTTGAATCTTTTTCGAGAAACGTGTAGTGGGAATCCTTCACCGAATAAGTTTACGTTCCCTAGTGTTTTTGGTGCTTGTGCTAAACGTGAAAAACTCGAGCTTGGGAAAGGAGTTCATGGATTAGTGGTCAAATATGGCGAGCAAGAAGACTTAGTTGTAAGGACTGCTATAGTTGAGCAAGAAGACTTGGTTCATGGATTGTGTGTGTGTCTATGTTTTTAGTGTATGTTTTGGTGTTTTTTCCAGGAATTCATTGATGGGTTTTGTAAAAGATCCAAAAGGGTGTCTGAATTTGTATTAAAATTTGGTAATGGAAGAGTGTAGCATTTTGTTTTTGAGTGTTATTTTTAGAGAGAGAGTGAGGTGAAGTACTAGATGATGACTATCTGGAAGAAGATGAGTACATTTGAGTTGAATTTCATGTATAGTCCCTGTGTTGGGGGAAAAAGACGTTATTACCCTCACATGTTTATCACGTGGATGGTATTTAATGGAGAAATAGACGGCCGTCCAACACAGGGACCATAGATGTTATTCTTTTGCAGTCAAAGGGACGATACATGCAACTTTAAACTTTGAGGGACTATACATGAAATTTTTGACAAACCACAGGGACCATCCGTGTAATTTACTCAAAAAAAATTAAGAAAAATAAAATATAATAGAAAAAAGAAAAAGAGAAAAAACATACGGACTACCATCTCGCTTTCTTTTATGTTTAGTTTATGTTTTTATTACTTTTTGATTAGCTTAAGTTGAGTCGAGTCTTGGCTTAGCAACGCCACATTGTACATGTAATTGACCAAGATGATTAACTCGCCACCAGTAAATATTGCCTTTATCTAACAAAACCGTGTTTATCCTATCCCTACACCTCACGTTATAACCCTTTAAAAGACCTGTTTGATAGTTTATCATAGGTGCTTACGCCAAGTGGTGGAGGTTTGACCCTTTCTCAAACCTATGGTAATCTATTTTCTATGACAGGTAGTGAGAGATATTTTCCATTTTCATATTGTGATATATACTTTATTACACCCGAGAGATGTGAGTATCTAAACACTATTTGTTAGGTGCTAGTGTATAATTTCCATGCTTGTTTTTGGTTGAAGTGGAACGATTATTTGTTGTAATTACTTTTATATTAGTGTTAAATGACCCCTAACTTGTATTTTGATTAGAATGAAAGCGCATTTGCTTGAGGACAAGCAAATCTCAAGTGTAAGGGTATTTGATGAAGCGAAAAGTGTACCGCTTTTGGGGGGTCATTTAAGGCCAAAGTTGAGATTTTTTGATCAAATATTGCCCTAAATCGTTCCTTTTGTCATTTTTGGTACTTTTGAGATGAATTTTACAAAAGGAAGCATTTTGGACATTTTTGGAGCAAAAAAGTGAAGAAAATGAGAAAGTCTCAAAAGCATGCTGGAAATTGCACTTGACGGCGTCACAAGGTGCTAGTGACGGCGTCATGAGTTGACAAAAGGGTGGATAAATCAAATACACGTGACGCGCTAGAATGTTTTGTGAAGGGGTTGTGATGGCGTCACGTACAAATTTGTCAAGGCCATCAAGAGTAACTGCAAAGAGTGACGACCCAGAACCCATAAAGAGTGATGGCATCAGAAGTGGATCTAGGCAATACGAGTTTGTTTTGGCGGCGAGTTGACGGCGTCACACATTACTCTTGACGCCGTCAGGAGACAAAATCTATATATAGTTTTCTAGTTTTCATTCATTGTGTGCAAATTTGAGGAAATAAACCCAAGACGAATTTTACAGCTTTTTCAAGGGTTTCAACCCTTTGTTTCTTCCATGCTTAATTGAAGATAAGTACTTTACCAAATCATTCAATATGTTTATGTGTTGTTTGATTATATCTTACGCTTGTCTTCTCTTTAACATGCTAGGCTAGGTTTTCTTCGTGTTTGCTTAGATGTAATGAAACTTAGATATTGATTATGGGTTGATTGTTTGTTTATAATTATTGTGGATGAATGAATTCGATGTTAGGCTTTAGAACACCGGCAGACTTCCAATAGGTAACTTGCTTGAACGTCTTAAGAAACATGATCGGAGGTGTACTACGATATATTGATTGTATTTAATGCGTAGGTAATACTAATGAGGCCATGTTAGGAGCTAGTAGTCGGCTCGACATAGGAAGAGGTAGAAGCTTATAGAGTTAGGGAAGATCATACACGGCCCTACGAATGGTATTAAGGAATATAACCCGTCATCCATGCAATTGTAACAAGTTAATCAACCTGTAAAAGATAGCTAAGGAGTAATGATATCTAAGTAAACACAATTTTTTTTCATTATTGTTTACACCACAAATTAGTTTAAGTTTAGTTTATTTTATTGTGATTGCATCTTTAGTTAATTGGGTTAGTTGACTAGCAACTAATTCCGCCCACTCCTTCCAAAACCGAGATTTTCTATTGCTTTCCTTAAAATATAAAAATACAAAAAGAATCATCCCTCACCTCTAGACCTAGTTTTAGTGAGTTTTAACCCTAGCGAACACTATTCTTTGAGTTGAATGATCAGTCCCCCGGTACTTGTCACTATACTATACTACAACGAACAGGTACACTGCCTGGTGGGGATTGCAAGCTTCTCAAGATCCCTTGAGAGGTAAAACCTTTTGCGAAGGCGCAATTCCACGCTTCAGGGGGATACATGTTTTAAACCGAATACAAGTCTTTTTCTTTAGTTGTTGCACGAGTACCTTCTATTCCATCATTACATTACAAAATATCATGAACCAAAATCACTTGCGAGTGAACGCGAGTATAGTAAATAGATCTATGATGAGTGTGTAAATACTCGTCATTTTTATCGTATCTGAACTGCCAAAACATCCAAAAACACTCAAAAACGCATCAAAATACAGAAATTATTCCAAAAGTGTGTTTTATATGTTTCTGATGCAAAATGTTTAAAAACAAATGAAAAATGAACAAAGTTTGCATAATTGGCAGTTTCAGTCCCTCAAGTTTCTTAAATTGACAAAACTAGTCCCTGAAGGTTTAAAATGAAAGAAAAGTCAACCCAAGGTTTTTAAAATTCAAAAATTATCAAATTGATCCTTGGGTAAAAAGTTTGAGAAAATTACACAAATAGTCCCTGCAGTTTGGAAAACTACAAGTTTGGTCCCTGTACTTTGCAAAACTGTCAGAAATAGTCCCTGGGATGTCAAAACTTTGAAAAATAGCAAAACTGGTATTTGTACTATTCTTATTTGGCAGAAAAGGTCCTTGGAGAAAAGTTTGAAGCTTTGGCAATTTTAGTCCCTCTAGTTTGAGACTTGGCAGAAAGTACCCCAAGGAATTCAAATTTGGAAAAGTAACATTTAAGGTCCTTTGGTTATGGATATGTTGCAAGTTTGGACCTTAGTTTGGAAAGATTTACATAACAGGTCCCTAAACTTTTAGCCACTTACACTTTTGGTCCTTATGTTTTCTACTAAACAAAACCAAACGGAGCCTTTTGTAAAATTAAAACCAAACAAACCCAATCCTACACCCCTAGCCCACCACCACTTCCTTGGCCCAAGTTACAAACTATCAGCCCACCCATTACCTCGTTTTAATACTCCTTCCTTTGACCCAGTCAACCCCCACCTCTTCCAACTCGTCCCCCCACATGTCTGATAATAAACCTGCCAAATCCATCATCACCCCTACACTGCTTTCCCCTCCTACACACTCAACCCTCACCCTTATCACTCCAAACAACCATAACACTCCAAACCACACCCTCTGGCATCAATTATTCAAAGAAAAAGCCAAACTCCAGTTTTGGCGCCAAAATCAAAGAACGGTCTAGATTGAATTCTAGTCATCCAAAGGCCGAGAAGCATGGTGGGAAAAGTCAAGGGTCCCTCAGAAACCCTAGTTGGAAAGTATTTAAATGAAGAGAAGCCATGAAGTAGTTAGTTAGTTTTAGTTTAATTTAGATAATGTTGATTTAATTTAATTTCCATTCCAGTTATGTTTTTAAATTAAAAAGTGTTGTATTCAGTTTGGGTTATGTAATTCAAGTTACCTTTACTTTTAATTTCAAGTTACCTTTTATAAATTCGTATTTGGCAATTTCTAAGTAATTTGACAAGTAACTTAAATATTGTTGAATATGTTGTTTCAGTGTCACATTGAGCTTTACTAAGCTCACTTGTGAGCTTGTTGAAGTTTCAAAAGCCTTTAATCAGTATCCATTACAGATAGTTAAAATACAGAAGAAAAAAAAACTTAGAAAATCAAAAGAAAATAAAAAAAATGGTGAACAAATGTTGATGCAGAAGAGAAACATGGAAGGATTTGGATTGCAATGGGTTTAGAACTCCATGGGGAGTGTAGGAATATAGATTTGATTCTGGTTTGATCATGGTTCTCAGCTGTGGAAATAACTTGTAAGATTGTAGCTCAAAATTTTTATATATTCTGCCATATTGAATTCTAGGTGTTGTTTGTAATTTATCATTGTTCATTTCTGCTTATTTAAAGTTAGTTTAAGTGTATTTAGTAGTAACTCAGTTTGAGGTTTATTTCTTAACTGCTAGTATTTGCCATTTTAAGCTTTTCATTTTTGCTTATTATGTACTGCCTACTATTGAATCCTTATTGCTTAATTTGTAATAAAATGGGTTAGTGAGCACTTATTTCTCATGTTGGAAGTCCAATACAGTAGGTTCCTTTGAAATAATCTTGATAGTTAAGATTTAAGGGGTGTTTGGATCAAGGCATTGTTATGTGTTCAGGCCTGTTAGTGTTGCCATTATTAGTTCAAATATGTTTCATTAGGTTTCATTAGCTCAGCCAAGTCTTAAAATCCAGTGGTCATGTGACTGAAAGTCAAAATTAGGCTAAACCTCTTGTGGATGATTCACTGTTATCTTGTGATGTTCCATACTCATGTTTTCTTGTTCTTGTT
This sequence comes from Artemisia argyi, assembly GCA_030686995.1. Taxonomy (NCBI): domain Eukaryota; kingdom Viridiplantae; phylum Streptophyta; class Magnoliopsida; order Asterales; family Asteraceae; genus Artemisia; species Artemisia argyi. The sequence goes on from CM060677.1 coordinate 65,937,299, forward strand.
GGTTGTGTTTGCTTAATTTAATCATTTAATAGTGTAATACATCATTTTCAGTTTGCTAGGTTAGATCAAAATCCAAATAAGTCAACATAAGTGGTTTTTATGAAAAAGTCAAATGTTCATATTTCAGATTATTGCAAAACTTCCAGGATTTGTTTAGATTTTTGTAATGTGAATTAGATCTTGTAACTTCTTGGGATCATTGCCTCCCACCTCATCTTTAAGATCCTACTTTTTTTATATTTTTGAGATTTTTTATCTGGGCCCCACAGTTGATCAAAGTAGGCTGCAGGGATAGTGATGCCCTGCTGCAGCAGATACACCACCCACCACCACCACCTTGGTGGTGGATTTCTGACCACCACAGAGGTCCCCACAACTCCAACCTTTGTCCTTTCAACCCCCCCTGGTGGGCTTCAAATATTGACCAACCATTTGACCTCAAACCCCCTGGGTCCCACCTGAATCAACCCATCTTTTCTGTCCCATTTCTGTGCAGCCATGAGATTTCAAAGTGCTTATTTGTTGGCTTATTGCTTATTCTGTGGTCACACTTGGATTTTTCCAGCTTAAACAAGTTCCTATAACTTATTTGGACTAGAATCAAACATTGTGGGTCCCACTTAATGCCATTTTAGCTTATTTTCATCCTTGGTCAACTGTAGTCAACTACCTCAACTTTTAGCTTGTTCTCAGCTTATTTTTAAGTTATAAAAAGTTTGTTTTAACAAAAGTTTTTCATTTTTAGGTGTAAATTAAATTTCCAAAAGAAACATCCAGAAAAACAAATTTAATATTAAGTGATAGTTTCTATTTAATGTAATTTAAATTTTATTTTTCATTTTTAGATTTTTATTAAGTACTTAGCTATTTTATATTTTTTCTAAATTCCTTTTATATTAAAGTATTTTTAATAATTTTCTCAGATTTTTATTTTATCATTTAGTATTTATTAGAATTAATATTAGTTTTATTAATTATTAATTAATAATTAGTTTAAAATAGCATAATTAGTTTTTATTAAGTAAAACCTAGTTTTTATATTTTTCCTAGCTTTTATATAATGTAAAATAAATTTAGAAATTTTCTTGTAATTTTTACTGTTCATTTTCTATTTTTCTTAATTTAAAATAGTTTAATTAGATAATTAATAATTAATTAGTAATTAATTAATAGAAAATCCACAAAAAGACAAAACAATTAATTTTAATTTTAAAACTTATTTTTAGTTATTTTATAATTTTAGAAATTTTATTTTCATTTTTCTAGTTGTTTAAATATTAATAATTAGTAATAATTAGTATTTAATTAATATTAAATAATTAATTAGTGTTAAAATTTATTTTCTTTTTCTAAAAATTTTCTTTTACCTTTAAGTTTGTAAAAAAAGTCATTTTCACCCCGTGGGGGTTTTCAGATTTCAGTTTTCACTTTTTATTTTGTACGTTTACGTTTTATTTAAACGTGAACGTACGCGTTTTAAGTTTTAAACGATTCTGGGTTTTCTAGTTTTACGTACTTATTAATATAACTTACTTAAGCTATTTTCTTTTATATTTCAGTAGTGTAAGCAATCACAACTCACTTATACCCATTTCCATCCAAATTCACCCGATCACAAACCGTTTTGATACCATCCACGCCTCGTCGGGACATAACGACTCGGGGAAACCACTATACTTCCGCGGAGCATTGGTCTAGAGAGTTTGACCTAGTTGACCATCCTTTGGTCAATTTAGGTTGACCGTTTGGGGCCAATCAATCTATTTGGAGTTTGACAACTCCCGTTGGTTTACCACTACCGGGTACCAATAGCACTATATTTGAGAACTAAAAGGATTAACCTTGGCAAGTTAATTCCTTATTACGTCCCGTCATGCAAGGGTATGCAGTGCCCAGTGCCTGGACATGTTAACGTGGGGTGTCATGAGTTTAATGCAATAATACTCTATCCATACTTCTGTATGGTTCGGGATGAATTTTGAAAGTCGGCTTTCCCCTCACCCGACAAATGTGGATCTTTCAATACAGGTATGAATATGTTATGTGCTTAATTTAGAGCACTCTGCCAGAGTTTTGAGATTAGAGAGATCCCACTTTTAAAACACCCGATTACGGGAAAATGCCAACTCATGTTTTCTAACACTTGCCTCTAGCCAAGGCTTTTCTAAACTTAGGGAGCTTATATATTTCACGTAACATCACGTGAAAGAATCCATATGCTCATATCCCGTGCTTACATCTTCTCTAATCATGTAACGGGTTTACTCCCTTATTGGTCAAACTAAGTCCAAGGTCTCTTTGCGTAAACGAATCCTTACCCGCATGGGTTATGCTTTACATCAAGGCAAAGCACTTGACTTGTTTTGTACCAAGGTGTTAGTTGAGTACGTCGAGTCGTGGAAAGTCACGAGTTATGAAACAATGGATTCTCGACGTTATGTTACTTGAACTTATAAGTAACCTATGATTTTCTCAACTTATAATCTTAATTGTCTAAACTTTTTCTTCTTAATGACCGTTAGATTATTTCTTAATCTCTTCTTAACCTTGTTAATCACAAAAGACAAAGCCACCAAAATCTCCCACAATCCTTCCCAAAAATCCTTTTCCAACATCTTCTTACATATTCCCTTACACCTTTTACACACTTTTACACCCTTTTGACTTACACACTCTCCCACACAAGATTCCCCACTTTATACAATACCAATATACCTTTCTCATACACCAATACATACTCTTCCCTATACACACATACACTCTTTTCTACACACACATCCTTTCATATACACTCTTTTCTACACATACACACTTTCTCATACATACACTCTTTTCTACGCACACCTTTATTTTCAAAATACACACACTTCACTCACATACTCCTCTTCACACACACAAGGCTCCCCATCCAATCACTCTTACACATACTTACACATAAAACTCACTCCCTATACACACCACGTCTTATACAACCCATATCTTACACTCCCAATACTCTATCATTTAAATTTACACACACTAGGCTCCCCATCACATCCAACTCTTACATATTCTCTTACACACTCTTAGACTATCCAACCTATATTCCCTTACACACTTACACAATCCAACTCATACCTTATATTCCTTACACCCTTTTACATCCCAAACCTGTCTCTCCAATGATGGAATATTCCCTTGGATATGCTCTCTTAACCCAACCATGGTTCTCCTAACCCAACTATGGTTAGTTCTCTACACTTAACCTTGGTTAACTCTTAACCACACCAAGGATGGAATATTCCCTTGGATATGCTTCTCTTAACCCAACCATGGTTCACATCTAACCAAACTATGGTTACTTCTCAACTTACCCCATACTCACCCAACCATGGTTAACTCTTAACCACACCAAGGATGGACCATTCCCTTGGATACACCCTTTAACCTAACCATGGTTTATTCTCTATACATTTCTTTGTAAACCTAACCATGGTTACTTCTTAACCCAACCTCTCACACTCTTCCCTTTAGAGGAATATCCCATGGCATATTCTTTCTCTCTTTTCTATTTCATATGAGGAACACCCATTCTACCCCTATCAAATTACCCTTTCTACCTTTCTACCCTTGGTAATTTGTTTTTCTTATAAACACTTCACAAAACATTTTTCAAATTGGCTATTTTAGTTGGTAAACCTTAGATTGATTAATGTTAAGGTTTTGTGTGAAGTACAATTGGGGGTTTAGCAAGGTAAGGTATTTAAAAGGACAAAACCCAAATTTTTGGGAAAATGTTTACAGATGCCTGGCGTGCTACCCATGCGTTGATGCATGGGTGACGCGCTGGCCTCGGTAAAATTTTCCCAAGTTTGGGTTTTGCCTATAAATACCATGCCTTGCCTCTTGTATTCCTCACCTCTTGCCATTATTCTTTCTCTCTACATTCTTTCTCTTTAATCTCTCTATCTCTCTTGTGTTCTTAGTAAAACACACTAACATCTTTGGAAGAACACATTTCTTTGCAAGGGAAGAATCTCAAGAACCTAATCCACTCTTGTGATTGTGTCGAGAGTCTTCTTATCTATACCCTTTCTACTAGAATCTAGTCACTAGGTTAGTTTAGGACTTGGTTCAAAGAAACTTTATCCTATTATTCAATTTGGTTGTAAGGGAATTCTTGTGTCTTGGTGACCAAGCCTAGATCATTGGGGATCTAGTTGGGGTTTGATACTTCCGGGTGGAAGTTTTAGTTGTGGTCTTTGTGACCTTGTGTAAGTCGAATCACGAGATTCTTTAGGTGGTTTCTGAGGGCGGAATACCATGGGAGTAACTCCTTTTTTGTGAGCATCGATATTGGTGAATATCGGTAGAGTGAATTGTAACGGTGTGTAGTCCACCGAAAGGATTATACTAGTGAATAGTAACATGTCGTGGATTCGCAACTGAAAGTACGGATGGTATAAACCCCCCATCTCGAACCAGTATATATCGTGGTGTCACTTATCTTGCTTTATATACTTGTGTTTGTATTAGTGGTTGCTCTTGTTTAAACCACTTGGTGTTCTTCTTGCCTTAAAGTTTTTAAACATCTAAAAAGCCGAAGAAACCGTATTCACCCCCCTCTACGGTTCTACACCTATTTCAAACCAAAACCTATGACTCTCACTCAACCTTAGTGTTGACCTTTAAGCATGTTATCCTAGGTAACTAGACCTTTAGGACTTAAGGCACGGGGTGGCAATGGATATGAGGGTGTCCAGACCTATTATCATTCATAATACTTTACTTTACACCGAGTCTGTGGGACCTCTCTTTTGTAAAAGTTTATCTTTTATTGTAAAACTCTGATGAATAAATGAATGGTAACTCTTTTTCCTAGAAAAACGTCTCTTTTGAGTCATTTTCTATTATTGTAACTGTGTTTCCATGACTAATACCCCAAGATCTAGCTTCCACTGCTATCTATGAATTAGGGGTGTTACAGATTGGTACCAGAGCTCACGATTATAGAGAACAAGGTCCTACCTAAACTATAACCATTTTTCAAAAAGTCCTCCGTGCAATTGCCTTCCCCAATTAGTGTCTAGGATAGTAGTATATGTTATAAGTAGATTTAGGTGAGTATCACTCTTATATGATTTTCCCTAGAAAATTGTTACAGTCCTATGTCTACCCCTAGTCATCCTATCATCGTGAGTAGCACCAATAATTCCCATTCTGCCTCTAATAGTTATAAGTACTCCCCCGATACACCTAGTTCTGATTCTTCAGAAGAAGTAACTCAGAATCTTTTAGCCACCCTAGCTATAGAACCCTACCCAATTGATCCTTATATGCAAACATATAATGGTTATATGCAAGCATGTAATGGTGAAATTCCTTTAGTCCCTTTAGATCCACCACCCTTATCTGTTAAACCCCGAGACTTTTACATTCCGGAAATAGTTACCCCACCCCGTAAGAAAATCCGTATTGTACCACCTAAACCCCCTATATTTGACATAGGATGTAGTTCGTATAAGAGTCCTTTAGAAAGGCATTAGGAACAAATAGAAGAAATTATAGATCACTTAGGTCAGTTATCCCTAAAGTGCATCAAGGAAATAGAAACTAAGATTTACGGTTTAGGAAAAGTTAGTGTTATTATACAAAAGGACTTTGATAGATTAGCCTCTGAACTAAAAAAACCCGCAGTCAAATTGATAAGTTACAAAAGAAACAAGAAGGGCATGCTGATGAGGTTGTACTAGCTCGTGTTAGGCTTTCTACCCTTAAAATGATAATAGAGGACCTTCAGGTTAATCATAAGTCAAATATGAGAAATCTCTTAAATTTCATTCAGGAACTTAAGAATAGCAAATAAGGCCAGTAGTATGGTAACTTATGACCTAGAATAAGTTTTAGACATGTAGCATAAATAAGTATACCTATTAAGGTTTCACTTTGTAAGATAAGTGTGCTAGTTGCTTCTAATATATCGAGTTTATAGTATTTCCCCATACCTAGTTAACTATCCTGTACTCATATTTCTTAGGTATTACATTTTGGTGGATTTAGAATCACTATAGACTTTATACCTTCTAGATATCCCAAGCCTACCCTAAGACCTAGAAACTTAGATTCTGAATCTTATGAAGAGTTTACGTCATCATGAATAGGATCTTTACTCTCAGTTAGATTAGTTATATCTGACTATTTCTTTAAGGAATCTATGACTAGGAATTTAGATATTTCACTATTGATTATACTGAGACCTTAAGTTAGATCCTAGAAAACTTAGTGCTCATTAGGATTCCCATCATTAGTTTAGACTTCCATCCCTCCGGTCTATCCTACAACGTTCTAAGCGTTAGAACTTGTATCATTAATCTTCCGTCTCCCTGCAATGTTCTATTAGTTAGGACATTGTAAGAATATCTACGTCGATTTCATAATCGTCATTATGGTCAACTTATAATATTATTCCTTTCTTAATCCTCCGTCCTCCCTCTACAATGTTCTATTAGTTAGAACTTGTATTGAACAAAATATCTCTGTCAGAATTATCATAATTTTATATTATGCCCGACTTATGATATCCTTCTTATTCCTGGCTATCTGTCAATTAGTGATAGAATGGCACCGACTAGAAAAGAGACTACGTCTACTACCCTTGCCATGACTCCGGAAGCCATTAGGCAACTAGCCGCTGACAGTGTGACTGCAGCACTAGAATCCAGAGCTGCTAACATGGCTAACGCCGATAACCCCCTAGAAACCCCGAGCCTAGTGAAATTTCTGTAGCAAAGAAAAGTAGCTACAAGGAATTTATGAGCTGCCAAACTTTCAATTTCAAAGATTTAGAAGGTGCTATAGGATTAGTCTGCTGGTTCGAATGAAGCGAATCAGTGTTTGCCCGTAGCAACTGTAGTGAGGACTGTAAAGTCAAGTTTTCTACCCGTACTCTTACAGAAGAGGCTTTGTCCTGGTGAAACTCATATGCCCAACCGAGGGGTATTGAGGAAGCTTATAAGACCACCTGGACTGATTTTAAGAATCTTCTGATTAAGAAATATTGCCCCCGGACTGAGGTCAAGAAAATGGAGGATGAATTTTATAACTTAACAGTAAAGGGGAATGATATAAAAACTTACATTAGGAGATTTCAGGAGTTGGCAATATTGTGTCCCACAATGGTGCCAACTGTTGAAAAGACAATGGAAGTTTTTATTGGAGGTTTGCCTCGTAGTATCTAAGGGAATGTTACTGCCTCTAAACCTCAAAGCTTAGAGGAAACCATAACCATCACTCAGAGGTTAATGGATCAAGTAACAAAGCACAATTTTGTGCCAGAGCCCCGAGATAATAAACGAAAGTTCGATGATCAGAGATCTTTTAACAATAACAACAAATTTCGTAACCCTAACACCAATACCAATAATTGTATGAACCCTTACCCCCAACCAAACCCTAGGCAAGAAGCTACTAGAGCTTATGCTACCACTCCATCTGAGGGAAGTGGTTATGCTGGGAAAGCCCCTCTGTGTAAGAAATGTAACTTACATCACATAGGGCCTTGTATTGTTAAGTGTAATACTTGCAACAAGGTGGGTCATCAGTCTAAGGATTGCAAGCTCAAAGGACCTGCCACTGGGAGCAACCAGCTATCGGTGACTGTCACTTGTCATGCTTGTGGAGAGAAGGGACACTATGCAGATAAATGTCCTAAAAAGAGTACTGATGGTGCCCAGGGAAGAGCCTACATATTAAGGGATAGGAATGATCAACAGGACTCGAACGTAGTTACGGGTATATTCTTTCTAAATCAACATCTAGTTAGGGTATTATTTGATTATGGAGCTGATAGAAGCTTCATAGATAGATCCCTTGCCTCTTGGATTAAGATTTCCCCTAGCACCCTAGATACCCACTATGCCATAGAATTAGCCGACGGAAAACTAGTTAGTACTAACACCGTCATCCAGGGTTGTACCCTGACTCTCTTAAACCACCCTTTCCAAATCGATCTCATGCCAATCACACTCGGTAGTTTTGACATTGTCGTAGGTATGGATTGGTTGTCCGAGAATCATGCTAAGATTCTTTGTGACGAGAAAACCGTTCATATTCATGTCAACAGTGAAACATTAATAATCCAAGGAGATCTGAATGGATCCCTACTAATTCTCATCTCTTGCGTCAAAACCAAAAGGTTTATTTCTCGCGGTTATCCAGTCTTTGTTATCCAAGTAACAGAGACAAATCCAGACGAAAAACGGCTAGAAGATATCCCAGTAGTTAGGGAATTTCTGAACATTTTCCCTAAGGATTTACTTGGACTTCCTCCCGTCCGCCAGGTAGAATTCCAAATCGATTTAATCCCTGGATCGGCACCTGTTGCCCAATCACCCTACAGATTAGCTCCTTCAGAGATGAAGGAACTATCTGAACAACTCTTAGAACTAACCAATAGGGGTTTCATCCGTCCGAGTACATCACCCTGGGGAGCTCCTGTCTTATTCGTAAAGAAGAAAGACAGATCTTTTTGAATGTGTATCGATTATCGTGGGTTAAATAAACTCACCATTAGGAATCGTTACCCATTACCCAGGAACAATGACTTATCTATTCTCGTAACGAGGAAGAGCACACTACTCATTTGAGAATAATCCTTGAATTACTCAGAAAAGAGAAACTTTATGAAAAGTTCTCTAAGTGTGATTTTTGGATTAGCGTCGTGCAATTTCTTGGACACTTGATAGATAATCAAGGAATTCATGTCGATCCCACCAAAATAGAAGCCGTTAGGAATTAGCCATCTCCCACGACACCCACTGATATTCGCCAATTTTTAGGATTATCCGGTTACAACCGTAGGTTTATCGAAGGTTTTTCAAGGATTTCAAAACCTTTGACTAAGTTAACCCATAAAAACACAAGGTTTGTTTGGGGAAAGAATCAACAATTAGCTTTCCAACTTCTGAAGACGAAGTTGTACAAAGCTCCAATATTGGCATTACCCGATGGTAACGATGATTTTGTCATTTACTGTGATGCCTCTCATCAAGGATTAGGAGTTGTACTGATGCAAAGGGATAAGGTCATTGCCTATGCATCACGACAACTCAAAACCCATGAGAAAAACTACACCACCCATGATTTAGAGTTAGGAGCCATTGTGTTCGCTCTTAGAATATGGAGACATTATCTGTATGGCATAAAATGTACGGTTTTCACCGATCATAAAAGCCTACAGCATATTCTAAATCAAAAAAAGTTGAACATGAGACAACATCGTTGGATTGAACTACTCGCCGATTGTGACTGTGAGATTCGTTATCATCCTGGCAAGGCTAACGTAGTAGCAGATGCCTTGAGCCGTAAGGAGCAAATCAAACCTCTTAGGGTTAGATCCTTAGTTATGACTCTTCATCCTAACTTAAGAGCCCAAAATGATGCCCTTAAGGCAGAAAATCTTCCGTCTGAGAACTTGCGAGGAATGGATAAGGCTTTTGAAGCCCGTCTAGATGGAACTTGTTGTATCAAGAATCGGAGTTGGTTACCATATTTTGGTAATTTAAGAAACTTGATTATGCACGAGTCCCATAAATCCAAGTACTCAATTCATCCAGGTTCTGAAGAAACACTATTGGTGGCCTAACATGAAAGCAAATATTGTTGAATATGTAGGCAAGTGTTTAACGTGTTCCAAAGTGAAGGCTGAGTGCCAGAAACCATCCGATTTACTAATATAGCCAGAGATTCCATGTGGAAGTAGGAAGGAATCACGATGGATTTCGTTACAAAACTCCCTAAAACATTGAACGGACATGACACCATTTGGGTCATAGTCGATCGTCTTACAAAATACGCTCACTTCATCCCTATCCGAGAAAGTGATAGTATGGAAACCCATACAAGGTTGTACCTAAAGGAAATAGTTTCCCGACATGTAGTGCCAATATCTATCATATCGGATCGCGATACTCGTTTCACCTCTAGATTTTGGCAATCTATGCAAAGTGCCCTAGGTACTTAGATAGACATGAGTACGGTATATCACCCTCAGACTGACAGTCAAAGTGAAAGAACTATTCTCACACTCGAAGATTGGTTCGAGCTTGTGCAATAGATTTTGGAAAAAGATGGGAAAGACACTTACAATTGATCGAACTCTCTTATAACAATAGTTATCACTCTATTATTAAGGCCGCACTTTTTGAGGCACTTTATGGTAGAAAGTGCAGATCTCCTATCTGTTGGGCCGAAGTTGGAGAAGTTCAACTCACGGGTCCAAAGATAATTCATGAGACTACTAAGAAAATAGTTCAAGTCCATAAGAACTTGCAAGTTGCAAGAGATAGGCAGAAAAGTTATGATAACATTAGGCGTAAACCCTTAGAATTTCAAGTAGGAGATCGTGTCATGCTTAAGGTATCACCTAGGAAAGGTGTCTTTCGGTTCGGTAAGCTAGGAAAGCTTAGTCCGAGGTACATCGTACCATTTAGGATCATAGAGCGAATTGGTCCAGTGATGTACAGACTTGAGCTTCCGGAAGAGCTCAGTAGTATACATGACACATTTCACATCTCCAACCTTAGTAAATGCCTTTCCAATGAATCTCTCGTCATTCCTATGAAAGAGCTTCAGTTGGATGATAAGCTCAATTTCGTAGAATAACCCTTAGAAATCATGGACGGAGAGGTCAAAAACCTAAAACACCATTGGATCCCAATCGTTAAGGTACGCTGGAACTCCCAAAGAGGAACAAAATATACCTGGGAACGACAGGATCAAATTCGTGCCAAATACCCTCATCTTTTCCCCGAATCTCCTCCTACTTCTAGCTAAATCTCGGGACGAGATTTCCCTTTTAGGAGGGAAGACTATAACATCTCACAAAATTCACCTAGGTCACTATACTCATACTATCTATATAGAACTTTTCAGGGTAAAATTTTTGCTTTAGATATCCCCACTACGCCTTAGCTATCCCCACTATGCATTAGCTATCCCCACTATGCCTTAGCTATCCTCATTATGCCCTAGCATACCCTAGGATACATTTTCCCACCATATCTTAACACTTATTTCATTACAAATTCCCGTAAGTATCATTACTCATATCTACTATGTAAAGGAACTTACAAAGCCCCCTAGACAACTTACGTAACCACTATTGCCAAATATCATCAAGGTTATGCCTTGTAAACCTCCTAGTATGTCAAGTCTAAGTTCTAAACATCATTTCAAAAAGTATTCTATCACTCTAGTATACTATAGCTATTATAAACCCTAAACCAGCCCTATGTGTTTACGGTTCTCTTTAAAACCCTAATTTCTCAACCAAACTAGTTTGAAAGTGTTCAAGGCTCATGTACATGATATCTTAGCTACATTACCTCACCAAAATCCTAGTAACACTAGTCATAGCTCATAGTACAAGTCCTTTAAGTTTAGAACCCTAAATAGGCTTTAAAGTCCTGAAACTAGGTCAAAACCTTGTCGAATCTCTAGTATAAGCTACCACCACTTAGTTTAAGCTTCCTAGAACTTAATATAAGTCACTAAACACTCATAGGACCCTAATCTAGGCACCAGAGCCTAATCTAGACCCTAATCACTCACTAAGCAAGATTAAGCTTAAACTAAATCATTAACTTAGAAATAAACTACTTAAGCACCTTAAGAACCTCAAGCTACCAACCTAGTAGCTTATCCACCACCTTTACCATCCCAAGCACCCAACCATACACCACCATCACCACCATTTGATCTCCTTGTGACCTCCTTGTGCCGCAACCTCCAAAGGTCCAACCATCACTCACCACCAATCCTAGTGATGAGTGTGTAAATACTCATCATTTTTATCGTATCTGAACTGCCAAAACATACAAAAACACTCAAAAACGCATCAAAATACAGAAATTATTCCAAAAGTGTGTTTTATATGTTTTAGATGCAAAATGTTTAAAAACAAATGAAAAACGAACAAAGTTTGCACAATTGGCAATTTCAGTCCCTCAAGTTTCAAAAATTGACAAAACTAGTCCCTGAAGGTTTTAAATGAAAGAAAAGTCAACCAAAAGTTTTTAAAAGTAAAAAATTATCAAATTTAGACTTTGGGTGAAAAGTTTGAGAAAATTACAGGTTTGGTCCCTGAAGTTTCACAATTGGCAAAAATAGTCCCTGAACTTCAGAAATTGACAGAATTAATCCCTGGTGGGATATTTTTGGATGGAAAACCATTTTTAGTCCTTGGAAGTTTAAAAATATTCAATATGGATCCTTGGATAAAAGTTTTTCACGAAATGGCAAAACAGGTCTCTAAACTTTACAAACTTGGCAATTTTGGTCCTCGGGTGTTAAATTTTGGAAATTTATTATTAAAAGTCCTTGTGGAATCACAAAGTGGCAGAAAAGACAATTGGGAAAACACCACAGCACCCCCCCCCCAACTTTTTGAAAATTACAAAATTAGTCATTGTGCAAATTTCAAAAATACCAAACGGACCTAATATTAATATTAACTCCACCAATCCAATACCTAGTTATATCCCCAGCCCACACATTCCTAAGCCCAACACCTACCAGCCCACACCAAAACAAAACTCACCCCGTTTAAATAATACTACTCCACCCTCAGCCTTTGACCCAGTCAACTCCACCTCACCCTCCACCTCACCTTATCCCTGCAACACCACAGCCCCCCCCCATCATCACCCTAGCCTATTTCCCCCTCCTACACACTCAACCTTCCCCCCCCCCTTGCCACACCAAACAAACACAAGCATCCAAATAATCCCATTGGCATCAAATACTAAGGAAAAAGCCAAAGAGTTTTTGGCGGCAAAAGTTTTAAACGGCCCAGATTTAGTCTCATGATCCAAGGGCTGGAATTTCTGCGGGGATAAGACAACAAGCAGCTCAGAAACCCTAATTGATAGGTATAAATGGAGAAGAGGAGCTTTGGAGCATGTTGGGTAGATTTTTAGTGTAGTTTTAGCTTAATTATGTCGTTCTTAGTATAATTCAATTAGCAGTTGTATTTTCTTGTTCAAAACAGTTTTAATCCATCATTTTAGTGGAATGCTATTTTTCTTTAAGCTTAATTTCAAGTGTTATTTAATAAATTTTGATTTGGCAAATTAAAGTGAAACTGACAATTTCACTTTTATCTTGTTAATTTGTTGTTCCATAATTCCATAAGCTCAATTAAGTTGCTGTTAAGCTTTCTCAAGCTTATTAGACATTAGAATTTGCTTTAAATCAAAAATCCAAAGAAACTCAAAATCTCAGTTTATATCAAATAGTCAAAGTTCATCTTTTCAGCTTTTTCCAAAACTTGAGGGATTTTTATTGAATTGTGTGATTGGATTGAAGCTGTGAAATTTGTTTCCATAGATACTCTACCAGCTCATCTTCATAGTCTAACCATCATTATATTTTTAGAAATTTTCTATTGGACTCCTTTTTCACCCAAAGACACTTGCAGGGCAAGCATTTGCCCTGCTGCACAGAACAGTCCCCCACCACCACCACTTGGTGGTGGTTTTCTGACCACATCAGTGGCCTCCACAAGCCCAACTCTGTTCCATTGAACCCCCTACCAGGATTTGGATTTTGACCCTTGGTTTGACCTCAAACACCCTGGGACCCACCTGGAATAAACCCTCAAAGTTGTCCCATTTTTCTGAATTAAGCTTAGAGTCAAGTGCTTATTTGTTGGCTTATTTACTTATTCAGTGGTCCCCTCTAGCTTTTTCTTGTTCAAACATGTTCCCTAAACTAGTTTGAATCAGACTTAACCATTGTGGGTCCCACTTGATGCCATTTTAGCTTATTTTCATCCTTGGTCAACTGTGGTCAACTATCACACTTTTTAGTTTGTAATCAGCTTATTTTTAAGTTATAAAAAACTTGTTTTCACAAAAGTTGTTAGTTTTTAGTTATAAAATAGGTTTGTAAAATAAAAATCAAGAAAAAACAATTTAATATTAAGTGATAGTTTCTATTTAATGTAATTTAATTTTAATTTTCATTTTTAATTTTTTATTAAGTGCTTAGCTATTTTATATTTTTATTAAATTCCTCTTCTATTAAAGTATTTATAATAATTTTCTCAGATTTTTATTTTATAATTTAGTATTTATTAGAATTAATCTTAGTTTTATTATTTATTAATTAATAATTAGTTTAAAATAGCATAATTAGTTTTTATTAAGTAAAACCTAGTTTTTATATTTTTCCTAGCTTTTATATAATGTAAAATAATTTTAGAAATTTTCTTGTAATTTTTACTGTTCATTTTCTATTTTCCTTAATTTAAAATAGTTTAATTAGATAATTAATAATTAATTAGTAATTAATTAATAGAAAATCCACAAAAAGACAAAAACACTTATTTTTAATTTTAAAACTTATTTTTAGTTATTTTATAATTTTAGAAATTTTATTTTCATTTTTCTAGTGTTTAATTAATATTGTGTTATATTTAAGTTGTTTAAATATTAATAATTAGTAATAATTAGTATTTAATTAATATTAAATAATTAATTAGTGTTAAAATTTATTTTCTTTTTCTAAAAATTTTCTTTTACCTTTAAGTTTGTAAAAAAGTCATTTTCACCCCATGGGTGTTTTCAGATTTCCGTTTCCACGTTTTGTTTTGTACGTTTACGTTTTATTTAAATGTAAACGTACACGTTTTAGGTTTTTAAACGTTTCTGGGTTTTCCAACTTTGCAGTCTTGTTAATAAAGTGTATTTAAGCTATTATCTTTTATATTCCAGTAGTGTAATCATCACAACTTTCTTATACCCATTCCTGTCCAATTTCACCCGATCACAAACCCGTTTTAATACCATCCACACCTCGTCGGGACATAACGACCCGGGGAAACACTATACTTCCGCGGAGCATTGGTTTAAGCTGTTTGACTATTATAGTTGACCATTCACAAGTGGTTGACCAATAATTATCTGACGGTTTAGCACCAATCAAATTTTGGCGCCGCTGCCGGGGAGGTTGTGCGCGTATTCTGAACGGTTTTACAGATTAGTGAATCTGGATATACACTCATTGTATATTTACCATCCTTTGTTCATATTTTATTATTTTAAAAACAAAACTGTTCCTGAAAACATTTTAAATTAGTTTTCAACGAACACAAAAACACAAAAAGATTTTCTTTCTTATAAAATGTGTATCAAAAATACCAAAAATATCCATCTTTACCCTCCTACCTTTTTGATTCTTCATCCCTTTACCCTCTATCCTTTTGATTCTACCTTCTTCCACTTGTCCCATAATTGATTCTAATGGCATCTCTCGATGACGATTTCTTTGAACAAAGGGCCTTTAATAGCAAAATTGAGAAACTTATGGCCTTGTCAAAGATATCGAGATGTCGTAGTGATTATGATGGACCTTCGATTCCTATTCCCTCTCCAGTGAGGGAAAGAGATCATGAAACCGAGGTGACAAAGGACCCTGTACTTTCCTCTAACCATGAAAGTGCTAAATACGTCCAACCTACGGTTATCCAAAAACCTAAGCTCACAAATGCTCCTAAACCTTCAAGAATCAATCCTGATCTTTCACGATATAAGGTTATAAGGTCATCAAGCAAACGTATAGAGCTTAGGGCAGTGACTGAAAAGAACGACTTGCCCAATCTTCACGTTTATCAAGAACCAAAACCCGAGACCATAACGGAAGTGGTGGAAATTGCTAGCTCTAAGAGCACACCACTTGTCCCACCTCCGGATTTTATCCCTTGTGTTGGTTGTGGTGAGCCACTTTTTGGTTTACCATGTCGTTGGTGTACATGTGAAAAATGTGGTAATGATATTCGAGACGGGAGTTGTTTGTTTTGTGGTTCGAGGAATTCATTCTATGATCCTAATCAGAACTCATTCAACGACTCTTCAAATTTTTCCAATTACCCATCACATTCATAAGAGCAAGAATCATATTATCCAAATCACAATGATTGTTCGTATCAAAATACACCAAACATTTCTTGTGAGTATTGTGGAGGTCCTCACCAAGGTTTTGATTGTTATAATGGTCAAAATGTTGGTTACGACCAATATCCATACAACTCACCGAACCAGACTCAACAGTTTAACTGTTGTGAGTACTGTGGTGGCCCACACTACAGTTCTGATTGTCAATCGGGCGACACGCTTGTCTATGAGCAGTTTCCTGATAACAATTATGACTCTAGCACATACGACCCACAGCCACATCAGTCTTACTGTTGTGAATATTGTGGAGGTCCTCACTTTAGCTCGGATTGTCAAACAGGGAATCCACTTCCTTGCAACAATTACAACTATTCGTATCAAGACTAATGATGAGTGTGTAAATACTCATCATTTTTACCAATTCTGAACTGCCAAAACATCCAAAAACACTCAATAATGAATCAAAATAGTGAAAATATTCCAGGAAAGTGTTTTACATGTTTCAAATGCAAAAATACCAAAAACAGATGAAAAACACATAAAGTTTGCATAATTGGCAGTTTCAGTCCCCCAACTTTCAAAAGTTGTCAAATCTAGTCCCTGGAAGTTTAAAAAGCAAAGAAAAGTCAACCCAAGGCAAAGAAAAGTCAAAATTTATCAAAATAAGTCCTTGGGTGATAAAGTTTGAGAAAATTACACTTTTACCCCTCAAAATCCAAAATTGGCAAAACAGGTCCCTGGAGTTTGTGAAATTGGCAGATTTGGTCCCTGAGGTTTAAAATAATACTTGTGGTCCTTGTGCTAATGTTTAAATGCAGGTTTGGTCCCTTGGTAAAAAGTTTGGTGAAATTACAAGGCAGGTCCCTGAAGTTTGGGAAATTGACAGATTTAGTCCCTGGGGTTTTTAAAAGTGAAAAATTCAAATTTACACCTCACACTAATCATACTTTGGCATTATACACCCTTTGAAGTACTTCAAGAACATGCCAAATCCAGTCCCCAAACTTTACCAAAATTACAAAACTAGTCCTTGTGATTAATTCCTAAATAAACCAAACCGGACTAAAAATAAAAATAAAACTAATCCAAACCAAAACTTAGCCCACCCAAAAACCCCAAGCCAATCTCAGCCCAGTCCATTCCCAACCTTTGACCCGACCACTTTGACCTCGGTCAAATACCACCAAACAACCTTCCTTCCCCCCCCCCCCCAAACCACCCCGTAACCTGCAAAACCACCACCACTTGCCCAGACCATCATCACCCTCCCACGCCTCTCTGCACCTACCCTCACATCACATTTAATGCACCCCCCCCCCCAATTGCTTGAAACAGTCCAAATTGCCCACTTCTATTTTTGGCGCGAAAATGATTCAAAGGCTGAGATTAAGCAAGAGTGATCCAATGGCCAAGATAAATGATGGGATTTGCTCAGAATGATGGGGGGAACCCTAATTTTCAGCTATAAAAGGAGAAGAGTGCATGAAGAATAGGGAGTTGTTTTATTTTAGTTAAAGTGTGTCGCATTTAAATTTCAAAGCAAATTAGTGTTAAATTTCCTAATTCAAGTATTGTACTAGTGTTAGCTTTGTATTATCACTCTTTTTAATCAATAAAATTTCAAGGTTCAAGTTTAGTTTTCAGATTTGCAGTTTACTCATTTTTCTAAGAATTCGAATTGTTTAAGAGGTAATGGTGTATGGGATTATGGATTGAATCTAGGCTCACATAAGCTCCCTAAAGCTTAATCAAGCTTGTAGAGACCCTAAAATCCTTAATCAATAGAAAATAAACAAAAAGTTAAAAAAAAGTCAACATTAGTCAACTGTTTGTATGTTTGATGTTTGTTTCAGGTTTTGAGCACAATTAAGGAGCTGGACTGAGTTGGAATTGCCTATCTAAAGATAGGCTACAAAGGAAAATCCCTTGTTCATGCTAGGGATAGGCTTGTAAGTTTTCTATATTGAAAATTCATAAAAATTCCCAAGTTCTTGATTGATGTTCATCTGTTGCTTAAATGTGTTAATGTATGCTTGTTTATGTGTTTTAATCCTTGCTTAAGAAGTTTATAACTCAGTTAGATTACTTGTTCAATAGCATTAATAGTTTTCCATAATTTCATATTTCAACTGTTTAGATTAGCTTTAGAGTAAAACTTGTGCTATTGTAGTATTAATCTGTTTTCAAGTACTTTAACGTGCTCACTCAGTCATAATAAGTAGGTTGGAATCAAGAGTTTGAATCCTAGTTACCACTTGCTTTGAAAATCATTCATAGATAACTGATAAGGTGTGTTTGGTTTAAGAGATTGCTTGGTGTTCCATTGATCACTTGTTGTTATTATTAGTTTATACATGTTTCATTAGGTAATTGTAGGTTACTTTGACCATAAAACTCAGTAGGTTTAAGTTAAAAAGTCAAAATCATGATCTAATCAACTACACAGTTAACTGTGTATGAGTTAGGAGTCCAAAAGCTCATAATCTGATAAGGAGTTGGTGATTTAGCTTTTAGTAAACTTATTTTAGCTTAAAACATCATAATCAGTAAGTTAGATCACTTAGAATCTCACCAAAGTCAAAGATTGAGTGTTCTTGTCAAAAGTCAAAAATACTTGTCCTCAGTTTTCACCAAACTTGCTAGTCCATTTCTGAATTTTGTAAATTATTTGGGATTGTGAGAATTGGAGGTTTAGTTTTCTACCAGCTCAACTTTGAGAATATGCCTTCATTCCATTTTTAGAAAAATTAACCTGGGCCCCACAGACCATCAAAGTAACCTGCAGGGCAAGGTTGTGCCCTGCTCACCCAGACACCCAGTCACCACCACCACCTTGGTGGTGTTTTGTGACCACCATTGTGGACCCCAGACCCCATAGATAGGTTTTTACATCCCCCCTCCTACCAGAGTCTCAGGTTTGACCATTTGTTTGACCTGAGTCACTGTGGACCCCACCTAGATTAAGCCTCAAAGTTTGTCCCTAGTCTGTGTTCATTTTCAAAGTGTGAAGTGCTTATTTGCTTATGTTCAGCTTATTTGAGCTTATTACTTGCTATTTTCTGTTTGTTTAAGCTTGTTTAACTTATTTGTAACAGATTTCACCATTTTGGACCCCACCCAAGGCCATTTGACCTTATTTGACCAAACAGTCAACCAAAGTCAACTGTTTAAGACAAGGGGGTGTCACAGCTTATTTATAAGCTAATTTTAAAAGTGTTTTTACAAAAGTTTGTCTTTTTAAGGTATTAAGTAGTTCTGTAAAAGAAAAATCCAAAAAAATCCAAGTTAAAATAAATGATAGTTTCTATTTAATTCAAGTTAATTTTAATTTTCATTTTTATATTTTAATTAAGTCACTAGTGTTTTTATATTTTTATTAAATACCTTATATAGTAAAGTAATTTTGATAATTTTTTCAGATTTTTATTTTGTCATTTAGTGTTAATTAGATTTAATTTTAATTTTCTTTATTATTAATTAATATCAAGTATTAAATAGCTTAATTAGTTTTCATAAGGATAAATCTAGTTTTTATAATTTTCCTAGTTCTAATATAGTATAATAAGTTTTTAGAAAATAAATTTTGAGATTCTACTGTTCATTTTCTATTTTTCTTATTTTATTTGTTTAAAATAGACTTAGGTAAATTAATAGGTAAATAATTAGTTGTTTAATCTTAAAACATAATTTTTAGAGTTTTTATAATTTTGTAGGATTCCAGTGATGGTTAAATAATTTTATAAATTTTGTCTTAATTTTCTAAGTTAATTTAGTATTAATTTAAATTAAAAGTAGTTTAATTAGTTTAATTAAGTTAAATAGTTTTTAATTAATTACAAAACCACAAAAAGACAAAAATATTATTTTTAATTTTTTATACTTTCTTCAAGTTCTAATTTAGGTTTAGAAAATATTTTTGTTAATTTTTAGTTTAATTTAAATCATTTGTCATTTTTAGTTTATTTAAATTAGATTTTAATTAAGATTTTAAATAGTTTAATTAATGAAATAATAGTTTAATATTATTTTAATCACTTTTATAATTTCTTTTTTCATTTTTAATTTTAAGTTTTGAAAAGTGTCAAAAGCACCCCCTGTAGTTTGATAATTACCAAAAACCCACTTTTCCAGTCCGATACGTGATCTTAATTGTGAATTTGTGCATATATCTGATATCTGATTATTGTGAATATTATATCTGTTTGTCAATACCAAAATAACAGTAGCAATATCATTCCCACATCATCTGGCTACTATCCTCAGTGCCACTTTCTCCTAAACGATTTCCAAAGCACCATTGCAATCTCGCTGGGACTTTAACGACCCGGGGAAACACTACACTATCACCGGAGTATTGATTCTAGGCTATCTTTGACTTGTTGACCTTGGTCAATAATAATTAGACGGTTTAGGCTCAATCAACTAACCTCCACAATACCAATTGACCCAAGCAACTCCTCAATTCC
This sequence comes from Artemisia argyi, assembly GCA_030686995.1. NCBI lineage: Eukaryota > Viridiplantae > Streptophyta > Magnoliopsida > Asterales > Asteraceae > Artemisia > Artemisia argyi. The sequence goes on from CM060677.1 coordinate 65,957,697, forward strand.
TGCAAGACCTTTGTCATGAGGTTCTTGAAGCATTTAAAAAATTTAAGGAGGGGTTGGCTACTACATCGTTTCAAGATTCTCGTGAGAAATCAATGGCAGAATTACTTGCTGAAGAACGAGATGCTAGAAACAAATTGAGCATGGAAGAATTACTTGTTGAGCAAAGAGCGGCTAAAATACGTGCCAATCTTCGCTATGCTGCTCTTTATGATGACGATGATGACAGTGATGATGATGAAGATAACATTGTTATTATTAAAAAAGATTCATCAAATTCATCTGTTGTGATTCCTTCCATGGAGAATCAGGGAGAAAATAATGTGATGAAGTCACTAGTCGTTGATAAAATGGAACTTGAAAATTCCATAACTGCTAGTACTTCTAAGCTCCCTCAGTCTATTGATATCACACCCGAAGTTCACACTCACTCTCCGAACATGGGGGACGAGCATCTTGACACTGTTCCTGCAAAGGAATCGGACGAATTCATAAAGTATAGTGTTGAGAACCTTGTCCCAATCCCAGGAGAGTCACAGGGGACTTTTGATCATGTGTGTGACTTACCTTGTCACCCTGAAAATCCAAAAGATCATTTTGAGACTTTCTCCGATTTTAATGATGATTGTACATCGTATGGAGAAGTTGAGTATGAAGAGGCACCACTGCCTCATTCGGATGTTGACCCTCTTATTGAGGAGTTCACTGATGAACTTACTCACATCAATCCACTTCCATTGGGAAGCGATGATGGTCTCCTTGATTTTGAAGCCGATATGGGAGAAACTGAAAATCTTTTAAACTCTAATCCCAATATCGGGCTTAGTACTTCACATGCTGATAAAAATTCTTTATCTTCTGGAGACATCAGTCATATGGAAGGATTACCTTCTGAGCTAGATAGCTTAGAAGAAGTGAATGATGAGACTAACACTGAAATCAAGGATGAAGCACTTCGTGCAACATTATTGAATGTCAGTCTCCTCATTGCAAAAATCGAGGCTTTCAAAGAGAAACCTATTTCATCTCCTATCCCCATTAAGGATAGTGACATTTTCTCCGACGATCCTATTCCGGAGTTTGAAGCCTTTACTTTTGATCATATGGGAGAGAAGATTAGTGGCAGTACCACCTCTCATTCTCAAATTTCTCTCCCCGAATATGATTCATTCACCTTTGAGGAGTTCTCCGGTGAACTCACTCATATCATGACTCCTCCGGAGTATGATAGCCCGGGGGGATATGCACTCAATCATGAGAATTTACAAATTCCCACCCACCCTCCCGGGATATTTACGAGCTTAACCCTTGAAATCCAAACTCAGGCTACGGAGCCTGATCTCGAGGAAGACGATCAAATCATGATTTTCATCATGGTTTTCTTCCTTTTCTTCACCTACAGGGTGACTTCTCCTGTTCTTTACTCCTTCGGGAATGAAGACATTATCTTTGACCCCGACATCACCGCTTATAGTTTATACTATTTTAAGCCGGGTACGTATCTCATTGGTGTGGAACTTTCACGTGCTTCAAATGTTTGTCCAAACATCTTGAATGAAAGTCCGATTGAGATTGTTTCTTCCACATCATGCTTCCCCAAGGACAAATGAATTCGGGGTCGAGTCAAGCTAGCGACTCGGTAAACAAAAACAGTAGCATGCTTATAGGGTTTTCACCCTAAGTGTGGGGGAGTCCCCCATGCTATGGTTACAAGAGTGAAAAAACAAAATGGTGTTTTCCACGCTTAGCTTGTAATGTTGCCCTTTTACGTTCAAAGAATCGGCATAATAGCCGGAACTTTGAATATTGAGGACAATATTCATCCTAAGTGTGGGGGGGGGGGGGGGGGGTATTTCGCTATTCTAGCGAATTTTATCACATTTTACTATCTTATACCCCTGTTTTTGGCCAAAATTTTTAAAAATTTTTCACTGGAGCTCAAAATTTTTTGTGGTTATCAGTCCGCCTTGTCTAACCGAAAAATGGATTGGCTAGTCCAGGAGCAAACGGCTCTTGGTAAAGACATCTCAAACCCGTTGATGGCTTGCAATTTGCCCAAAATTGTATGGTAAATCAACTCGCCATATCCCATAAAGCGAATGAGTTGGCTAGCCTACAAGATTATGTCTTGTGGTAAAGGCCGTGGAAAATCCATAATTGGTAATCAGCACACCAAGATGTTGACTATTCCATCAAGAGTTGGCTAGTCCAGAAGCAAACGACTTTTGGTAAAGACTAATCAAATCCGTTGACAGCTGGTGATTTGCTCAAAATCACACGGTTATCAGGTGTGCCACAGTTCTTACACCTGGCTACTCCAGAAGTGATGGCTTTTGGTAAAGAGTTTAAAATCCATTAAGTTTTTCTCAAAAGATTGCTAGGGACTAGCAATAGTTTAGTGTGGGGGATTGATGAGTGTGTAAATACTCATCATTTTTAACGTATCTAAACTGCCAAAACATACAAAAACACTCAAAAACGCATCAAAATTCAAAAATTATTCCAAAAGTGTGTTTTATATGTTTTAGATGCAAAATGTTTAAAAACAAATGAAAAGCGAACAAAGTATGCACAATTGGCAGTTTCAGTCCCTTAAGTTTCAAAAATTGACAAACTAGTCCCTGAAGGTTTTAAATGAAAGAAAAGTCAACCTAAAGTTTTTAAAAGTCAAAAATTATCAAATTTAGACTTTGGGTGAAAAGTTTGAGAAAATTACAGGTTTGGTCCCTGAAGTTTCACAATTAGCAGAAATAGTCCCTGAACTTCAGAAATTGACAGAATTGATCCCTGGTGGGATATTTTTGGATGGAAAACCATTTTTAGTCCTTGGAAGTTTAAAAATATTCAATATGGATCCTTGGATAAAAGTTTTTCATGAAATGGTAAAACAAGTCCCTAAACTTTACAAACTTGGCAATTTTGGTCCTCGGGTGTTAAATTTTGGAAATTTATTATTAAAAGTCCTTGTGGAATCACAAAGTGGCAGAAAAGACCCTTGGGAAAAACACCACAGCACCCCCCCCCCCAACTTTCTGAAAATTACAAAATTAGTCCTTGTGCAAATTTCAAAAATACCAAACGGACCTAATATTAATATTAACTCCACCAATCCAATACCTAGTTATATCCCCAGCCCACACATTCCTAAGCCCAACACCTACCAGCCCACACCAAAACAAAACTCACCCCTTTTTAATAATACTACTCCACCCTCAGCCTTTGACCCAGTCAACTCCACCTCACCTTATCCCTGCAACACTACAGCCCCCCCCCCCCCCCCCCCCCTCATCATCACCCTAGCCTATTTCCCCCTCCTACACACTCAACCATCCCCCCTTGCCACACCAAACAAACACAAGCATCCAAATAATCCCACTGGCATCAAATACTAAGGAAAAAGCCAAAGAGTTTTTAGCAGCAAAAGTTTTTAAACGGCCCAGATTTAGTCTCATGATCCAAGGGCTGGAATTTCTGCTGGGATAAGACAAAAAGCAGCTCAAAAACCCTAATTGATAGGTATAAATGGAGAAAAGGAGCTTTGGAGCATGTTGGGTAGATTTTTAGTGTAGTTTTAGCTTAATTATGTCGTTCTTAGTATAATTCAATTAGCAGTTGTATTTTCTTGCTCAAAACAGTTGTAATCCATCATTTTAGTGGAATGCTATTTTTCTTTAAGCTTAATTTCAAGTGTTATTTAATAAATTTTGATTTGGCAAATTAAAGTGAAACTGACAATTTCACTTTTATCTTGTTAATTTGTTGTTCCATAATTCCATAAGCTCAATTAAGTTACTGTTAAGCTTTCTCAAGCTTATTAGACATTAGAATTTGCTTTAAATCAAAAATCCAAAGAAACTCAAAATAAAAAGATAAAAAGAAAAAAAAATAGAGAAGAAGGAGAAGAATGTGCAGAGCTGATGCAGAGCTTGGAATGGGTATATTAGTGCTCTGTGGAGAGCTATAGGTTGTTCTTTGGCCTTGGTTCCTAGTTTTTGCAGTTTGAAAGCTTTGTAAGCAATGTTCATAATTTCTTGTAATTTACTGTAGAATTGCTAGTTATCTCTTCTTTATGTGTTGTTTATGCTCATTTAGTGTAGTGAATCTGAATTGGTGCAACCAGATGCCTGATTATTCATTTGTCTTCATAGCTACTTAGTTTTCTCATTTCACTGTCATATTGCTTTCTATTTATTCATGTGTCTTGACTGCTATCATTGTTATTTTTAGCATACATGAGCTTATCTCATCTCAGTTCAACCTTTGGAATCAATTTCTATGATTTGAACCAGTTAACCATTTGAAACTCAATAAATCATTCAGATAAGGGAGTGTTTGGAACAGAAGTTCTCACTAAGCTCATGGGCATGTCAGTTGTTGTTTACTGTTTATTCATGTCATATTAGGTCCATTAGTTGCATATTATCCATAAAATCAGTTAGTAATAGTGTAAAAGTCAAAAATCACCTCCTATCCTCTTGACAGTTAACTGTCATGGGTTTTAGGTTCCAAGATCCTCCATATTAATCTATTGTATGTTTATATAGCCTTAGATAATCTTATTATAGCTTAATATAACTGTTGCAACCATTTGAGATCAAACAAAACTCAAGATAGTCAAATCTTAGTTTATATAAAATAGTCAAAGTTCATCTTTTCAGCTTTTTTCAAAACTTGAGGGATTTTTATTGAATTGTGTGATTGGATTGAAGCTGTGAAATTTGTTTCCATAGATACTCTACCAGCTCATCTTCATAGTCTAACCATCATTATATTTTTAGAAATTTTCTATTGGATTCCACTTTCACCCAAAGACACTTGCAGGGCAAGCATTTGCCCTGCTGCACAGAACAGTCCCCCACCACCACCACTTGGTGGTGGTTTTCTGACCACATCAATGGCCTCCACAAGCCCAACTCTGTTCCATTGAACCCCCTACCAGGCTTTGGATTTTGACCCTTGGTTTGACCTCAAACATCCTGGGACCCACCTGGAATAAACCCTCAAAGTTGTCCCATTTTTCTAAATTAAGCTTAGAGTCAAGGGCTTATTTGTTGGCTTATTTACTTATTCAGTGGTCCCCTTTAGCTTTTTCTTGTTCAAACATATTCCCTAAACTAGTTTGAATCAGACTTAACCATTGTGGGTCCCACTTGATGCCATTTTAGCTTATTTTCATCCTTGGTCAACTGTGGTCAACTGTCACACTTTTTAGTTTGTAATCAGCTTATTTTTAAGTTATAAAAAACTTGTTTTCACAAAAGTTGTTAGTTTTTAGTTATAAAATAGGTTTGTAAAATAAAAATCAAGAAAAAACAATTTAATATTAAGTGATAGTTTCTATTTAATGTAATTTAATTTTAATTTTCATTTTTAAATTTTTATTAAGTACTTAGCTATTTTATATTTTTCTTAAATTCCTCTTATATTAAAGTATTTATAGTAATTTTCTCAGATTTTTATTTTATCATTTAGTATTTATTAGAATTAATCTTAGTTTTATTAATTATTAATTAATAATTAGTTTAAAATAGCATAATTTGTTTTTATTAAGTAAAACCTAGTTTTTATATTTTTCCTAGCTTTTATATAATGTAAAATAATTTTAGAAATTTTTCTTGTAATTTTTACTGTTCATTTTCTATTTTCCTTAATTTAAAATATTTTAATTAGATAATTAATAATTAATTAGTAATTAATTAATAGAAAATCCACAAAAAGACAAAAACACTTATTTTTAATTTTAAAACTTATTTTTAGTTATTTTATAATTTTAGAAATTTTATTTTCATTTTTCTAGTGTTTAAATAATATTGTGTTATATTTAAGTTTTTTAAATATTAATAATTAGTAATAATTAGTATTTAATTAATATTAAATAATTAATTAGTGTTAAAATTTATTTTCTTTTTCTAAAAATTTTCTTTTACCTTTAAGTTTGTAAAAAAGTCATTTTCACCCCCTGGGTGTTTTCAGATTTCCGTTTCCACGTTTTGTTTTGTACGTTTATGTTTTATTTAAATGTAAACGTACACGTTTTAGGTTTTTAAACGTTTCTAGGTTTTCCAACTTTGCAGTCTTGTTAATAAAGTGTATTTAAGCTATTATCTTTTATATTCCAGTAGTGTAATCATCACAACTTTCTTATACCCATTCCTGTCCAATTTCACCCGATCACAAACCCGTTTTAATACCATCCACACCTCGTCGGGACATAACAACCCGGGGAAACACTATACTTCCGCGGAGCATTGGTTTAAGCTGTTTGACTATTATAGTTGACCATTCACAAGTGGTTGACCAATAATTATCTGACGGTTTAGCACCAATCACCTAGCTACTTCTATCTCTCTTTAGTCACTTCTATTAGGCTTATAGAGTCACTAGTAGCTGTAGTTAGTCACTCCCCCCCTCATGCCACATTGGTGGCCTTTGCTTACTCAACAAATTCAACGCACCCTATAAATACCTGCTCCACTCCACCACTTCAAATCACACCTTTATCTCTTTTACACCTCACACATTCAGTATTATAGAAGCCCTAGTAAGTGTAGGAGTTGAGCAAATCAAGCCTAGAACCCCTGTCAAAGTGAAATCCCATCAAGAAACCCTAACCCACTCGTTACCCCTAGTTTGACCCAATTAAGCTTAAACTTTGATCACTTTAGCTTTAGTACTTACCTAGCATGCTATATAAGAGTATTAGATCACCTAGGAACCCTTGAACGAGCCATAGTCATTTTCTTTTGCTCGCTTTCATTTTGTAACCCTAAAATGAATTGAACCTCTGTTTGCATGTAACCAGCCCATTTTATGAGCCATTATCTGGTCTAGGATACTTTAATAGGCTTATATTAGTTAATCATAACCTAGGATAGCTTCTTGTTTCAAAAAAATATAGTTTATGTAGAAAAAGGACTAGTTTTGCAAATGTTTTCATGCATAGGGGTATATATTGTAAATTTATGAAAATATTAGGTCTAGGGACTATTTTTGCCATATCTTAGAAGTATAAAGCATTAGGACCTATTTTGGAAAGTTATATAGCATAAGGATATTGTTACATATAGATGTTATCATTAAGGACTAAAACCATAAAAGTTATTAGCTGAAGGGTATATTATGTAAATTATTAAACTTAAGGGTATATTTCAAGTATTTTCATAAATATAAAATCCTAAATTCCTTATATAAAACATAACACAATAGTAGGGAGCTTCATGTGAGGGGTTTCATTTGGGTATTCGTTTTGACGAGTTTGTTGGGTTTACGAGTTAAAGTGCCCTGGCTCCTCAAACGTTTACTACATGACCTCTAGATTATGATGGCCCAAATGGTGTTGTGTTCTATTTATAACTAAACATATAGCAACATGACTCAGTAGTAGGGAGCTTTGTGTGAGGAGTTATATACTTCTAAATGATGATGGCCCGAACGGTATTATGTTATACATAATACAATAGTAGGGAGCTTCATGTGAGGAGTTATACTTCTGAATTACAATAGCCTGAATGGTGTTATATTATATCTAAATCTAGAAACCTTAAGAATACTTAATTAGGAAAACTTAGAATGTACACACTCAGGCTTGACATACACACTACACCAGGTTACGTGAGTAGACCGTCTAGTAGCACACACACTCATCTCTAATCCCAGGTGAGTTTCATAGCCTCACTTTTTAAATATTTTACAAACCCTATGAGGGGAATACATGCTTTAAACCGAATACAAGTCTTTTTATTTGGTTGTTGCACGAGTACCTTCTATGCCATCATTAAATTACAAAATATCATGAACAATAATCACTTGTGAGTGAACGCGAGTATAGTGAATAGATCTGTTTAGAGTTTGACAACTCCAGTTTGTTTGCCCCTGCCGGGTACCAATAGCACTATATTTGAGAACTAAAAGGATTAACCTTGGCAAGTTAATTTCTTATTATGTCCTGTCATGCAAGGGTCTGCAGTGCCCCATGACCTGGACATGTTAACGTGGGGTGTCATGAGCTTAGTGCAATAATACTCTATCCATACTTTTTCCAGAATCACAAGGGTTTCAGCTGAACCCTGTGGAACTTGTATTCAACCCTATATCAAAACTAAACCTATGACTCTCACTCAACCTTAGTGTTGACCTTTAAGCATGTTATCCTAGGTAACTAGACCCTTAGGACTTAAGGCACAGAGTGGCAATGGATACGAGGATGTCTAGACCTGTTATCATTCATAATAGTTTACTTTACACAGAGTCTGTGGGACCTCTCTTTTGTAAAAGTTTATCTTTTACTGTAAAACTCTGATGAATAAATGAATGGTAACTCTTTTTCCTATAAAAACGTCTCTTTTAAGTCATTTTCTATTATTGTGACTGTGTTTCCATGAGTAATACCCCAAGATCTAGCTTCCGCTGCTATCTATGAATTGGGGGTGTTACACCTATCATCCTTATAACTCCAATAAAGTAAATGCAAGGTCGGTCTTGTGGTAATGTTCTTTCCGCCTTAAAACCAATTGAAAATCAATCAAGGTACTTGTGATATTTGTTGTCAAGGCATTTGTACCTCAATTGTTTTTGATCTTTTGGAAATGCTCCCCCTCAACATGTGCATTGGTATTCGAAATTTTTTAGCTCATAGAGGGAGGAGTGCCTGGCTGAGTCTTAAACAATCACATTATATTAGATTTCATATTTAAATCACATTCTCTCACCCGATCAGAAATTTCAAACCTTTTGAGATTTTGGGTCTTAATTGATTTAAATAAGTTAGAAAATTTGGGAAAAAATGTGTCTTATTTATACAAGCCGAAAGTGGAACATATTAATGCTCCCCCCTCAAATTATGAGGGACTTTGTTATTGTCATTTATGATGAGTTTATATAAGATTTGGAGTTTAACGCGAAACTCATGAAAAATTCATACTCTGACACATAACAACAAATGTTTATTCACTACTTATAATGTACAAAGAAAAACATTTGATGATCTAAAATAAAATTTGAAATCACTCTCGCCCTCAATCTATGACCCGTTTTATATTTAAAATTTTAATGAAAATTTTTAACCTTTTGTCATAGATTGAGTGGCAAAGTTTATGAAAAATCTAAGTCCGATTGATTTTCAATTATTGTTTTAAACCACCAATTTAAACACAAATAATTTTCAGAAGAATCATAGAAGGAAAATTATTTAGCTACAAAGAAGACTTCTCTTCTTATACAAGAAATAATGCACTGAGGCATACATTAAATCGAAGAAACACGAATATAAAGTAATCCGTGCCCGGGTGAACTTCACCAGTAGGAGGAACAACCAAATTTTTGGTGATGTACTTTCTCCATTTTGAAAAGCGGGTTGCTATCTGAAATAATAGCAAGCAATAATTTTAAGACCGGGTTACAGTCTGAAATGACTGCAAGCCATTTTGAAAGAAATATTTTAGATACGACATGTTTTAGAAAACATTATTTTAAAAGATAGAAAAAACTCTCGCTCAAGCATATGTATGAATCCGTGCCATTATTGAATTACATTTCTAGAAACATACATAATATTGATTATGCAAGAGACATGTCGCGAGATGAATATTTTTGGAGTTTTTATATTTTCTGATTTTCATGGTTTTTGTAGGTTTAATAATTTTATATTTACAATATGGTTTTATCAGGTATATGTAAATGTACAAAAGGATACATGAAGAATTACCACCACTATTCTTCATTAGATAGATCATTATCGCCTGACTCCCACACAATATACTTCAATAGTACCCTTCTCGACATGCTCCTTGATGAGATAATATTTGAGCACAATATGTTTTTCCAGATATATTAGAGTCCAATGATGTGTCGTAGGGGTGAAGTTGGTAGAACGTATGCATTTTAGACGGATCCAAATTGCAAGAAGATGACTCTGCTAAATCAAGAACGGTTAGAGCCAGTGCAAATGGATTGAGGAAAGCATGTCTGTCATAATTTGCAAGAGTGGGTACTTCATGATTTTGTTGATCAGTAGTTGTATCATTGTAGTTGAAAGAAGTTTGTTATTGGTGAGTGCTATTTCACTCACCTTTTCTTGTCCAAATTATGACTAAATAAACCAAAAACTAACCAAAATTGCCAAATAATGTATGTTATTGTGTTTGTGAATGTGCAGGAACGGATATGTAAGAAAAGGACGAAAAATCACGAGAAAATGACAAAACGAGCACGAGAGATGGAAAAGTTTCAAAAGCCAGAGCCGGGGAAGCTTAGTGGTCAAAGAAAGCTTGAAACATCATTAAAGATTCGAAGAATGACAAAAATGATCTTTGGTGGAAGTTTGATGAGAATGACAAGAATAGTCCTCCAACTTTTGTCAAGTTTCAGATTTAGTCCTTTGAAGTATTTATTTTGAAGATTTGACAACGAGGCCCTTCATGAATCAGAGATTATCGAGAAATGACCCTTGGATAGTGATTATTAAAAATGGTAGCCTTGGTCCTCATAATTTCAGAAAGTACACTTTTAGTCCCTCTGTTACACTACTACTACAACCAATATCCAAAACCAACTTAACCTAAAAATAACCAAAACCCAAATCCCTTTAATCCACCTGCTAAACCAAGCCCAACTACAAACCAAGCCTAAAACTCCTTTATACTATACCCTGGTACCCAATTCCCACTATGTTGTCATTTCCTCCCTACATGGCTAATTCGAGCTTTGTGATTGGTCTATGAGACGTGGCATGGGGATAAGACTTAATCTAACGGCTAAAACTTGGTGGGATGTAGACATTAGGATAAGAAGAAAGATTAATGGCTGTGATTGTGTTTCTAGGTCCTTCCACAGGAACCCTAGCTCTTCCCCTGCTCTTATATAAAGACCCCTCATCGTTGTAATAGATTGGGTAGGATTTTAGTGTAAGAAAATGCTGTAGTTTTAATTTCTTATGTAATCTCAGTTTCTATTAATGAAAGTTTTTAGTTAAATGTTTTAATTTCATGTTTTAGTTTTTTTTTTTTACTTAACTTTCATTTAACTTAATAATCATTGAATTAGCTTCTTTACTACTTTAATAGTCTTCTATAATCATTTAGATAGCTTTTATAAACTTTAACTTATTTATTTACTTAACATTTATGAAAACACAAAAAAAAAAAAAATCAGAAAAACTTATAAAAAATAAAATATATGTCTATTTTCCATAAAGACCAGCTTGCAAACAAGCTTTTTCATTTAGTTTAAGCCTCACACTAGCTCATCTAGCTTCTGTGAAGCTTCTTGTAGGGTAAAATAGTCCAAAAATCTCAAAAGCCACTTGGTCAATAAAAATCAATGATTCAGAACAATGAAGGAATGATGGTTTGATCTGTGGAACTTGAGTTCATTTGGTGTTATATGAAGCCTATTTTAAAGATAGGCCTTAGTCAAATGGTCCCCTTGTTCAGCTAGGGGTTTCCTAGTAAGTCCTCTTTTAAAATTTTTGCACCTTTCTTTATATTAGCTAATTTTTGTAGCTTAAATCTCTTATAGTTAGCTTTTATTAGTTAATTGTTTGTTAAATGAGTGCTCATGTTATGCTTTTACATGTTCTATGTGAGTTATGGTATGCTACTGTTTCATTTTGATCAATCTGCATAATGAGGTTCTTGTTGTTTTTAGATGTGTTTGTTGGTTAGAATAGTCTAAATATTGATTAGGTAATCTGTTTGAGGCATAACATCAGTAGGTGTAAGGTAATAATTAATAGTTTTAGTGTAAAAGTAAGTTTATAGGGGTGTTTGGTATAAACTAGAATTCTGAGTTACTGTTGCTTTAGTATGTTAAGTTCAGCTTAGTTAGTCTTATTTTGGTTCATATAGCATAATAAAACAACAAAAACCATTGCCCATTCAACAAAAAGTCAAATTTAGTTTTAAATCTCATTCCTAAATTCATTTTAGAGTATCTGCTGCTGCTATATTAGATTTAGGTACATTATAGATAAACTTAGGTTAATTGAGTTATAAGTTATCTTAATATTACATTTATAATTAGATTAGATCAATAGAATTTCACTTTAGTCAAACTAATTTTGCACTTAAAAAGTCAAAACAAAATTGTAACCTGTCCAAACAGGACCTGAACTAGGTTCATTTTAGGGTAGCAATTGAGCATTAGAATTAGGGCTTTTTATTTTTTTTGGGATCTCAGTAGTGCTATCTTGCTTTTGCCCCCTTAACTTTCCAAAAATTGGCTTATTAGAGTGTTGAAAATTAAGCTCAAAGTAGGGCCTGTGAACCTAGTTTCTGTCATAACATTGCAATCTGCATTGTGCTTATTTGGCTTATTCTGATTGGTTTGCTGATTGAAATAACTTGTTTTGTGCTTAACTGAGTCACTTGAACCATTTGTAAGCTGTTTGTGCATTCTGCTTATTAACTACTTATTGTCAAGTGCTTTTTTTAAACTGTGCAACTCCTTTCCAGCTTATTCCTAGTGCTTATTTGAACTTTTCTTGTTGTTTTATGCATCATTAAGTTACTAGAACATATCCTGAGATTTTGGTAGCATTTGGTGCTTATTTGCTTATTTCTAGTGCTTATTTAAAATACTTATTTGCCCCATTCGGCTTATTAGTGGGCTTATATAACTTTTTATATTTTCCTAGGCTTATTATAGTATTTTAGATTTTCCATAAAAATTTCAGATTTTTCCTAGCTTATTTAGTACTTTTAATAAGTAAAATCAGTTTTTAGCACTTTTCAAATCATTTTTAATTCATAACAATTACATAAAAATCCAAAAAAATAAGTTTTCTGTTTTAAAAATAGTTTTTAGTTATTTAAGAATTTTAGAAAGTAAATTTGCATTTTTCTAGATTATATTTACCAATGTTGCAAAAATCGTGAATCGGTCCCGAGGCAGTCGAGGGCCGTGTAGCGATTTTTGGCCGATTAATCGCCGATTCCAAGGTCCAAGGCCGATTAATCGGCCGATTACCTTGTAATTCGCTCCAAGGTCCAAGGCCGTTCAGCTTGTAATCGCCGATTAATCGGCCTTGTAGGCCGATTTTTGCAACACTGATATTTACATTTAATTGCATTTTAGTATAATTAAAGTAATTAAAAATAGTTTTTAATTAATAATAATTAAACAATAAGCCAAAATAAAAATATATTTTCTGTTTCAAAATTAGTTTTAAGTTATTTTAGATTTTTCCAAACTTAATTTGTATTTTCCAAGTTATTTTCCATATTTATTTGCAATTTAAATCATTAAACAATAAGAATACAAAAAAAAAAGAAAAGAAAAATAGTTTTTAATTAATTTAAATTAAGGAAAAACCATAAAAATATTTTTAATTTTTCAAAATGTTTTTAATTACATTTAGGATTTTATAAAACTTAATTTTCACGCGTAGCCTTTTTATTTTAAGTAGTTGCCTTAGAAATCTCGGGAATAGCCTGAGATTTACGTATTTTACATTTTACTTTACGTTTTCACTTAGTGTGTTTTATTTACTTGTTTATTTATTATTTCAGTATCAGTAGATTAAAGACCCACAAATTAACTTTTTATCACATTCACACGTTAACGAATCGACAAATCGCACAAAACCTTCGTTGGGAGAACGACCCGGGAACTTGCATTCGTTGCATTTTCTTCGGAAAATATACTTACCACTATCATATTACATCAATTAGTTATTCTGTTGTTGGAAAATCGATTGGAGGTGCATCTGCAGCAATGTTTGTTGTTGTAGACTTAGGTGTATCTTGAATTGGAATAGCATAAGGTTAAGTAGCGAAAACAGTAGATACATTTGGAGCACGTTATTCGACATTCTTGGTGAATAGAGGAGCAGATAAACTTTCCAATTATTGACGAGTAAATGCGGGTGGTGGTACATCTAAATGATAAGAAAAATTTAGACGGTTGGTTGTGGGTCCTAAGTAGGTATGCTTAGAAGCCATAACTGCAAGCTTGGGTTCGAAACTAAGTTGTTCCAAAGCCATAATTGTAAGCTCAATAGATGTTGTATGTGATGTTGGAGGTGAAGAGTGAGTTGATGACATTCTTTTCCTTTTCATTACTGGGTTGATTAACCGGATCTAAAGAGGGAACAATAGTAATGGGTCCAACCTTACTGTGTTGAATGACCGGATCGGGTTGGGTGCCGCTAGTTCCTCCTTCTTTCTCGGGTTGATTAATCGGAGTTGGAGGTGGTTGATGGAAGTTTCGACTATCTTTTGTTGCCTTGATCAGGTCATCGAGATCTGTATCTTTTGCTTTGGTAGTTTCAAAGACAACATTTCTTGAGATTTCGTATGTCAACCAATAATGTCATATCAGCTTCACCCTCTTCATCATCACCCATGTCCTTGTCAACATCTTTTTGAACTATCACCACCAAAGCTTTCAAGGCTCCTGAATAATCGTCTGAAAGCCTTCTTCCGTGTAATGCTTTGGTAGCTTCCCCTAAAACCGACAATCTTCTTTTGGAGCAGTTTCAAAGCTCTATTTCAAGCTTACATTAGTTAAGTGTACAGCGGAATTCGTAGCACACCACATCAAATATTGCTGCTCTTTTTAAGAATAATAATCGTGATTGTCCATTTGGGGGATCATTAACAAGATCAGCAATGTATCATCTCACTCTTGAATAATTCTTCTCATATTTCTTCCCATTGAAGGCTGAAGTAGTGTATACCAAAGGTATCAAGAGACCACTTCCCCCAAGTAGTTGAAGTGATGCAATCAGTCTCTTTATATGAAGCTTAAAAACCCGAAGTACAAACTCAATCTATTGTGTACCTCTTTTATCATCAGAAAATGTTTCTTACATCTCTTCCCCCGCGTAATTGGAATAATACACCAAAATAAATGAGTTAAAACACTGATTTTCTCTGCAGTTATGACATTTGTCTTCCCAGAATAACTTCAATTATGAGGTAGTATAAGGTTCATCACGTGTACTCGTTGTGTGTTCAGATGTATGTCTCCTTCCCCCTTTCTGGTTTTGATACCTCATACTCAGCAACACATTATAGGCACATATACTTGAAATCGTGTGAGAAGAACACAATTGGCTCAAATATATCCTGTAAGAATCAACTTGCTGAAGAACACTGTGAGCACATCTAATTAGGGATTAACTCAGACTTTTCACTCTCCCCTAATTAGTGCTCTCCCCTAAACTGGAAACCTTTCAAATGAGTGCCTTGAATATGAAGAAGTCTTTTGATAACTAAATGCATATCGTCTTTCGTCTTCTAATATGCAGTGGAAAATGTATAACAGACTGTAGACTCGACCTTCTTCAAGGATGTCCATTTGGGGAATAGAATATCAACATCTTCATTTCACCAAATGCATTCCAGTTATATTACAGATACCAAATCAGCCCGTGACGTACACATGGAATGATAACACCAAAGTAACAAGTTGAACCACTGATCATCTTTAAATTTTTTCATAAGACATTAAGCCCGATCACGTGAACTTGTTGTGCGTCCTTGATGTACACATTTCTCTCCCCTAATGGTTACAATTAATTAGCCCGTGATGTACTTTGGTGAAAAGATAACACCAAAGTAACAGGTTGAAGCACTGATCATCTCTGCGGATATCAACTCCGGAATAAATGATTAAGCCCTATCACGTGAACCTGTTGTGCATCCCTAGTGTACACATTTCTCTCCCATGATGGTTACGATTAATCAGAATCATTATACTGATGTGTACATGAAGCATTAACTGGAAGCCCTTCATCACTAATAATATCAGCCCGTGAGAAGATGTTGATAGACCCAAAATCAATCAACAAGTAGTTTATTCACCCTTCTCCCCCTTAAATATTGCATATGCTTGTTGCAATTTTTGATTGAATAAGTGAAACACAAAAGTATAATCCAATGTATGTTGATCCAATTGATGACTGTACGAACATGGGAAAAGCATGAAGCTTATTGATGAGAATGGTCATAAATAAGAAGATTTCTCTTCTTCCCAAGATAAAGCGCATTGAAACGTACACCTTTCTTTTCTTAGAGGAACGGGACCTAAAGTGTTATTTGCAGACGCCATTATGTTAAAGAGCGAGGCCTGAACTGATGTGAACAGACGTCATGTATTGAAGAGCGAGGCTTGAACTGATTTGTTCAAACGTCATATATGAAGAACGAGGCTTGAACTGATTTGTTCAAACGTCATATTTGAAGAACGAGGCTTAAACTGATGTGTTCAACTGTCATTTCTCTCTTTTCTTCTTCTCTCTGCTAGCTCGTTACCAACCCCGTTATCATTCTATCGGCTCTTTATCGTGACTATTGATGGAGAAAAACCCAATATGATGAACTTGAGACTGAGGTAAAATAACCCGAACTTGTGACTTGAGCTTGCACTAATGTGTGACAAAGAGCGATGTAGAGAGTTCATGCAACATCGAATCTCTAAGTACTCCATACTCTTTAACCAACCAACCATCAAGTATAAGACGTGCATCACCTCTTGACTATCGACAACTATGTGTGAGTTGTGACACTGAACACTACAATGTAACTCCTTAAAGTGATAGTTATTTTGTGGTAATAGAAAAGAAGAATTGCCAAAATAACTAGATATCCAAGTCATCGTCATTGCAAAGGTTAAAAGCTCGAGCAAGGATCTCGAAGAATCTTCATCCAACCAACCCTGATATCTTCATATACTAAGTACACGCATCCATGAAATTTTACTTCAACCTCAAATAAATAATAATGAATTAACTCCGTAGTCACATCTAGTAGTTTAAATGCCCAAATCTAGCCTTTTTTGATGTTTTGAATGAACTTTGATAATGGTTTTATCCCGATCTTTGTCAAAATCGCATAGCCCTGTAAAAATTTGTTATAACCAAAATGCCATGAAATATATCAAAACTCATCCACTACATGAAGTACACACTTTATCCCTTCTTCGAAGTTGAAACTGTAGCACCATAATCAATTAAGATCCGAAAATATACTTTTCTTTCTCCAGGATAGTTCCATCATCAGTGGTAGAGATTGTGTCCCTGGTAGTGCCCACCTGAGAATGTTCTTCATCAAATAGATTTAATGTCATCTGAAATGTTTGACATGATATTGACTTGGACGGGATTTTACAAATCTATAATTTAAACTAAGAAATAGGTTCTTTCGTGGGATTTTACAAAACCAAGAAGAAACTGTGAGACAATGATAATGTATCATGACAAATTTGGTTTTTGGTGAATATCAGTTTGGGGAAACATGTAAGAGATCAGCAACAATTCTTCTCACATATGTTGAATACTTCACAAACCATACTAAGTAAGGTAGTATAAACTACTTCCCCCTGGAGGTTGACCTTATATCATCATAGTACACGTTTCTCCCCCATGATGGTTTCAAACATTCGGAAGCATCATTGATGTGTATGACCATAAACACGTGAAGATCTTGCCTGAAGCAAACATCTTGAAAAATCAATTCTTTAACCAACCACGTGATTCTGTCGGCTATTTCTGTGACCACTTGGTGAAGTAAACTCAATATACCCAACTTGAAAATGAAGTAGAATTCCCCAAATTTGTTACTTAAGTTTGCACTGTTGTTGGAAGAATGGTGTAGAGAATTTGTGCACCATGCAAATCCCTAAGTACTCTATACAATCCTGACAAAGTATGAGACTATCATCACCTCTTGCGATTATCCACATCGTCTTTTGCATGTGACACTGAATACTACAATGTAAATCCTTTAAGTGATAGTTAACCAGGTCTTCAACCATCCACCCCGACTTCTAGAAACTAGATAAACCAAGTCTTCAATGTAAATGTTAAGCACGAGCAAGTTATCATTGAAAGTCATGCATCCAACCAACCCCGACTTCAAGATAAAATAAGTACGCGCCTTCGTGAGACCTACTTCAATCTCAAATAAGGGATACCAAGTAAACTTCGTGATAATCTCGTGCAGTGAAATATCAAAAAAAAAATAACATTTTTTATGGTTTTAATGTGATTTGGTTTGATAGTTGAGTTTGTGATATGCCCTAATTCTTTAGATACCCCCTGTTCCGCATATCGAACTAGGGTTTTGTATGTTAAGTTTTGACAAGATACCAATCATTTTGTGAAACCTTGTGAAATTTGTAACCGAAATACTCCTCTTTATACCAATAATGTACCACATTTATGTATTTATCACACATGATAAAAATTTGCAGCCCATTAATTTTAATCGGCCAAGTTCATTTTTCAGCCGAAGGTAATATGCATATCTAGTAGCGACAGTCCAGCCCATGTTTTTAATTGCAACCCATCTCAAAAAATGATTAGTGATAAACACATTTAGGCCCAAAATCCAATCCAACTACAAATGAAATTATAATACCCGATCCATCACACTTCATAAGCAGTTAAATATAAGTTTTCCCCTAATCCCACTCATTGCAATAACCATAATCTTACACATTCTGCCTCTCTCCTAAACACACTTATCAAAATACGCCTCATCTCAGAACTGAGATCATCATCTCAACACATCATCATCAAAACACAATCGATCTCATATCCATCATCACTATTAATCCGATCAAATCTCAACTTCACACCATCATCATTCTAAACACAACTGAAGCATGGACTCACGAAGAACACAAGGTTTAGACTTCTAGATCCTTTCAAAAGCTCTCGGGTAGGTTCTCCTTTGTAGTTAACATTTTTGTTTTGGTCTTGTGTTACTTTGACTTGAATCAAAGAAAGTTTATGATAGATTTGTTATATGACTTTCTTTTAATATTTGTATATTAACATAGCAGTTATGCTTCAATTGAATCGATGATGATTTTGTGTGGTATACCTTTTAAAAAATTGTTTACTTTTGACATACAACACAAACTGAGATCCTTTTTGTTGTTTGTTGGTTAACATTCGATTTGTTTTCGGATCTGTGATGTATTTAATCTTTCGTGATATGGATCTTTAAGATCTTGGATATGTTGCAATACACGAAAAGATTACACTGAGATCAAGGTTTTGAATTTAGTTTAAGTCTTGGTAGATTTTAGATGAGAGTTGAGAATATGTAATTTATGATATTGATGTAGTTGTGATACTGGAGAGAGGATTAGAAAAGTGGTGTTGGATTTGTTGTTGCTACATGTTGTTTGCGTTAGCTGTTGTTGACAGGGTGTAGGATTAGATTTTGGTTTGGGTTTATGGATCAACTTGGTCTTTATCTTCATTTTCTTTTGTTTTGTTTTGTAGACAATTTGCAAGTTTAGACAAATCGCCACTTTTGAAGAGATTTTGGCAGCATTATGTTTCATAAAAGTCATGAAAAGTCTTCAAATCGCTAGAAACA
The DNA here is from genome assembly GCA_030686995.1 of Artemisia argyi. Taxonomy (NCBI): domain Eukaryota; kingdom Viridiplantae; phylum Streptophyta; class Magnoliopsida; order Asterales; family Asteraceae; genus Artemisia; species Artemisia argyi. Next base: position 65,977,025 of record CM060677.1, read on the forward strand.
ATAAAAATACTACTGGGGAAAATCGCAGTAGCATGTAGACAAAATGTCACCTTCAACCCCAGTTTTGTCCTTTTCCTTTTCAGATAATACACCAAAATGCAACAAAGAATCTTGACAAATTGCTGCTTATAACTTCCCAAACTGCACCTAAAACACAACTAAGAACTCACCTACCAAACGGCAAGATTTCGGCCAGATTCCGACCAGTATTATTCACGGGATGGTTTCAACCGTTCACAAAAAAATAAGATACATCAAGCTGTTATCTTTAACTGTGATACGTATAAAAACAGTTTTAGGCAACTCGAGAAAGCATAAAGCAAAAGACTTTTGATCGTGTAAAACTGTACCATTAAAACTGTTTAGAACTAGTACCATGTTAAACTGTACCAAAAACTATAAAGTTTACTCATAGTAAGGGGATCAAAACTTAGCTGAAAGTGATCCAGATGAGGTTAATGTTGTTGTTGCTCAACAACTCTTGGTGCAAATGAACTCGATGCACCTTGCACAAATTGTTGTTGTTGTTTTTGTTCTTGTTCAACCATACCAGCTTCCACATTTTCTTCAAAACTCCAACGAATCTTGTTTGCTTTTTGGGCATGTATCTGACTTACACAGCCACGCAATGTCTCAACAACGGCATGATCTTTGCGAAATTCACGTACAAAAACTAGTTGATCACAAATTTTCTGTCGTCAAAGATGTGATCGCACTCTGTGTATCATGCTCTCATTCGTTGTTTGAGTGCCTTTGCGAGCTCAAACCTGTTAATAACTTCGACAATAGCTTCTTGACGAGTCGTGTCATCTTTTTCGGCTTGGTTTTTGACCCAATTTTGAAGTTGTTCGACGGTATGAGGGAGTTTATTACACGCCATTTTGAATTGAAATAAGTGTGAGATTTTTTGAATTTAAGGGTGTAACATGTTGTGTTAATATGTGGTATTTATAGTGTGCTAATTTCTTTTCTTTTGAATGCAATGGCTAGTATGTTTGATTTTATTATTATTATTATTTTTTAATATATATATATACATTAAACCGTTGTTAAACGGTTAGAAACTTAAATATACACACAAATTCAATCGATCGTCCACACGACCAATTTTAAGTTTTGTCGTCCTGCGATTGAATCATCCCATTAAGGACTATCGAATGAAATCGATCGATTCACTCGGTCGACCCCTTCTTCTTTAATTGTGATACGCATAAAAACAGTTTTAGGCAACTCGAGAAAGCATAAAGCAAAAGACTTTTGACCGTGTAAAACTGTATAGAACCAGTACCATGTTAAACTGTACCAAAAACTGTTGAGAAAATGTTGTGAGTTGTGACTAACAAAATATGTAAACATTGAGAGAAAACAAAACATATTCGTATGCAGTAACAACTTGGACAGATTTTGACTAGAAAAATATACTTGGACAGATTTTGACAAGAAAAATACTACAAAAATCAACCATAATAAGTAAAACCTTGGCTCTGGTAACAATTGTAGGATCGATTCAATGGTTGATTATGTGGTGATTCGGGAGGTCTTGGATTGTAGAAGATAAAGTTTGCCATGGTAAAAGTTAGAATGATAAAGTGAGAGAGAAGGGAAGATTTCTAGTGAGAGAAAACACCTTGTGGGTGTGTGTATTATGTGAAATCAACCAACCATTCCCTTGTGTGGAAAAGGGTATATATAAACTTACTGTATATGCCCCACATAGGCTGTGTAGTGAGCTGACAGTGGGTAAAGACCCGACTCAACTCCACGATGAGACTATATCTAAACTAATACTATTATAACTAAATGTATACTAACAAAACTAAGAGCTACGCTAAGTATGAAAATACATGGGGTGACCGATCCTTTTTCTTAATCCTAATAGGATATATGGCAAATCCTGGACTTTCCCTCATGATTTGTGGATGTAGGATTTTCATCTTTCATCTCAAATTAGGGGGCCCATAGACACATACCAAACAACTACCTTTTACGATCACTCCAAGCACACTCCCAAAATACCTCAAACCAAATGGGTCCTTACAAGTTGACTAATAACGTTGTCCACTCAGATATCAAACTTCTCAAAAGACTATGGGCTATAATGAAATTAATCAACTACCATGACTAGTGATGATTACTCTCTTATTATTAAATTTATTATGAGAATACTAATTCTACTATAACTCTATTTATTAATATATTAATAACTCATAAGAAGCCCAAGCCAGGTCTTATTCATGTTTCTTTTTATCGTTCTTGTTTATTGAAGGTTTTATCCGATTCAACAATACCTTTACACAATGGATTCGATCAAAGGATTTTCTCAAGAAATTTCTATTAAAGGTAAAATTTACAGCAAACATTACGATTATTAATATTGTACCTGGTAAAGATTATCATATGCAGGTTTTCTTGTCCATAAATTGAATTGAATGATCATATCACTTTTTTAGTTGTATTGTTGTTTTCTTGTTTCCTTATCTTGAGTAATTATGTAACTATCGTGCATGACTGCATGCTGATTAATGTAAGAGGATGGCAATACTAAAACGCAATGCAATCTTGATCAAATTAATCGAAAAAACAATGAGTGTTAGAATAATGAGTATTGTAATGTGACAAAGATTTTCGTAGGTGGGTCACATGTTGATTTAACATTAGAGGAGTTTAGGGCTTTCTTTGAAAAATTTGGTCCTATTGAGGATGTTGTGGTGATGGTTGATAAAGAGACTAGTAGGCCACAAGGGCTCGGTTTTGTTACAGTTAACTCACAAGATACCGCAAATAATGTATTGAAGAATAGGTTTTATGAATTGAAGAACAAACGTGTGGAAGTGAAGAAGGCGGTTTCAAAAGAGCAAATGAGTGGGAAGATTAGAACTTATTATAACAATTATAATGCCATGTATAATGGTAGTTATGGTGTGTATTATTATGGTATGTATGGCTATGGATATGAATATGGATCCTACAATAGTTTTGGTGGTCTAGGTTATGAAGGGCTTTCATATTTTTATTATCCCTATCAAAGTCCGAATTCTAGTCCTAGTTTATATGATTATACAGACATTTATTCATACCAAAGTCCATATGATTCTGAAAACTCCCTGTATAGTAGTAATTCATCCAATATATATAAGAACAAAACCAAAATTGTTGTAAGGGATCCAAATGTTAAAGAATATGGTGATTGCGTTGTATCAACAAAGGAGAAAAGAGAAGTGGAATGTGGCACTTTAAGGCCTAGGGACTCGAATGGTGAAGAATGTGTTGTGAAGGATGTTTCAGAAGATGCAGAAGGTGATGGTGATAAATGTAACACCCCAACCCGACAAGGGTCTAAAGTGTAACATTGTGGTGTCATTTCAAAACATAAAGTGCAAGCGGAAGACTTAGCTCAATAAATTATAAATCTTGATACTAAAATGACTAATGAAACAAATACAATTAAAATCAACTTATAAAAGAAATGAAATAATTAAAAATAAATTTGAAATAAAATCCATGAATACTAAGGTAGGGTTGGTCCACTAAAAGCTCCTACTCTCATCACTCAACCCCAGCCTCCAACTTGATACCTTCCGCAGGGAAAAGAAAATGCGGCTGAGCTAACGCTCAGTGAACAGATATAAACATATGAAGGATAAACGAATAAATAAACAATCCAATGTAATCTTGCTGAGAGTAAGGTCGTAAAGAATGTAAAAGGCATAGTAACGGAAGTAGCTCAAGTACCAAAGCAATCACTCAAACATTTCATTTCACAATACACTATACCGTCAATTCCTTTATTGTACATGGAGCTGCATACTCCAATGTACCAGATTGTGATGGGGTGTAGGGTCACACACCTACCAATCACCAGATATCATTACACGTTACCTAGGATGCATCCATACGCTCCCCTGCAAAACAGATTAGCACATACACTAGCTCAAGGCTAGCATACATACTCAGATAATGGCCACAGATACAGATAAGGGAAACGCCGTGGATCAATCACACCTCCACAGAAAGTGTCATGCCATTGGTGCCTCAATGACATGGCCATGTTACCTTCATGGCTAGGAATAGTACCTTGAGCAATGGGTCAAATCAAATAGATCGAAACAAAGGGTCATAACGAAGGGATCATATCAGATGAGTCATAACAAAAGGATCATATCAAATGGATCATAACAAAAGGATCATATCAATGGTTCAAATCAAGTGTTCATATCAAAGTAAACGAATCAAAGTCAATGAATACGAATCATGATAAACGAATAATTAAACAAACGAACCAACCGATAACGATCTAAAGAGAAGTGGGTATCCAGAATATTCGTACCGATACGAAATGCAAATGAAATAATGTCTAAAAGTAAGACTGAATATCCGTACCTTAATGCAATTAAACGGAAAGCAAACGAATCAATGGACGTTACGTTTCTTCAACGAATCTACATGGATTAGTGTTTATAATATATTTAGTAAGTTTCTACATTTAGTCAACTTAGGGTTTTAAAATCATATTAAATGCCATTTAATGATTGATTAGGGTTACAAATACGTATTAAATGTCACTAGGTTTATGGTTTCAAATACATTCAATGTCATTAAGTTTATTTAACAGAAACACACCAATTATTATTATGTCCAAATAATATAAATCACGTTAGTCCGACATTTTAATAGCCAAAAATATATGTTACACATTAACTAAATAAATTAATATTAATAAACACAACCTATTAGTTTTATTAATTACAAATCACCCTTTAGTTTACTATGGCCTTCGGCACATTTACAAAACCAAACGTGACCTCTTTTTAAATTGAGGCTTCGACCCTTTAATAAAAACCAAACACATTTCTTTTGACTAAACTGAATACGCATCCTTTTAGATTATTATAAACTAATACACCCTTGTTCCCTTTTTGACTTGTACGCTACAAAATTTAGCATATCACCGCATCAAATAAATAAAGATTAATTACGTAGCAACCTACTAATAATTCGAGACTCAAACTGAATATATAGTTAGCAAAATCCAAAAGTATCTTGACACCAAGCTGTGACCCAAATGGGTCGCTATAAACATTATGTGGTCGAAAAATTTACTTGAGTCGATTAAAATAATTAAGGGTCGATATAAAGCTGCCGGAAAGTGTCAAATATAGCATTTTCTTATATTTTTTTTTTGTGGTCGACATATCGACCAAAACGAAGGGTCGAACATGGGAAACTTTAAATGATTCGGTTAATTATAAATGGGTTGACCAAACAGTTTGTAAAAAGAATAACCAAGTTCGATTTATGCAATTTATGGGGACGATGCATGGGTCGATCGGTTGTTGATCTAAGATCGAATAATAAATGCTAAGTCGAATAAACAGAAAAATAACAACGAGAAAAGTCGATACCTTGGAGACGAGTCGAGACAGAAACACAAAACCAACACCTTCGTCGATCGAACCCAAAATAAAAGAAGCAGCAGCAGCAGTTGATTGCTGTTTCATATGGTGTTTTGGTGTGTCAAATGGGAGTAGAATAAACAAGCAGAACTCGGTTATATAGTCACCAAAATAAACTCCCATTCTAATGTTACCATTTAGGATTTTTAAAGCCCCATTAACTGAGATCTAAATGGGCTTGTCATAGAATTAAATAAAGGTTTTAAAGAGTTTTAATTGGGTTCAATTAGGGGGCCGGTTAAGAAAAAAAAGTTAATGGCTTTCAATGTTAAGGATTAAATATGGGTTTAAAAGGTATTAAATTTTACAGTTTTCTTTATTTATTATTATGTATATGTATATTATAAGTTATGTTGGTATTTACAAATTTGGTCAAATAGTTTATAAAATTTCAAATTTATTCGAAAATTTAGGTTTCTGAATTTTAGAGTTTTACAATTCTTCCCCTCTAAAAATAAAATTTCGTCCACGAAATTGAAAAAACCGAATAGATACATACCAGATTATGAAAGGAAATTGAAAACGATTCGAACGAACGGAAGGTTAGTTTCTCATGACTTGATTCTGAAGGTTCAGAACATTTCAGATTCTTCAATAATGACCGATCATTTCAAAATGAATCCAACAGATACGGAACACATATATAACATATAACAGATCACAATCGTAAGTAGTTACCATGATAAGGCTAAATTCCGACTTCGATTTATTAGCAGGTTCAAATCAGACATTCCAAAAATATAACAAAAAATAGAGAAATGTATCAAGACGTAAAATGAAAAGCATAAATGAAAAAAAAATGAACCGAGGAATTCACGAACCGCCAACCCACTTCTTCTTAGGACAGTCACCAATCTTATGCTCCATTGAACCGCACTTCTAGACTCAGAAACATGATAAGATTCCCACTATGAATAAATGAATCAGTGAAGACAAAACTCTAAGATGAAGATCAAAATGTGAAAGAATACAGTAAGAGCAAAAGGAAGCGTCAAAGTAGAAGGAAGCCTAATGTCTACCTAATCCTCATTGGTCATAGCCTAAGCTCTACAGGTCGAACCTAATCTCTGATACCATAATTGTAACACCCCAACCCGACAAGGGTCTAAAGTGTAACATTATGGTGTCATTTCAGAACATAAAGTGCAAGCGGAAGACTTAGCTCAATAAATTATAAATCTTGATACTAAAAGGACTAATGAAACAAATACAATTAAAAATCAACTTATAAAAGAAATGAAATAACTAAACATAAATTTGAAATAAAATCCACGAATACTAAGGTAGGGTTGGTCTACTAAAAGCTCCTACTCTCATCACTCAATCCCAGCCTCCAACTTGATACCTGCCGCAGGGAAAAGAAAATGCGGGTGAGCTAACGCTCAGTGAACATATATAGACATATGAAGGATAAATGAATAAATAAACAATCCAATGTGAACCTGCTGATAGTAAGGTCGTAAAGAATGTGAAAGGTCATATGAAAATGGCAATCACAGCATAATCCAGAAATAGTAAAAGGGATAGTAAAGGAAGTTGCTCAAGTACCAAAGAAATCAATCAAACATTTCATTTCACAATACATTATACCATCAATTCCTTTATTGTACATGGAGTTGCAGACTCCAATGTACCAGATTATGATGGGGTGTAGGGTCACACACCTACCAATCACCAGATATCATTACACATTACCTAGGATGCATCCATACGCTCCCCTGCAAAACAGATTAGCACATACACTAGCTCAAGACTAGCATACATACTCAGATAATGGCCACAGATACAGATAAGGGAAACGTCGTGGATCAATCACACCTCCACAGAAAGTGTCACGCCATTGGTGCCTCGATGACATGGCCATGTTACCTTCATGGCTAGGAATAGTACCTTGAGCAATGGGTCAAATCAAATAGATCGAAACAAAGGGTCATAACAAAGGGATCATATCAGATGGGTCATAACAAAAGGATCATATCAAATGGATCATAACAAAAGGATCATATCAACGGTTCAAATCAATGGTTCATATCAAAGGTTCATATCAAAGTAAACCAATCAAAGTCAATGAATACGAATCATGATAAACGAATAATTAAACAAACGAACCAACCGATAATGATGTAAAGAGAAGTGGGTATCCAGAATATTCGTACCGATACGAAATGCAAATGAAATAATGTCTAAAAGTAAGACTGAATATCCGTACCTTAATTCAATTAAACGGAAAGCAAACGAATCAATGGACGTTACGTTTCTTCAACGAATCTACACGGATTAGGGTTCCTAACATATTTAGTAAGTTTCTACATTTAGTCAACTTAGTGTTTTAAAATCATATTAAATGCCATTTAATGATTAACTGGGGTTACAAATACGTATTAAATGTCACTAGGTTTATGGTTTCAAATACGTTCAATGTCATTAAGTTTATTTAATAGAAACGCACCAATTATTATTATGTTCAAATAATATAGATCACGTTAGTCCGACATTTTAATAGCCAAAAATATATGTTACACATCTATATATATAATAAACAAAGGTTTTTTTTGAAATTTTGCCACCTCATTAAAGCCACGATGGCAGTAAAAGTCAACTCACTAATGCCACGTCATTTGTCAATTGATTTCTCTCAGCATTTACTTGACATTCTTTTGGGTTTCAACCTTCCTTCAATATCAAACAACAATCAAGCAATATTGCCATCTATGATTTTTTCGATATCATTCAACATCTAATTGTTCTGTTTTTCTTTCATCTCAATTTTTAAACTTCCAAAAATCAAAACAGTGCAAGGTATGTTTACTCATAATTTGATGGTCTTGGTTTTTTACAATTCACATTCAATATGAATTCGATTTGATAGAGGGTATATTAACATCCAATCAAATTGGTACAAGGTATGTTTACTTATCAGTGTTTTACGTCAATCTGATGGGTTGGGTTTTTTTTGGGTACTCATAAGTATATGGATCGATTAGTAAAATGATTATTAGTTTTTTTGTGGGTTCTCATAACACAAAAGAATTACTCAATTTGATTATTAGTTTTTATGTTGGTTTTTTTTGTGGGTACTGATTCTCAATTTTTAATATGCGGATTGATTGATATTTTAGATGGGATCAAGCAAATAAGTTTCTGTGGGTTATTTGGTGAGTTTTTTTTTTTTTTTTTTTTTTTTTTTTTTTTTTTTTTTTTTTTTTGCAGTTGCATACTCTCACAGCTAATGGTGTTTGAGATTACTATGGAAAGTTAATGGTGTTCGAGTACTATGGAAAGTTAATGGTGTTCAAGATTCGGGTTAGTGCTCCAAAACAATGACTGTATGAGCTTTGGAAATAATGGTTTTTTTACAGTAGTTTGTTTAATTACTATGGAAAGTTAATGGTGTTAGAGATTCGGGTTAGTGTTGCAAAACCATGACTGTATGAGCTATGGAAATTTATGTTTCACTATTTTTTTATTTAAAATTGTTTCTTTAGAGGTCTTTACGAATGTTTCTTTAGAGGTCTTTATGTAGGCATGTTACATTCAAGGTGAAAATTGATTGGTTTTAGGTCCCATTAGACTTGCAATTTAGTTTATGTTTGATGGGTTTGCTAACTGTTACGAGTACTTGATGTCATTTTTGGTATATGTAAACCCTCACTTAAAGAGAGAAGGTGTTAATATTTGTTGGTATCATTCATGTTAGTATCTAGCGATACTTAATCATAATATTGGATTGGGCTGATATAACAGGAGTCTATGCATATTGTGTTATTTATTTTTCTTAAGATTGTTTTCTTTTTTTATTTAGTCTCTACGGTTTCCCAATGTCAATTATTCAAACATAATATTGCGGGTTTGACGGTCGATGATGATATAAAGGGTGTTGAGCGACTTCTTGGGCCCTTATGTGCTCTTGCCTATCATATAATTGTCTTAAAATATGATGATCGGTTGATCATGTATATCAACCTTTACTGCATGCATGACAAGGATGGGTGTGACAGATTGAGTAATGAATACTATGAGATATGGGTACAAATGACTAAATTTTATGTGTTAATGAACTTGCTTACATGCAACTTGATCACGTTTTTTGGTTTTATTTGTAGAGTTCAAGAAAAAATGATGCTGACATATGGTGATATCGGGCATCTTGAGCTTGGAGATGCAACAGACTATAATGAATTAGCTTCTTATACGGGATGCAGAAAGTAGTTATCATCGAGTATGTACATCGTAAAATATTAAGATTTTTATGATGCATTCGTTGTTTTAATTTGGACAATTAAATTTCTTCTTATATGTACAATGTTGAATGGCGTCAAGTATCATATACCCGTTACTACTCAAACCCAATCTAACCCGCTGCTAAGGATATGATACAACAATGTTTTAGACCTCACTACTATTAGTATATAATGTTAAAATTCTTATTAATTGATGCATGCTTATAGTAGATAATTGTGGTTAATGCATCAAAACATTACCTTCAGTTCTATCCAAATTGTAGGCTAAGACAATGAAGTTTGGATTATTGCAAGTTAATTGTCTCTAAACTTAATTTTGAACAGAGTTGCTAAACGAAATAATGTTGGTTATATTCAAGGCTCGAAATCGACGAATTCACTTATGCTTTCGTACCCTGCCTTTCAAACGGTCTGATTGTGGGGAATGAAAAAAGTCGATTGTGGGAGTTCTGTGATGTATGTTTGAAATTTTTTTAGCATGTACAATGGTGTTTGTTCATTAATTAAGTAAAGAAGCAATTAAAAAGTTTATATATTCTACTCAATAAATATGTGGTGAATTAACTCCCACACTTGTGGTTACGTTTGTGTTTTTGTTACTTCATTTGGTTACAAGACATACTGAGACTACTCTGCAAGTTTTCTTAATGCATTTGCATGTCAATCCACTGTACTACTAATCATTTTTTCATTTAAAAGGATGAAGGAGCTACATTTGATGTTTTCTTTTATTGTGAAGATTGAACAAAGTTACACATTTATCAATTTTTTTTCTCCTTTTGTTTTTTATAGCTTAATTTTATTCGTATCACAAGTTCACAACTTGGACCTTTTTATTAAGTAAATTTGTATTAGCCACCCGTGATTTATCACGGGTCTATAGGCTAGTTAACTAAATAAATTAATATTAATAAACATAACCTATTAGTTTTATTAATTACAAATCACCCTTTAGTTTACTATGGCCTTCGGCCCATTTACAAAAACAAACGTAACCCCTTTTTAAATTGTGGCTTCGACCCTTTAATAAAAACCAAACACATTTCTTTTGACTAAACTGAATACGCATCCTTTTAGATTATTATAAACAAATACACCTGTAGAATATCAATCAAGTCACAAACATGATGGCACTTTTGATTAGTGTGGCGTTTAAGTTAAGATAAAAGAAGAAAGAGGAGAAAACTTGGAACCTTGAGAGAGAAAATGTGATGTTAGATTAAGTGTATGAGAAGGTCCAACCCTCTCCACATGTGGAGAGGAGTATTTATACTACCTAACAAACAAATGATAAAACGCCCACACCCAGGCTGTGGATCAGGCATACAGTGGGTAAAGACCCGTCCTTCTTCCACGACGTTACTTAATCTACTTCTAACTAATAACTAAACTAACTATGAGTTAACTCAATGCTATTACAATAATTAGGTGGCCAAGTCTTCTATAGGAATAATTGTATTCCTAACAATCTCCCCCTAAGCGAGGTCGCCTTGGAAATTGAGCTCTTTGATCTTCAAGCATTCTTAAGTCTTTGTAGCTCGTAGATTCTGATTCTTTACTTTTCAGCACACTTTGTACTTCAAGCAATGAACTTGTGATTTGGAGTTCCTTTGGAATTTGTGATCATTGAGCTTCTTTGAGATCATAAGCCACATTAAATCTCCAAGCTCATCCGCAGTAGTATCGCCTTCATGTGAAGTAGTGACTTAAGGACCATCATGCTCACACCCTTCTGGATCAGGAGACTTTACATCAGATTTGTGGATCAGGAGACCTTTCATCAGAGTTGCGGAAATGTTGTTGGTAGTCTCTCAACATTCGTTGTAGTAAGTCTCTCTTCATCATTGATAGTGAGGAGGATGTGTGAGCATGAGGTATGGATTGACCCGATTCAGCTGGAAATAGGAGCCATCAACGCCATCTTTATATGTGTCCCTGAAATAAAATAGTTAGCAATAAAGATAGAGAACGAATATGGCTTTGTCATTTGTTCTGCGAGGACAGACTACCCTCCGGTTTTGTGAAAACCGACCTGTGATCAGGTAGAGTCTCTTTTAAAGAAGACTCTCCTTGACAGGAATTTCCAGCTTGTAGTAATGAATTTTCCAAATAATCCACTTCGGAATCTTCATACTTAGCATGTTCTCATATCGGAACATCTCAAAGCAGACAACACGATAGAGTGAATCGGTGAATAAATATTCACGGATTGATGAGAAATAGATTTTTAGAAATCACTCGCGTGTCATATGATAAACAATTTTTGAGACACGACGAGTGTTTTATGCTCAGAATCACATCTCCATCAAAAATACTTTTGTTTGAAATATTGTACACAATCAATGTGCTCGAAAAATCAGTTTGTGAGCACATTGAAAGGTTTTAGCAAAAGTATCCGTCAATCCATATCCTGGAACAAGTTTGATCCAATTTTGAATCGCACCATTGTTGCTTTCCAGTTGTCACTTGATAATTGATCCAAGATGGATCTGACATGTCACCTATCAAGAGCTTGAAAGATGTTCGCTCTAGAAGGATTTCCATCTTCATTGTGAATATTTTCATATCACTCTGATGTTCTGGCAATACCACAAGGATAATGCGTAGGACTCTAAATATTATATTTTATTTTCCACATTGTGTGAAACAATAAGCATATTGGAAGTGTGTCCTAGTGAGATTTATGGATGATCTCATGGCTCTAGACTCAATAGTGCATTTTGATCCGCTCCTGGAGACTGGGGAGGCGTCTCCTGTTTAGGTATCAACATAGCTCGCAATGAGCGGTCGATACATTGCACAGGGTTCCCCGTGAGAATGAAACAAGCTCTTTTAAGAGAACTTGAGTAGTTGGGAAGTTTAGTGGTCACTGGGTCCATGACGTCTTGTCTTCAATACCGGTGTTACCTTAGTAACCACTAGTAGATTATGAATTGAACCCGGTTTCTGCCCTAAGGTTGAATATATGGAGGGCTATTTCTTTTCACCCTTTCTCATTTCATTTCTTTTTCATTCTTCAACCCCTTCAGTGGTTACCAAGACTTCACTACTAGAACCTTGTTGGGTTTGTTCCTGTCCTAGCTCTATCTCAGTCCGCACTCTTCCCTTTCTCACTTTACTCCTTTTTTCAATCATTCCTAAGGACTTCTAATCTATCTATGGATTGTCCCTGGGAAGATCCTTCCGGTTCTGGTGGATCATGGGAACTCATACCTAACTTTAACCATCCTTATAACTCCATGCATAAAGATAAATGGTCGGTCATTGGTATTACTTCCACAAACGCCTTTTGCTCCCCCTCAATATGTGCATCGATATCCGAAAGTGTTTAGCACATATGTGGGAGCCTATTTATTAAGTCCAAAAGATCACTTTTGATTATCAGATTTCATATTTAAATCACATTCTCTCCCCCGATCAAAAATTTCAAATCTTTTGAGATTTTGGATCTCAATTGATTTAAATAAGTTTAGAAAACGTTTGGGAGAGAAATGCGGTAAGTTTTAATATTTTCTGATTAAAAGGAACCTTTTTCATGCTCCCTCTCAACTTGTGAGGGAGGTTGTTATGTGTCAGATTTGATGAGTTTACAAACAATTTGAAGTTTTGATAATTTCTGAAAACTCTTTGAAAATTTCTCATTCTGACACATAACCATCACAAAGTGTCTTGTTGCAACGTTTTGTACAAGGAGCGGAGAGTTTTGATGATACATAAAATTTTGAGAAATCACTCTCCCCCTCAATCAATGACGGATGTGAAAACTGAAATATTTTCATAAAATATTAAAGTCATTGATTGAGTGAAAAAAATTATCAAAATTTTGAGTTCAGTTTGATTTTTAATCAAAATCTCATGGTACCACCAAGTTTTGCACAAATATTTTCCGGAAAAATCATAGAAGGGAAAGTATTTGGTGATAAAAAGAAGATTTATCTTCTTTATCAAGAAATAATGCACTGAAGCGTACATTAGATCGAGGAAACATGGATATAAAATAATCCATGCCCAGGTGAACTTCACCCAGTAAAAGGAACAACCGTCTTTTTGGCGACGTGTTTTCCCCATTTTGAAAAATGGGTTGCTATCTGAAGTAATAACAAACCTTATTTTTGAAGTCCGGGTTGTAGCCTAAAATGACTACAAGCCATATTTTTGAAGAATATTTTGAGATACGACATGTTTTAGAAAAAACATTATTTGAAAACGAAAAAACTCATGATCAAGCACATGTATGATTCTGTGTCATTATTGAATGACATTTCTAGAAACGTACATAATATTGATTACACAAGAGACATGTCGTAAGAAGAATATTTTTGTATTTTATATGATTTTTCATATTTTTATGGTTTTTATAGGTTTTATATTTTTCTATTTTCTTTTTGATAAATCTTATATACAAAGGATATGTGAAGCCAATCCTTCAATCATCATTGTCTTCCTGGAGAGACTTAAGAGTTTCTGGAGTGAGGCTCTTCATCCCAAGTCGTGGGAGAATGAACTGAAATCTTTCCCGAGAAAGAGCCTTTGTGAATATATCAGCCAGCTGAAACTCCGTTCTCACAAAGTAGAGTTCCACTATCCCTTTCTCCACTTGTTCTCTGATGAAGTGATGACGAATGTATATATGCTTGGCTCTGGAGTGCTGGACATTGTTGCAACACAGGGCAATGGCACTTTTGTTATCACAATACATTGGGATTTTGTTGAAGTTATACCCATAATCTGATAATTGTGATCTCATCCACAAAATTTGAGCACAGCACGAGGACATGGCTATGTATTTAGCTTCGGTGGATGATATTGAAGTGCACATCTGCTTTTTGGACGACCAGCTGACAAGTTTCTCACCCAAGAATTGAGCACCTCCGGAAGTACTTCTGCGAGTATCTTGACACCCCGCATGATCAGCATCTGAGTAGGCCGTGAGAGCCATTGCATTGTCTTTAGGGTACCAAAGACGCATATGGATTGTCCCTTGGAGATATCTGAAGATTCTCTTGACAGCTTCCAAGTGCTTTTTGGTAGGCTTGGATTGATATCTGGCACACATGCATACGGCAAAAAGAAGGTGTGGCCTACTTGCTGTGAGGTACATGAGAGATCCAATCATGCTACTGTATTTGGTCTGATCAATGGTTACTCCAGCTGAGTCATCATCAAGTTTGGATCTTTCAACCATGGGTGTATCAACTGTATCACTTGAATCAAAGCCAAACTTCTTGAGGATGTCACTAGCATACTTGGCTTGATTGATAAAGATGCCGCTCGGTTTTGTGAGATTTGTAACCCCAAGAAGAAAGACATTTGTCCCATCATAGACATTTGAAACTTGGAACTCATTTCTATAGCAAAGCGATCACATTCCTTGGAATCAGACGATGCAAAGATGATATCATCTACATAGATTTAAACGTGAAATAGATTGTTTCCAGTTTTCCTAGTGAACAAGGTAGGATCAACCACACCCTTGGTAAATCTATTTGCAAGGAGAAACTTGGAAAGTGTGTCGTACCAAGCTCTCGGAGCCTGTTTGAGAACATTGAGTGACTTTTTCAAGCGATATACATGATTTGGTCTTTCTGGATCCACGAAACCTTCAGGTTGAGTAACATAGACTACCTCCTTTAAGTGCCCATTCAGGAAGGCAGTCTTAACATCCATTTGATAAACAATCATGTTACTGCTGGCAACATTGGTAAGAAAGATTCTAATGGCCTCAATACGAGCAACAGGTGTAAACGATTCTTCAAAGTCAATACCCTCTTGTTGACTGTATCCTTTCGCAACTAATCGAGCCTTGTTTTTCAACACATCACCATGCTCATCAAGCTTAACTTTGAAAATCCATTTAAGAGCAATGATCATCGCGCATTCAGGTGGTGGTACTAATTCCCATACATCAAGACGATCAAACTCATGGATTTCTTCTTGCATAGGGGTGAACCAAGATACTTTTGTAAGGGCATCCTTGAAGTCTTTGGGTTCGATTTTGGATAAGACTGAGTTGAAGAAGCACCACAAGGCATCATTGGCAAGTTGTTTTCTGATGGACACAGGTCGAGAGGGATTTCCTATGATGTTGTCCATGGGGTGATCATTTGTCCATTTTCTGAGATGTTCATGGGGTTGAGGATAGTGAACTGTCATAGTGTTGTTTGACTCTTCTGAAGAGGATGCTTCGTTGGAGGATTCAGGTGCAAAAACATTTTCAAATGGTTCTTCCTCGGTTAGTACAAAAGGATTGACTTCCCATGAGTCTTTAGATGCCACTCCTTGGTGTTCAGAAGACGATTGAATAATTGATTCATTTTGAGTGTTGCTACATTCAGGTGCATCTAAGTCAAGAGAGATGGAGGTAGATGGACCATTTGTAGCATGAGGTGCATTCACAGCCATAATATTAGGTTCAGCAGCCAGCTGTGCCGGTTCAAGAGGTGGCTGTGACTCGAAGTACTCATCAAACATAGGATCAAATAAAGTTTTCAATTCATCACTCGTGGGAGGAACATAAGGAGTGACATGATTGGAGTTCTGTACAAGTCCCAAACTTATTGGTCCAGGAGATAAAAGATTATGCGAGGGTTCAGAACTGGTGTGTCCTAAAGCCGTATGCTCTGTCAGCTCATCAAACGTGACATGGATTGTTTCCATGATTTGTCGGGTTCTTTTGTTGTAGATTCGGTACCCTTTTCAATCTGGTGCATATCCAACGAATACCCCAATATCAGCCTTAGCTTTAAGCTTCCCTAAGTCTTCACTATCGTTTGTTGGGTTGCACAGGGCACCAAACACTCGAAGAAAAGAAAGATCAGGCTTCTTGAGATGCACCAGCTCATAAGGTGTCTTGTTATGAAGTCGATGAATTAAAGATCGATTTTGAGTATAACATGCAGTAGCAATAGCTTCAGCCCATAGAAACATTGGTGTCTTTGAAAATGTCAGCATAGTGCGAGTAGCTTCAACTAGTGTGCGATTCCGTCTTTCAATGACTCCATTTTGTTGAGGAGTTCGAGGAATACTCTTCTGATGACTGATGCTGATACTTTCATAGAATTGGGTGAGTTGTTGGTTAACAAACTCAGTTCCATTGTCTGTGCGAATGATTCTAACAGTTTTGTTGAGCCTTACTTGCAACTACTTGATGATTTTGATAATAATATCGGGAGTTTCATCCTTGGATCTTAAAAACTTCACCCATGTAAATCTTGAATAGTCATCTACAATAACAAGAATATATCTTTTCCCATTGAAGCTTTGCACTCTCATGGGTCTGCACAGATCCATGTGAAGAGTATGGAGTACTTCAGTGTTGGAGTTAGTGGGTTTTGGTTTATGAGTTTGCTTCTTGCTTTTACCCAATTGACATGATGAGCAGAGATGATCTTTTTCATACTTCAATCTAGGCATGCCTCGAAAAAGATCTTTGCGAGAAAGATCATTAATGGTGCCGAAGTTTAAGTGGTTCAAACGACGGTGCCATAACCATGATTTGCTTTTTGAGGCCTTAGAAAGTAAGCAAATGGGAGAGGACCGCATCATGTCTTCAATAGAGATGGTATACAGATTTGTACCACGACTTCCCTTGAGGAGATCAACTCCGTCCAATTCTCTAACAAAACATGTGTGTTTTCTGAAGGCCACTTCGAGATCAGAATCACAGAATTGTCCAACAGAGAATAAGTTGTGCCCAAGTCCTTCCACATAGTAAACTCTTGAAATCACGCTATCACCAAACACATAATCACCATACCCTATAATGGCTCCAAAGTGGTCGTTTCTGAATCTAACTATCCCGGTAAACTTTTTCACGAAATTTCTGAGCCGAGAGCGATCCCCAGTCATATGTTTTGAGTAGCCTGAGTCCAAATACCACAGGACGATTTGTACGACCTACATTTGAATCCAGACAGATATGGATAACTGAAAAACATGGATCCCCAAGTGTAATTGGGATCCAATAGGTTAGCACACGCATACTTAGGAGATACAGGATCAGTATTTTCATTGGTTCTCACAGATGAACCGATGCCAGTGGAATCAGGTGTCTTACTATCAAGGCATTGGGTCACTAAAGGGAATTTTCTACCAGTAGCCCTCCATCTCTTAACCTCTAAAGACTAAGGTTCAGGCATGTAAGTCAATGGGCACTGGTTTCCTAGAGTGAATTTTCTTCCACTAGGTTTCCACTGATATCCTACTTTGTTAAAAACTTTTCCTGTTGCTTTCCAGGTATTGTTCTCCAGTTTGTGTATCTTAGCAAATTTAATTGGGGATTTATAAGAGGATTTCAAAAATGACACAACACATTCATCATGATTACCAGAAATTAAACAACCGTTACAAGTCTTACAAGTAGATACTAGAATCAACATGATTCTTTTCATTCAAATCAATCTTATTGTTCCTAAGGTGGTCTTCTACTTTCTTCCCTTGATCATTCTTAGCAGGCGAAGTCATATCATTCCTTGTATTGCCTTTAGGCTTTGACCCGCTAGCTTTAGTGACATTGATTACTCTTGTAGAATTGACGATGGGAACATTAGATTGTTGCACAGTTGTTTAGTTTCTAGGTGGTGAAGTGCTATGATCAGAACTAGCCAAAGGTTTATCAAAAGTAACATGCTTCTTCAAATTCCTAGATGAGGATGTGCCATTTTTATCACGCATGTTTGGAATCTTGGGACATGTACCTATGGCATATTCTAACAACTCTTGTGAACGCTTGGTAAGAAAGCAAACATCCGATAGGGAGTTATTAGATGGTCTCACCATTCTATCTTCTTCAATGGTTTCACGGGTCATGTCAAGGCAGTTCTTAAGATGTCTAAGGTAATCACTATGGACTAGCTCATTGTTCTTAAGGGGAAGAGGAATAAAAACAGCCTCACATGCATACTTTTTACATTTACAAACCACATAATCGATATTGTCACTATCATTAATCGGCATTTTCCCTTTCACCTTTGTCTTTAGATTCTCAATTTCATTAAGCAAAGAGGTTATTTTTTCATTGGTTTTATCACGAGTGATCTTGATAGAATCATATAACTCTTTGTAATGTTGTTTAACTTTAGAATTTTCAGCTTGAAAACAATCATTTTCATGTTTAAGTAAATTGATTATGTTTTGAAGTTGAAAGTTATGAGAATCTGCAGACATTGGTTTATGGGTGTCAATCACATTATTCATGGGAGACTTCAATTGGGCAATTTGAGCCCTCAATAACCTGATCGTGTTCGTGTGAGCTTGAATTTTTTCATCCCTTTTTGCTAATTCAAAATATGCATCAAATTCCGGAGCATCCAAAGATGTCTTGGCCTTTGATAATTTCATTTTTTCTTCTAAATGTTGATATTTCAATTGTAAGTTAAGATTATCAACTTCTAGTTCAAAAAGATGCTTGATCATGTTGTCATGATCATCATTTTGAATTTTTTCAAGCAATTTCACATTCTCCCCGTCAAGCTCAACAACATGATTGTGAATGTTATTCAAAGCAATAGACATTTCATAAAACTGACAAGCATTAAGAGAAGAATCTGTAGCATTGTAAAACACATCTTGTGTAATACATTTAGCAATCAAGTTGTCATTCATGATGAGAATATTTTTTCTGGCAATTTCACTATGCTGAAGATCTATTGCTTTTTGTTTACACTCGTTTTCCACATTTTTAAACACTTCTTTCATTTCCTTAAGCTCAACATCAAGGGATTGTCGTAAACCCTCAAAGTATTCTTTGATTTGTTTAAAAAATGGGATGACTTCAGTTAAGTAACACTCTTTGGTTAGCTCAAATCCCCGTTCACCCTCAGTGATTCCCGTTGGTGTGATTCTCTTTTTGCATGTTTTATCAAAATCAGTGAACATTTGACACAGGACATAAATGCTAATAAGAGTTTTACATTGCGTGGGAAGTGACAGCTGAACTAAGTGCATCGGTGTGTTGGGGGGATACACCATTAGAGCAGCTAACTTTTGGGATGTCTTGGCCTTAATTTCCTCAGCTTTCATTTTCTTAACGTCTAAAGGCCAAAATACCTGTTCTGGTGTTAACTTAGTTTGAGGTGCAAAAATAGTCACTCGGTTTTGTTCATAATAATCATGGGGCTTAACAATGACTCGGTGTTTAATGCACTTTGGATCCATCATTTTTTTATCAAATCTCTCTCTATCGGCAGAATCAAGTTCATCCAACTCTTTATCAGACCAACTAATTGGTGATTCATGATTGGGAGTAAGCATAACCTTAGCATCATAGAGGGCAGGTTGAGAGGCTCTAATGCTCTTAAGAAAGTTTGTTTTAGGCAATCCTAAATCCTTATCACTATGCTTATCCCATATTTTAATGTGATTTTCCATCATTTGAGCTGTTTGACATGTTTGGCCTTGAACATACAACTTGTTTTCAAGTTTGTTTTTCAACTGCTTAAGGTTGGAAAATTCGTTTAACAGTTTGTTTTCCTTTTCTTGAAATTCACTTTTTAGAAGATTCAAACTATCCTGAATTTCCTGTTTTTCCTTAAAAGCACGATCAAGTTGATTTTGAATAGATTTAATCTCTTGTTTGAAGGCCATTTCCTTTAAATTTTGTTCATTGATGTAAGCATGCATTTGCCATTCCATTTTTTGTTCACGTTCAGTTAGCTCAAATTTAGCACGTTGTTCATAGAACCTTACTTGATAGGGTGTCATCAGGTGCAACTGTAGTGTACTCATCCAATTCACACATATCGTCATCAACAGAGGATATATTACTTGATACAACAGACTCGACGTTGTGCTTTACATATTGTTCATATGGGACAATATTGCTATTTCCCAAATTTGCAACATCTAATTCAGCAACTTCTGTTTGTTGTATTTCGTTATATATCATTTGTTCATGCATCACATCATTATCACACGCAACAGAAGACTTTCCATAAGATACGTTAGAATTACTGTTGCTATACGAATGTTGCTCATTTGGGAACACTTTGACGGTTTCCAATTCAGCCACATTTGATTCACTAACAACATTTTGTCGTATGTCATTGAAGGTCTTCTGTTCATCATTCTTAGCACATTTATCATATAATTTTAGTACCTCAGATATGATGGATGAGTTGGATCGACTAGATTGTTGTGTAGGTGAGACAACAGATGATAGATTAGCCATGAAGATTGTCTGAGCGGTGGGTTCGTCATCAACATCTGAGTCGAAAGTATCACAATCCTCTGCCTGGAAGATGTTTGGATCATTAAGAGCTAAATCCTGAACTGGTTGTTCATCCACATCATCATCAAATGTCTTCCCATCATCTTCAGCAATGAATTCCAATTCTTCCTCATTTAGCACAACTACATTCTCTTGAACTTACATGAGCAACATTTTGTCCTTGAAGTAATCTGAGTTTTGAGGATGTTTTGACTGAGTGCAATTTCTGGCGATGTGACCTAGACCCCCACAGTTGTAACACATTGGTTGCCTTCCTTGTCCCTGATTCACATTTCCAACTCTGTTCTGAAAGTTACCCCGCACAACATTTCTTTGATTCACATTTTGTCTTCCCTGAACGTTTTGCACCATTACTTTTCCGTCTTCCACAATAGCCTGATTATGTGGATTGGAGGAAGTTCTTTGATTGTTGGAAGATAGGAGTGCAGCCCTGAAATGTTGAACTAACAGAGACACTTGATTGGAAAGATTGTCAATCATCTTGTCAGTATGAGAGTATCCTGAGTCAAGATGGGTATTCATGGCAGCCGATGACTATAGAGATGAGTGATCCATTGATGACACATGTTGAGTAGTTGGCACCATACTAGTGATGAAAGCAAGTGACTCATTGGTGACAGTTGGATTGAGCTTCTCTCTTAGTTGACGATCATATGCAGCATGCTTCTCATGTTGTTGTAGATAAGCAAACAATTGTTCATAGTTTGTGTTTCTCAATCCTTTGTTGAGCTTGACAGCAATGACAAAACGATCCCATTCAGGTGACATGTTGTTCACAAACTTAGAGTTAAGTTGAATGTTGGGCATTGTCGTTCTGATCATTCTCATGTCATTAACCAGCTTGTGAAATCTGACATAGTAGTCGGTAATGTTTTCACCAGGATTCATTTTGAAATGCTCAAACTCGTCATACAATTGAGATTCACGGTCTTCTTTGGTTAGCTCCGATCCAGATAGAAGCATTTTAACATTGTCCCACACAGCTTTGGTGTCAGTGTTGAAGTTGATTAGCTTGTACACATCTTTGGGTAACCCTTGTATCACGATGTTGGAGGCTCGAATGTCAGCATCATAGCGCTTCTTTTCAACATCATTGAGATCATTTTAAGTGCGTGGTCTATCAATTCCCTGGACGACAGTACCATCCTCAGCCGTGGAGATAACATATCTGGTTGTACCCATCTGCATAAGACCTTCATCGATAGATCGCATAATGTTCTCACCATTTTCTTTACCCAAGCAATACAATCTGATTCTTTGTGCCCATGATTCATAATTTGTCCTGTCTAGCATCGGAGGTCGGGTGTCGGACCCAGCAACTTGAATGTCATCTGATACTATCGACATCTCAAAGTCTTCAAACAGGATTTACAGCTTTTGTGACTTAAACCGAGAAATGATTCTTTCTAGGGATTTTACTAAAGTCAACAAAAGAAACCAGAAGATATATCCAGCAGATTAAACTAATAGAAAGATACCAGATGAGTCACAGTTTGCATCAGGTGTTAAGTTGTGACAAGTCAAGTTGCAATGTATCCAATTGAGATTAGTCAAGTCGTAAGGATTAACTCACAATGTCAGATCACAATTAGATTAATTGAAACGACTAAAGTTACAACAATTCACGAATTGCAAAATGATTGACCAATCACGTGAGTCTCATCACTTAGTAAATTGCCAAACAATTTGAGAGAGTCGCAACCTAAAGGACCAAACCGCAACAAAATGCACAAGTCGTAGGAGGAGTTAAACGCAAGGTGAGCAAATCGCAGGGAAAGTTAGCCGTAGAATAGGTAACTACAAGGAGAGGTAATCACAATATGAGTTAACCGCAGGAAGCAACTAACCGCAGAGTACACAAACCACAAGGTGAGTTACACGCTAGGCACTAACCACAGCAAGAAGCAAACCGCAGAATGATCAAAACCACAAGTGTGGTAACCGCAAGAAAAGCAAACCACAGAAACTAAAGGCAGACCACCTAACCGCAGGAACTAGTCGCAGTCAACAATAGTCCAAATCTGTCACTATCCTTGCGTTTTGTCCGTTAACCCAAAATAGTCATCGCAGACAACTAATCTCAGAAATCAGAAGGAAACCGCAGATAAGCAATGAAACAATATAGCTAATCGCAACTAAGAAATTCGACCTAAACCCAATCCAATATTCAAAAATATGTGTGAACTAGCAAAACCAACTGAGAAATAATGTAACCCTACTACAAATGACCATATAAGTACACCTCTAACATGTCAACTAACCCTAGATAATTCACACCAAGATGTTTTCAAGAAAAACACTACTAACTCACAAAACTACACAAACCACACCAAATAAGATTCACCAAGGCCCTAAGATGAAACCTTGGCTCTTGATACCAATTGTAGAATATCAATCAAGTCACAAACATGATGGCACTTGTGATTAGTGTGGCGTTTAAGTTAAGATAAAAGAAGAAAGAGGAGAAAACTTGGAACCTTGTGAGAGAAAATGTGATGTTAGATTAAAGTGTATGAGAAGGTCCAACCCTCTCCACATGTGGAGAGGGGTATTTATACTACCTAATAAACAAATGATAAAACGCCCACACCCGGGCTGTGGATCAGGCATACAGTGAGTAAAGACCCGTCCTTCTTCCATGATGTTACTTAATCTACTTCTAACTAATAACTAAACTAACTACGAGCTAACTCAATGCTATTACAATAATTAGGTGACCGAGTCTTCTATAGGAATAATTGTATTCCTAACAACACCCTTGTTCCTTTTTTGACTTGTACGCTACAAAATTTAGCATATGACCACATCAAATAAACAAAGATTAATTACGTAGCAACCTACTAATAATTCGAGACTCAAACTGAATATATAGTTAGCAAAATCCAAAAGTATCTTGACACCAAGCTGTGACCTAAATGGGTCGCTATAAACATTATGTGGTCGAAAAATTTACTTGAGTGGATTAAAATAAGTAAGGGTCGATATAAAGCTGCCGAAAAGTGTCAAATATAGCATGTTCTTATGATTTTTTTTGTGGTCGACATATAGACCAAAACGAAGGGTCGAACATGGGAAACTTTAAATGATTCAGTTAATTATAAATGGGTCGACCAAACAGTTTGTAAAAGGAATAACCAAGTTCGATTTATGCAATTTATGGGGTCGATGCATGGGTCGATCGGTTGTTGATCTAAGATTGAATAATAAATGATAAGTCGAATAAACAGAAAAATAACAACGAGAAAAGTCGATACCTTGGAGACAAGTCGAGACAGAAACACAAAACCAACACCTTCGTCGATCGAACCCAAAATAAAAGAAGCAGCAGTAGTCGATTGCTGTTTCGTATGGTGTTTGGGTGTGTCAAATGGGAGTAGAATAAACAAGCAGAACTCGGTTATATAGTCACCAAAATAAACTCCCATTCTAATGTTACCGTTTAGGATTTTTAAAGCCCCATTTACTGAGATCTAAATGGGCTTGCTATAGAATTAAATAAAGGTTTTAAAGAGTTTTAATTGGGTTCAATTAGGGGGCCGGTTAAGAAAAAAAAGGTTAATGGCTTTCAATGTTAAGGATTAAATATGGGTTTAAAAGGTATTGAATTTTATAGTTTTTTTTATTTATTATTATGTATATGTATATTATAAGTTATGTTGGTATTTACACATTCGGTCCAATAGTTTATAAAATTTCAAATTTATTAGAAAATTTAGGTTTCTGAATTATAGGGTTTTACAATAAAGGTGAAGGTTTGAGATTGTGTTGCAATGGTGAGGATGCGGATAGGTTTATTAAGAAATTTCAAGCTTTGAGTTTGTATAGTGATGGGTCAAGTAAACAAATGGGAGCGGATGGACAATTCTCTCCATGTACACTCCAATTGTTATTTTGTGCCGACGTTTCGGTAAGTTATTATTTCCATTTTGATTTATGATTCTGTTTGTATCAACTTGTTAATTTCGGTAATAATAAATCTTGTAGTTATGTTTATTTGTTACTGATGATGGCCAAAACAAACAACAACATATGACGAACTCAAACATTTATGTTTGATGTTATGACTATTGCAGTGTTCTTGTTGCAAGCACTTTGGTCATTAGTTTAATGAATTACTTGCATGATATAACTCTCTTTACCACTTTGTTGCCTATTTACATGAAAGATTTACTGTACAACTCGGAAGTTATCCTACATACTTGAAATACATTTTCTCATGATTCTAAAAACTATTAATGAGACGTTTTATATAACTTTTAACTTTGTTCACATGAAGTAACGCTCCGGTTACCTTTCCGTATTTGTGAATGATTTATCAGTGTGTTTTATACTTGATTATATATTATTCAGATAGGATTATCTACGGTTAGATTAGTGGATAGAATTGGCAAGTAAATCAAGATTTACTTGCAGTTTTGAGAAAAAGGACAAAAAATATTTAACCAAGAAAAGAACTTTTTGACTGAGAATGACTAATAAGTCATTTTGATCAATTTAATCAAAGTTTCATCTTTAGACATTAAATTTCTACTACGAACATCATTTTAATTAAAATTTCGGGTAATCTTATAAGTATACAAATCGTACATTAAATTTCAATTGATGCTTGTTCGGAGTACTCTCGCATGTAAGAAGAGCTTGTTCGGAGTAGATGTTTCATGTTTGATACCCAATAAGTAAGAAAGTTTTACCCAGCCAATCCTTTTAGCATTTGCATTAACACATACCTATTTGAAATCAGAAAATTTATGGTGGATGTGAGTAGGGTTGAATCCAATAAGTAATTCGATTATTCGTTGTTATGTACTGCTGTCGATTTGACATCTCCGACAGGAAGAGGCAATAGAGGTGCGTAAGTAACATGTTAAAGTAATAGTGAAATTTACATATATTAATCGTATTAGTATAATACTAGATTATGTGATGGGTTGCCTTTGGTTTAAGCTCATTTGGGTTATATAGGTTATTAGCTAAGTCTCATAAACTGAATTCCGGGACGGAATTCATTTAAGGAGGGTAGACTGTGACAACCGGTAATTTTATCAAATAATATTTTTACTTTTTACCCTCGACTTTTCACTTTTACTTTATACATAAAAGATTTACTATACAACTCGGAAATTATCTCGCATACTTGAAATACATTTTCTGATGATTCTAAAATTAAAAAATAATTAAAAAAAATGTACGCATATTTTGAAAACTATAGTTTTGTAAATCTTCACATAGGTATCTGCTTGCTCGGCCAAGAGCCCATGGCTGACCGCCCGATACAACGTTTCATTCCTACTTTCATGCGACTCAAGAGGTTCAAACCCATGATACCTTACTATATCTTTACCTTTTTGGACTATATCTTCATAATTTGTTGTATAATTAGATATCTCGTCTCGATAGGCAGTTCGATTTATTCTTAAATTGCTGCCTGAAATTGCAAAATCATGAAATAACTAACTCCTTGGATAATCAACTTTATCTTGATCTTCTCGACGCGATCTTACCTATTCAATCTCTTTTGCCGGTGTCGCATCATTGTTTTGCTAGGTTTTTTTTTTGAGGGATTGGAAATAGTAGGCGTTAATTTGAGAAGGGTTTTTGGTGTTGATAATGAGGAAACAATAATATTTTTTACTATTTACCCTCGACTTTTAATTTTAATTTTTACATGAAAGATTTACTATACAACTCGAAAGTTATCCTACATACTTGAAATACATTTTTTGATGATTTTAAAAACTATTAACTTAATTATTGAGACGTTTTATGTTAGGAATACGATTATTCCTATTGAAGACTCGGTCACCTAATTGATGTAATCGATGTTCTATTAGCATTAAGATAGCTCGTAGACTTAGTTATTATTATTAGTAATAGTTTAGTTTAATAGAACTGTAAATAGTATTCGTGGAGTGGGTCGGGTCTTTACCCACTGTCAGCTCACTCCACAGCTCGTTTCATGGAGCACAAAGTAGGTGTACTATATAAGCCCTCTCCCACCAAGGGAGAGGGTGGAACTCCTAATTATTCAACTCTTTTTTCTTTTACTCTCTCTCTCTCTAAAAGTTCCCACTCTCTCAACTCTCTATCTCTCTAACTCCCACTATGGCTAATCTCATCTTCCACAATCCTAGACCACCCGAATTACAAGAATCAACATATTATTACGATCCTACAATTGGCATCAGAGCCAGGTTGTTACTTAGTTGATTTTTTGTGGTTCGACTTGTGTGTTGGATGATGATTTTACCAAGTTTTGTGGTCGAAACTGGTTCTATTATTTTAACAGTTTGATGGTTTTTTTTTAAAAAATAAGTTCTTTCTTACCAAAGTTGTTGTGTTTCACCATTTTGAGATTCCTTTATATTTGGTCAATGGTCAACATAACTGAGCCAACTGTTTTCTTACATTCTTTTTGGTTAATTGCTTTAGTCACATGTTTTCTTGGTATCAATATGGTCCAAACACAGCTTCTATCATATCCTTGTTCGAATCATGGGTCTATAAATCTGCTAGTACCACAAGCTTCTCGTTTCTATTGGTTTTATCTTGGGCTTAAATGCTTTAGTTGTCCATTACTTTTATCGTGTGTACGCTTATAATCTTGTTGGTCGTATTCTTTTTGTTGTGTCATATTCTTTGATGACATGGTTTCTACGTTTGTGTTTGCGGCTTATTTGTGGACTGAATATTGGTCAAATGTTTGTGGTGTTTGTGTCATAAGTTTGTGGACTGAAGGGCTCGAAACACCAACTCGATGTGTATGGATTACTTTGAATGTTTACATTTTCTTTGTGGTAGCGTGTTGTGGTGGTTCTTGGTAGCGAGATAAGGTGGTTCTATGCAGCGAGTTGCCATTTTTTTTGGGTCTGGATGTTGGACTATTAACAAATCGGGAAAAATGATGAAAGTGACATATGTGTCTAGATGCAGCAGCGTGTTGAGGCTGTACTTGTGTAGCGAGTTGCTTAATTAATATTAAAGATGAAACGTCACATGGATGATTTACGTGAACATTTTTTTGTTTGTTTGACTTTGAGATTTTTGTTGTTTTGTGGCATGTAATGTAACTGACATGGAAAGTCACATCACGTGAATACATTTGACAAAGTGCATTCTCACATCACTAATATAAAGTCACGTGATTTCATTTGACAAAGTGCATTCTCACATCACCAATATAATATCACGTGAATACATTCAAAGATAAAACAAGAAAAGTCTCTTCACATGGATTGCATATGGGTTCATGCGAATGGGTCGAACTATTGACATTTTTTTTTGGCTTCATATTGTTTTTTGCTTTTAGGCCTAGGTGTGTTTGATCGGGTATATAATTGGTTGTTTGGGCCCGAGTTCATTATGGATTAGTGTTGGATCTGTTTTTGTGTATTGGATCGGGTTATGACTTGTCCTTGGGCCCGGGTAATTCTTTCTCATGTATTGGGCTGCTACTAGAGTATTTCACGCTTGGACTAATATCTCTACAGGGACGATTTATTTGTTACAAGACGTTCGTGTGTGGACTGGACTTTTGTTGGTTTAGATTACTTGTCGTGTAGGTAGTTTTTACCAACAAGAGTCGATATCTAGTTTTGTTACAAATTGGTGCACAATATTGGTTAACTAGAGCACATGTGATTAAATGGTTGAGTATAATTTTGTACTACAGTTTTGAGTGATCTTCAAAGTGCATGATTGAGCAATATCTTGGGTTGAGATATTTTCGGGTATAACTTTTGGACAACGGTTTTTGATTGTGCTTCAAGTATCTGTGACTGTGTATTACTTTGAGTTGAGACATTGTCGAGCTTGTACTATATACTACGGGATTAGAAATGAGGTTGTATTTCACAGGTTTATGCGCTTTCGTATCTTTGTTTCTTTCTTTCTACCACACGAAGATCACTTGTTTGAGCATTTATTGTACGTGATGAAGACTTGACTATCTAGTTTATTTTGTGTTTCTACTCTATATACACAAAGTAACTATCACTTTTAGTGTCTCACGCAGTTAAGGATAGTTCAAGTGGTTGGATACTCATATTTGTTTGATGTTGTGGCATATGGTATTCACCGTTTTGAGTCGCGCATTTAGCACAAGTATAAGTTCAGGGATTTGTGTAATATACGTCATCATGAGATCGTGGTACATGGTTATTACTCCAAGTGGTCACAGCTAGTATTTGGGGTATATGTATGTCGACGTGATTACAGAGATGTGAGTTTGTCAGCATTATGGATGCCTATGATTTGAGTGAGCCTGCAATTTAATTTTTGCGACTTGGGTTACAATTGACAACTTGCTATTTGATTAATTGCGGTTCGTCAAATTGCGTTTTTATTTGTTACGACTTGACTGATTACATTTTGACCAATTGCGATTTGACGTTGCGAGTTAACACTTGCGATTTGACTTATTGCAATTCGGTTATCTGCAATTTGACTTGTTGCGATTTTTCAAACTGCAACTTGACTTGCTGCAATTTGATCAAGTTGAGACTTGACTTCTTTGACCTAAGTTTTGAAGATTAGTATTGCAACTCACCCTTAGATATTCTTGTCTATTTCGCGGTTACTCTTAACGTTTTAGAAAATTCCACGAAAGATTCAATAGGCTGGACTTGGTTTTTGACATATTAAAACTTACGGGTTCTGACTATTATTTTCGGGATAAGTTTGTGCTTCGAGATCAGCAGGAATTGGGAAATTATAGTGACTTGGTTGGTTTGTTAATTTACGGGTTGGTGTACTTAGTGTCACAAACATCTCGGGGTGGATGGATGCACGATGTTTGGTGACCCTTGTTCGAGCATATTTAAGGTGATTAGACTTGGATGTTCAAGAAGTGGATATATACAATTAAGGATGGAAGGTTGGGTATATATCACTACCTATAGTTAAAGGAGTTACGTTGTTGTGCTCAATATAGGTTCTAATTCACGATTTTAGTGCGAGTATAAGTCACTAACTTGTCCTCTATCAAGCTTCATCAAGAGATTGTTGTTTCTCAAGCTTCTAATGGGATTGTAGTACAAGAACTTCTCAAGAGATGGTCAGACTTTAAGACAGGAGGTTTATGTGTCTCCTTCCATGTATCTTGCTCGCGCATGTCAAATTCACAACTATCACAGACTTTCAGTTTTTGGCAAAAAGGTCATTGCATGTCCTTTTTTAGGGGGAGAATTTGCGCAAGTTTCCTAGCGATCCCGTCTCCAGCAGTGTGAATCTTGCAGTTCCGGTTTCAGCAATTCAGGATTCAGTGGGTCAGTCTCTAGAGGTTTGCTCACTCTTTAGCGACTATCTCTAACTTATTGGCAAGCAACTAAGTGATGAGATTCGTGTGATTGGTTAATCATTTTGCAATTAGTGAATTCTTGTAACTTGAGTCGTTTCGATTAATCAAAGTGTGATCTGGCATTGTGAGTTAATCCTTACGACTTGACTAATCTCAATTTGATATATTGTAACTTGACTTGTCACGACTTAACACTAAGTGCGAATTGTGACTCATCCGGTATCTCTCTCGAAGTTTAACTTGCCAAATATATCTTCCGGTTTCTTTTGTTGACTTTAGTAAAATCCCTAGAAAGAATCATTTCTCGGTTTAAGTCACATAAGTTGTAAAATCCCGTTTGAAGATATTGAGATGTCGACTATTTCGGATGACATTCAAGCAGCTGGGTCAGACAGCTATGTTTGATTGGACTGACTATGAGTCATGGGCACTCCTAAGAATTTGCGCATGTTTCTTCTCACTTTGATTGTTCAACCGCACAAAATGATCACGAAGCTAATTTGGTATTCCTTGCTTGAGGGTGAAGTTGGATTTCACGAAAGAGTCTACTTATTCTATCTTGAAATCGGGGATGGTTGGATGCAGGATTTCAATGATAACTTGCTCGCGCATATGATGTAAGTTGAAGACTTGGGTTATCTAGTTTCCAGAAGTCGGGGTGGATGGTTGAAGACCTGGTTAACTATCACTTAAAGGAGTTACGTTATTGTACTAAGTGTCACACATAGATGATGTTGTGGATAATCGCAAGAGGTGATGATTGACTCATACTTCGTCAAAGATAGTATAGAGTACTTAGAGATTTGCATGGTGCACAAATTCTCTACACCGTTCTTCCAACAACAGTGCAAGCTTAAGTAACAAATTTGGGGAATTCTACTTCATTTTCAAATTTGGTATATCGGGTTCCTTCATCAAGTGGTCACAATTTTTTTGTGTTCGAGGTTGGTCAGTTGGACAAAGACTTTAAAAGTTGTGATGTGATCTGTAATTTTCACATGATATTCTTAACCCAAACTGATGTTTGCCATAACCATATCAGTCATGCCACATTCAACCTGTTACTGTCTCACGGTTTCTTCTTGGTTTTGTAAAATCCCGCGAAAGAACTTATTTCTCGGTTTAAACTATAGATTTGTAAAATCCCGTGATGATGGGATATGAGCTCTTGACCATGGTCGGGTTAAAACCATTTTCAAAGTTCAGCCATAACATTTCAAATGGCTGGATTGAGGCGTTGTATTGACAAGATGTGACTACGGGGTTAGTTCAGTATTATTTATTTGAGGCTGAAGTGAAATTTCATGGGTGCGTGTACTTAGTATCTGAAGATATCGGGGAGGTTGGATGAAGATTCTTCGAGATCCTTGTTCGAGCTTTCAATACAACGACAAGGACTTGGATATCTAGTTATTTTTTTTCTTTCCCTCTATTGCAAAATAACTATCACTTTAAGGAGTCACGTTGTAGTGCTCAGTGTCACACGAAGTTGTGGATATCCAAGAGGTGATGTACTTCTTATACTTGATGGTTGGTTGGTTGAAGAGTATAGAGTACTAAGAGATTCGATGTTGCACGAAGTCTCTACACCACTCTTTGTCTCGCATTAGTACAAGTTTAAGTCACAAATTCGGGTCAGATTACTTCGGTCTCAAGTTCATCATATTGGGTTTCTCTCCATTAGTAGTCATGACATATAGCCGACAGAATGATAATGGGGTTGGTAACGAGTTAGCAAGAGAGAAGATGAAGAGAGAGAGATGACGTCTGTACACTTCAGTGCAGGCCTCGTACTTCAACATTATGACGTCTGTACACTTCAGTGCAGGCCTCGTACTTCAACATTATGACATCTGTACACTTCAGTTCAGGCCTCGTTCATCAAAGAAAAGAAAAGTGTATGCTTGAGTGCACTTTTTCTTCAAAAGAAGAGGAATCTTCTTATTTATGGCCATTCTCATCAACAAGTTCATGCTCTTTCCGTGCTTATTCTATTTTCAAGTGGATCGGCGCATATTGGAGTATTCTATTATTCACTTATTCAACCAAAAATTGCATTCGACAGGCATATGCAATTTTAGAGGGGGGGAAAGGGTGAATAAACAACATGTTAGTCTTGAAGAACCGTCAAGTGGAGCTACTTACCGGTGATGGTATTCATATTCACTAGTTCAATCATCAAAAATTGCAGGTGGCAGGTATATGCAATTTTTGAGGGGGGGGGGGGGGGGAAGGGTGAATATTAATCTACATGTTGGTTGATGATTGAGAATTGGTCATACGACTCCTGAATACGTCAGTTCAGGAGTCGTGCAAACCATGGTTCTCCAACACTACATCTTCCTCTCAATTAAGGTGTTGAAGAACATGGTCATGGTATGCATGGTTCTCCAATACTACTTCTTCCTCTCTATCAATGTGTTGAAGTACATGGTCATGGAATGCTGATCGACATCGTCTCACGGGCTAATTCATTCAGTAACAAAGGGTTTCTAGTCAATGCTTCATGTATACGTCATCATGCTACATGTACACATAATGATGATGATTCCGATTAATCGTAACCATCATGGGGGAGAGAAATGTGTACACCAAGGACGCACAAAAGGTTTACGTGATCGGGCTTAATCGTGTATTCCGGTGTTGAAAAGCCGCAGAGATGATCAGTGGTTCAACTTGTCACCTTGGTATTAACGTTTCACTGTTACGTCATGGTATGATTAATCGTAACCATCAGGGGAGAGAGAATGTGTACATCAAGGACGCACAACAAGTTTACGTGATCAGGGCTTATTATCCAAGGATGGATACATTCTATAGATGATCAGTGGTTCAACTTGTTACTTTGGTGTTATACTAAAGACTGAAGAAGGTCGAGTCGTCAGTCTATTCTTTATTCTCGGTTGGGTGTTATCGTCTCATGTGTGCGCTGCGGGCTGATGGGTTATATGTAAGGTTACTGGAAGGCATTTGGTGAGATGAAGATGGTTAGTATTCTGTTCCTCCATATTGGGCAATCTTGAAGTAGGTCGTGTCTACAGTCTTCTCTACATTCTCCGCTATGTGATTAGAAGACTAAAGACGGCATGCATTTGGTTATCAAAATACCTCTTCATATTATGGGTGTTCGTCCAAAGTCTTCCATCTATTGTGGGTGTTCATCAGAAAGGTTGTCAGGATTGGGGGAGAGCACTAATTAGGGGATAGTGAAATGCCTGAATTAATCCCTGGTTAAATGTGCTCACGTTACTCTTCAGCATGTCAAATGATGGAAGCGGAGAAAAGTCTGGAAGCTGAGGAGTAATGATTTTGGTTCGTATCCTTGTACATATTTAAAAAAAAAAAAAAAAAAAAAAAAAAAAAAAAAAAAAAAAAAATTATAAAACCAACAAAATCCATAAAATTTTTTTTTTGAAAAACCTCAAAAATTCCAAAAAGATTCTTCTCGCGACATGTCTCTTGTGTAATCAATATTATGTACGACTTTAGAAATGTCATTCAACAATGACACGGAGTCATACATATGCTTGAGCAAGAGTTATTTTATGTTTTAATAATGTTTTCTAAAACATGTCGCTCCCCAAAATTTTTCTGTCAAATGGCTTGCTATTACTTTAGATAGCAACCCGCGCTTCATACTGGGGAAAGCTCGTCACCAAAAAGACGACTATTCCACCAACTGGGTGATGTTCACCTGGGCATGGATTACTTTACATCCATGTTTCTTTGATCCGGTGTACGTTTCAGTGCATCATTTCTTGAAAAAGAAGAGAAGTCTTCTTTGTATACAAATAGTTTTCATTCTATGATTCTTCTGAAAATTATTTGTTGAGACACTTGATGAATATTTGTTGTATGAAATTTGTTTGGCTTGGATTTGCAAAAAAATTTGTCACTCAATCAAC
Source organism: Artemisia argyi (assembly GCA_030686995.1). Lineage (NCBI taxonomy): Eukaryota > Viridiplantae > Streptophyta > Magnoliopsida > Asterales > Asteraceae > Artemisia > Artemisia argyi. The sequence goes on from CM060677.1 coordinate 66,011,146, forward strand.
GACTAGAAATGGTCATTGATTGAGGGGGAGAGTGAATTAAAATTTTACACCATCAAACGGATTTCGTGGTTAACTCATACTTGGTTTTGTAGTTAATGGGGTTTAGTTGAAGAGGATCTTGCTAAAATTTATATCAAATGGCCAAATGTGTTAGTTGCTAGAAAGTTTAGGACATTATGTGCAACTTGCTTATAGTCTCCTAGCTTTATGTACCTAGAAGGTTCATTTGTGTTACTTTGGTATCCTCGTATAATCCCCTAAATACGTTAAGACTCAAAACCTAGAAGAAGTTTGAAAACCAATGGTGTTTGATGTTCATGAATTCTCCTATGACATTTGTATGTTCTAAGTGAATGAGTTTCAACTGTTGCTTGTTTCGGCTTAAGTGTTGTTGATATTGGGCATATGTTCCCAGAATTTGCTTAGGTATAATGTTATCATGCTTGAATCATGTTCCTAAGATCCTGAGTTGAATATTGATATCTGTATGAATTGCCATGTGTATGATTGCTATTTGCTCTTCATGCTAGATAGTTGTTTGACGTATTTCCTGACTATGATTCGATTAAATGAATTTGGTATTATTATGTGGCAAGCTGCTGAATGGTAGCTATTAAGGTATAGTGTATCTGTATGTATGTATATCCTTGTTGATATTCTTATGCAGATTCCATAGCCAAAATGAAAGTGCCAGTTCCAGCTCGAACCATGTGTTCAGACGTTCAAACCCTATTGATTGGCTCAGAATTCATCACAACAACAACATCGGCAACAACAACAACAACAACAACACTTCACCTCCACCACCTTCAGTAAAACATAGCAATACTTATTCCGATCTCGCCATGTGGGGATCTACAATATTTGGACGTTTTGCTGGTGGTGCCCTAAATGTTGTCTTGTGCAAAATAAGCAGTGAATCCCCCTCTTAGTTTAAGGGGGAGCAAAGTATGTTCCATTATCAGAAAACATTAAATTGGACACATTTTCTCCCACATTTTTTAACTTATTTAAATCAATTGGGATCACAAATCTCAAATGGATTGAAATTTTTGATCAGGGGAGAGAATGTGATTTAAATATGAAATCTGATAAAATGTGATGTTTGGACAAAAATGTAAGCTCTTCCATATGTGCTAAACTCTTTCATATATCGATGCACATATTAAGGGGGAGCGAATTGACTAAAATGATTTGGCAAGCATCTTGTGTGAGCAAGGCTCAGACTTCACCAATGAATTGACGAAACAAAAACAGTCATCAATCAAAAGGACTTGTCCTGGCCGGGTAATAATTTCAAGCTGGGTTAACCAGTGATGTAAGCGTGTCTCGAAGAGGACTTGTCTGAGTAGAGTGTACCGTTTCAAGAAACCTTTGTGGACTTGACCAGGCCGGGTAATAATTTCAAGCTAGTCTAACTAGTGATGTAAGCGTGTCTCGAATGCCTGTTCATGTTTACCAAAGGTGGACCAATTCTAAAGTGCAACTCTTCCCGACATGTGCAAATTTTTTTTCAAAACATCGGGGCACATGTTAAGGGGGAACATTTGAAAATGGCAAAACTCTCAACGTGTTAACAAAATGTGTTTTTCACTCATAAACACGTTGAGAAAATTTTCAATGATTTGGTTTACGGCAACATAGGATAGTCATGAAGTTATAAGGTGGCTAAGGTTAGGAAAACCGTCCTATGATCCGCCAGAGCCGGAGGGATCTACCCATGGACAATACCATCTAGATAGTATTAGAAAGTCCGTAGGTATGATTATGAAAAAAGGAGAAATGTGAGAATGGAGAAAGAAGGGGTTGAAGAATTAAAAAGAAATGAAATGAGAAAGGGTGAAAAGAAATAGCCCTCCATTTATTCAACCTTAGGGCAGAAACCGGGTTCAATTCATAATCTACTGATGGTTGCTAAGGCAACATCGGTATTGAAATCAAGACGTCATGGACCCAGTGACGCGCTGCACTTAACCTTCTAAGCTACTCAAGTTCTCTTAAAAGATCTTGTTTCATTCTCACGGGGAACCGGTGTAACCTATCAACTTATCTCTTAGAGATGGTTGATATTGAAGCAGGAGACCTCTCCCTAATCTCCGCATAGGAAAACCAAATGCACTAATTGAGTCTAGAGCCACGAGATGCATAAAAAGATCTCATAGGGACACGAATTATTTCTACACTGGTTGTTCAACATTAAGGACACTAGTTGTAATCTCATGTGTCCTACGCAGATCTTAGCAATCTGCCAGAACATTAATGAGAGAATTTACAAATGTAATTCTCAATGATTGAATGGAAATTCCTGCCAGGGTCAACATCAAACAGCCCTGAAAGCAGGTCACTTCGGTAATTCCTCGTGGATTACGCTTAGTGGTCGCGGCGGTTTCAAATGGTCAACAGTCGTAGAGTGATCTCCAGCGACTCACCTAATCGTTGATATACTACGGTACGATCTTAAAAAGCCCTCTGTGGGTTTTCGATTAGGAACGGTCTTGGTAAGGATTAGAGAGAGTTTTCACACTATGCTGTTAACAATCTCGAAGTCCAAACCTGTAAGTACCGGACGTTTTATTGCTAACTGTCGTATGCAGGAACTTCTGGCGGTTGTTGCTATGGAATGATGTAGCTGGTTGCTGATGTAGCTGGTCGCAAAAAAGCTGCCAATCCTCTACCACATGTTCACACTACATCATCATTGCAATTCAACAAAGTCATGATCTACCTAAAAGACCTTTAACACGGCTTCTGCAAACTCTGATGCTAAAAATCATGACACTAAATAGTGTGAGCATGTCGGCTCGAAGATTATCACATCACAAGGAAACATACTACTGAAAGATGACTTGGAAACAAATATTGGATGACAAAGTCGAAGAATACTCAAAGATCATCCAAGACGATCAAACGGTCATCAAACTAACTCTGCTGAATGCACAAAGTTTCAACATTGAAGAATCAAAGACTACGAGCTATTAAGACAAGTCTTGAAGACAAAATGCTTGAAGATCAAAGAGCTTAATTTTCAAAGGTGACCTCGCTTAGGGGGAGATTGTTAGGAATACGATTATTCCTATTGAAGACTCGGTCACCTAATTGATGTAATCGATGTTCTATTAGCATTAAGATAGCTCATAGACTTAGTTATTATTATTAGTAATAGTTTAGTTTAATAGAACTGTAAATAGTATTCGTGGAGTGGGTCGGGTCTTTACCCGCTGTCAGCTCACTCCACAGCTCGTTTCATGGAGCACAAAGTAGGTGTACTATATAAGCCCTCTCCCACCAAGGGAGAGGGTGGAACTCCTAATCATTCAACTCTTTTTTCTTTTACTCTCTCTCTCTCTCTAAAAGTTCCCACTCTCTCAACTCTCTATCTCTCTAACTCCCACTATGGCTAATCTCATCTTCCACAATCCTAGACCACCCAAATTACAAGAATCAACATATTATTACGATCCTACATTTTATATAACTTCTAACTTTGTTTCCATTAAGTAACACCCCAGTTACCTTTCCGTATTTGTTAATGATTTATCAATGTGTTTTATACTTGATTATATATTGTGCAGATACGATTATCTACGGTTAGATTAGTGGAGAGATTTGGCAAGTAAAATCAAGATTTACTTGCAGTTTTGAGTAAAAGGACAAAAATGTTTAACCAAAAAAAGAATTTTTTGACTGATGATGACTAATAAGTCATTTTAATCAATTTATCAAAGTTTCTGGTAATTTTATAAGTCTACAAATATTACATTAAATTTCAATTGATGCTTGTTCGGAGTACTCTCGCATGTAAGAAGAGCTTGTTCGGAGTAGATGTTTCATGTTTGATACCCAATAAGTAAGAAAATTTTAACCAGCCAATCCTTTTAGCATTTACATTAATACATTACTGTTTGCAATCAAAAAATTTATGGTGGATTTGAGCAGGGTTGAATCGAATAAGTAATTCGATTATTCGCTGTTATATACTGCAGTCGATTTGAAATCTCCAACGGGAGGAGGCAATAGAGGTGTGTAAGTAACATGTTAAAGTAATAGTGAAATTTTGATATTTTAATCGTATTAGTATAATATTAAATTATGTGATGGGTTGCCTTTGGTTTAAGCTCATTTGGGTTATATAGCTTACTAGCTCATAACCCGTGTTCAACATGGACTACAAAAGAATTTTAGGGAATTTCACTTTGAAATGATTGCACATTCGGTATAATTAAAACATAAGTAATGTTTATGACTTGCTAAAACTTGTTGGAATGATGAAATTATCACTACAATTAAAAGAAACTTTGAAGTCACCACAATCGTCTCTAAGAGCACCCGGTGTAGTCGACGTATGCATGCTCGCCGTCCGACATGGAAGAGGCAACGGCGAGCCATTCCTCTTCACTACACCAAGAGTGCCTCGTCGTTCTTCCCCGTTGAATCCCTCTTCGTCTATCCTCTGACATCCCCTTTTTTTCCTTTTTCTTTCTTTGGATTTTATTTGTATAATTTGGTGTTTTTAAAAATGTATGTGTATATTTGTAATTGTAAAATGTATTTATAGTTTCAAATAGATAGTTTTTTTTGTAAGAATGTATTGTGTAAATACTAATGCAACTATATTAAACATAGGATTGACATAACTTGAAACAACATACAATTATTTTACAAATATGATAACAACATTAAACTAAGAAACAGAAATTAAAAACCATAAACTACCATACGATAATAAAAACTACGATTCAATTAAATGAATCATCAGACACATAGCCCTCTTGACTCGAATAGGAGGCACTTGAATCGTCCTTACTCGATGGCACAGGTGGAAGTCCCTTCGACCATCGCCATTCTGCTTGTTTGTTTCTCCGATCCTGTTTCCCTTTGAGGTACACCTCACGCTCCCTTGACTGACGGTCTTGCTCAGCCTCAAACTCTAAATACACTTGCATATCCAGCTCGTACTGTTCTTCCTCAGTCAACTCACGAATGTTGGGTTGGTTTTCAAGTGGAAAGTTTGGTTGTTGATTGTTTGGTGGTGGATTGTTTTCTGGTGGAAACAAAACTCCTGGTGGAGTGGCAGGTGGTGGGTTGTCATATTGGAACATCGGAAACAGATCTTGTGGCGGAGTGTTTTGTGGGGAATTGTCTTCAGGTGGTATGTTGTAAACCGATTCATTTTCAGGTGATGCATTGTGTGACATTGTGTTTGAAGAAGAAAAGAGAATTCTTAGATGATTTTTGTCTGAATTGTGTGTGTATTCAGCATCTAAGAATATGTATTTATAGAATGATTTTTGGAAGTATCCCGCTCTCTGGTTTGAATTCAAATTTTGAAATTATCCCGCTCTCATTTTGAATTCAAATTTTGAAATTATCCCGCTCTGGTTTGAATTCAAATTTTGAAATTATCCCGCTCTGGTTTGAATTCGAATTTTAAAATTATCCCGTTTTCATTTTGAATTCAAATTTCGAAATTATCCTGCTTTCATTTTGAATTCAAATTTTGAAATTATCCCGCTTTCAATAAACCCCTATTAATACCATACTATACCATTCAGTTTTTCACACACTTCAATATTTACCATTCAGTTTTACAATGGCTAATCGTTGGTCAATGGAAGAAGAATACTTGCTAGCTACCGTATGGCTTGAAGTTCACGATTATGAAGACCTTGTGAATAAACGTTCTTTTTGGAATGCAGTTACACAAAGGTTCAACAATCAGACTGATGGTGAGCACCGTAATAAAAATAGTATTACGGCTCAATGGAATAGAATGAACCTTGAATGTCGTAACTATAATGCTATTTACAAAGAGTTGCCGCGTACAAGTCAAGACCCTTGTCGTCTCAGCAATGCAAACCGAATTTATTATGAACGCTATGGGAAAGGGATTAAATATCAACATGTGTGGTTCGCTCTGAGAAACACGTTGGCATGGAACAGAGACGATGAGTAATGGTGTTTTATGTTAACTAATTCCGTATCGTGTGTATTTCTTTTCCGTATTGTTGTAATGTTGCGTAACGATGTTTTATGTGTACGTTTTTAATGAATTTGTGTTTCAAATTTAAACGTTTAACCGCCCTTTTATGTGAATTTGAATTTTGAATTTGAATTCAACACGTTTGAATATTAAATGTTTATTGCACACGTTTTTATTGTTTTTTTTTCTTTTTTTTGAAATTTTGAAATTTGAAATTTTAAAATTATCCTGCTCAGGGTTTGAAATTCGAATCTTAAACGTTTATACACTCCTATATAAAGCATACATTATCATACAATTTTTCACACACTTCACTTTCTAAAGAAATTTACAATGGCAAATCATTGGTCTATTGAAGAAGAAAGCTGGCTAGTCGAGATGTGGCAAAACGTTCACAAATTCCATGCCAGCGAAGGACCTTTTTGGCAAGTCGTAACACAAAAGTTTAATGAACAATTAGACGGTCCTTTTCGTAGCAAAAACCAGCTAACGGGTAAGTGGGCAAGAATGAACTGTGATTGCCAAAAATTTCACGAAATTTACTTGAATTTTCAGCCTACACGTGAGCCAGATGTTCGTCTTGAAGATGCAATGAACGTTTTCAAAGAACGAAATGGTGGGAAAGATTTCAAATATTTTCACGTGTGGTTGATTTTGAGAAACAACACCACCTGGAACAGATTTATGGATTAATGGCTTTTGTATTCCTGTATGTGTTGGTTTATGTTAAGTATTTCCGTTTCGTTTGTGATGTTATGTCAGTTTAAGTTTGAGTTTGAATAAAAGGCTTAACAGCTAGTTTCTCCAATAAAATTATCTAATGGCTAGTTTCTGTATAAATAGCATCTTTACTCAACTTCTTATTGTCAAACAACTAAAACTAAACTCCACACACACACTATGGCTAACCAACCAGCTGAGGTGCAAACAAGAATACTTACCCAATTATGCAATGAACAAGAAAATGAACTTAAATTGAATAACAACTTGTTAGGTGAGATAGCTCGTATTATTCGACAGAGGGAGTCTCGTGCTCCAGAGGTCGAAAGGTTACGTGAGCTGCCTCAAGACTAACCAATAGTCATGGTCGGTGTACAAACCCTTTTAAGAAATGATGAAATAGATTTGGAACTTCAAGTCGCATTGAGAATGGTCAGAGAACAAGTATTGCAAGTTTGGGAAGAAAAGTCGGCACTGATCGATAATTATAAGTCTTTATAAATTATTGATGATGTTGCATATCGTATTTATCCGTTTCTTTATTTTTGTGTCGTATCGTATGTTTTTTTTCCGCAAATCGTATGGTTTATTTTTCGTATTGTAACTTTTTAATTTGGATGAAATAAAATTAATATGTTGTGTTATTTTTAAGTATTTGTGAAATGAATTTAATTTATTTAATGAAATGAATAAAATAAATAAATGTGTAAGATGTGAGGCCCTAATGAAGAAGTTGAGGTTTGTTGTTTGGTAAGGAGGGGGTTTGTTGTGAAGAGGTGTTGGGTGATGTGGCACACGTAGGACCCGAATGGGGTGGCAAACCTTGCCATCTACACCTTGTGCTCTAATTAGACACTCTCTATGGTAAGAAAAAAAGTTCAGATCACTCCAATATTTAAACAAATAAATGAGAAAAAGACAAATCATATTTTATACTAAAATTCCTAGATAATGGAACGGATTAAAAATGAAAGACAACATGTGAATTTAAGCTATAATTATATCGACCAATTAAGATCACTCTTGTCAGGGTGTATTACTAAAACCCATGCCAAATGTTAGTCTGAAACACCTTCAACTGTATTTGAGAAATCTTAAGCAATATAAAGAGCTTGAAAATATAGTAGTCTAACTAACTGAGTACAATGTCTCTTCACGTAATAGAAAAGATGTTGACTTGATAAAATCTTCAACATATTTGTGGAGAACAGAACAAACCAACTCGATACAATCCAAACAACCACATTCGTGTCTTGCCCATAGGCAACCAACCTGTTACAGGTAATACGATAATGTACTTATATATACGTGAAAGTTAAAATGTGGTTAACAAATAAACATCTGTTGAGATAAGAACAAAGACTTGATCAGAGGGACTTGCCACTGCAACGCGGGTATGATGTTATCTTAATGAAACAAACATCACCAAAGATGTCTAAGCAAGTATTTATATAGAGTTAAAAAAAAAAAAAACTCACTTGATTGTGGATCTAACCAACAAGCAAATCAAAAAAATAGAAAGAATTATATTTGATTTCACATATAATGACTTTGTCAATAATACATCTTCAAAAATCAAATCAATCCTAGAGTTGCATAATGAAATCACTCTTATATTTAAAAATAAAATTGATCCTAAAAATTTTGAACCTGATGTCAATATTACATCTAAATAACCGAAACATTGTAAAGTTTATTACATAAAAGTATACATATAATGAATTAATACGGACTAAATGTGGAAAAAGAACTCGCAACGACGCAGTAGCCTGTGTTATCAACGTTAGAAAACAAAAACAAATAGACCAGACTCATCAATCACAAATGCCTATAGTATAAGTAATACTACTACAATAGAACCATGTTAAAGTCTAATTACCTATTTGATCTTAACCCCAACTCTTATAACTTATTACGTCAAATTTTAACTTTATAAAGTCAACTTGAGATGGAGTATTGTAAAATTATTTGTAGTTCACAAGTGAAAATGATATTACCAGATCAACAATAATGAGATTTGTATCCGTACAATTCATCAAATAGTTGACTAAAAAACAATATTTCCATCAAAAGTTTCCTGCATATTGATTGAATAATGAAAAGTAAACATTTTTTTTCATACAAAAGCTACAAATTTTACAATCTTGTACCAGTTGTTCAATAAATTTTATAAATTACCTTGTAAGGTTGAAAAAGGAGAAGACAACACACCTCATGGATTAGAAACAATGTTTCAAATTATATATTATTTTTCAAGACTCATCTTTTCCACCATTACATTAGCATATAAGAAACAAACGAAAACAAAACAACGGCATAATTGAATTATAATCAACCGATCCAAAACTAAGATAGATACCTCGAAGCTTATCGATCATACTGAATAGATTCAATAAAAGTAGATATTGTCTTTGTTGATGTAAAATATAAACTATTACAAACCCTAATCAACTCATCTACAGCTGGAAACACAAACACGTCAAATAAAAGAAGATGAAGATAGATTTGAATTTCAAATTCTTGGTTAAAGAGCTCATCTCCTATTTTTAAGAAATTGACTAAAAAAAGTACTGCAAGCCTACTTTTGTTAGGTAGTACCATTGGCATTTTCAATTTTTAAGGAGTGTAAAACGAAAAAGAAAAAAAGAAAAAAGAAAATAGTTAATTTGGTAGAATAGCAAAATGAAAAATTGAATTTATGACATCAACAAACATTCAACTGATAGCCTAAATGCATGACACGTATTCAAATACATTGATTCATGACATCAGCACAAACTCGTTTTTAATAGTATGTATAGATTAGCTAAGTTTTTTTTAAAGTACGACCCATCAGCGTTAATAATTAACATCTTACAAACTGAATTCCGGGACGGAATTCATTTAAGGAGGGTAGACTGCGACAACCGGTAATTTGTAAGAAGGGTATTTTTTACTATTTAACATCGACTTTTCACTTTTACTTTCTACATAAAAGATTTACTGTATAACTCTGAGAACATAAATTGAATTTTGGGACGGAATTCTTTTAGGAATGGTAAACTATGACAACCGTTAATTTTTTCGAATAATATTTTTACTTTTTACCCTCGACTTTTCACTTTTACTTTTGTTGGAATGACACTTTGTTAATTATTTACTAGTCAAGTGTCGGTTATTAGTACGTTGTAATAGGATGCGTATGTATTTACTATGTTATGTTAAGATTACTAGTTACTAAGTCCATGAGCCTTGCAAAGCCAATCATTAGCCATGAAAGGAATTAGTGGTGTTGTCCTAGCTTTAATTACTATAAATAAGATATGTATAGCAAGATTTATATTGTTGGTTATTTCATTCTCTTAGGGAAATTCTTGTTCTTTTATTTTACATATTGAAGTAATCATCCACCTCATCTGTTTACCTTATTTCTTTATTTATGTTATTAATGAAGGGGAACCTAACAACTTTTAACATAAAAGATTTACTGTATAACTCGGAAGTTATCCCGCATATTTGAAATATATTTCCTGATAATTCTAAAATTATAAAAACATTAAAAAAAAATGCATGCATACTTTGAAAACTCCATTTTTGTAAATCTTCACATAGGTATCTACTTGTTCGGCCAAGAGCCCGTAATGACCGCCCGATACAACATTTCATTCCTACTTTCACGCGGCTCAAGAGGTTTAAACCCATGATACCTTACTATATCTTTACCTTTTTGTACTATATCTTCATAATTTTTGTATCATTAGATATCTCGTCTCGATAGGCAGTTCGATTTATTCTTAAATTATTGCCTGAAATTGCAAAATCATGAAATAACAAACTCCTTGTATAATCAATTTTATCTTGATCTTCTCGACGCGATCTTACCTCTTCAGTCTCTTGCCGGTGTCGCATCATTGTTTTCCTAGGGTTTTTTTGGAGGGATTGGAAAAAGTAGGCATTAATTGGAGGATGGTTTTTGGTGTTGATAACGAGGAAACAATAATATTTTTTACTATTTACCCTCGAATTTTACTTTTACTTTTTACGTGAAAGATTTATTGTACAACTCGAAAGTTATCATGCATACTTGAAATACATTTTGTGATGATTTTAAAAACTATTAACTTAATTAATATGACGTTTTATATAACTTTTAACTTTGTTCCCATGAAAAAACGCCCCGGTTACCTTTACATATTGGCGAATTATTTATTAATGTGTTTTATACTTGATTTTATATTGTGCATATAGGATTATCTACGGATAGATTAGTGGATAGAATTGACAAGTAAATCAAGATTTACTTGTAGTTTTGAGAAAAAGGACAAAAGATGTTTAACCAAAAAAAGAACTTTTTGACTGAGAATGACTAATAAGTCATTTTGATCAATTTAATCAAAGTTTCATGTTTAGACATTAAATTTCTACTCCGAAAGTCAATTTAATCAAAGTTTCACGTAATCTTATAAGTCTACAAATAGTACATTAAATTTCGATTGATGCTTGTACGGAGTACTCTCGCATGTAAGAAGAGCTTGTTTGGAGTAGATGTTTCATGTTTGATACCCAATAAGTAAGAAAGTTTTATCCAACTAATCCTTTTAGCATTTGCATTAACACATTCTTGTTTGAAATCAAAATTTTTATAGTCGATATGAGTAGAGTTGAATCCAATAAGTAATTCAATTATTCGCTGTTGTATACTGTTGTCGATTTGACATATCTGACGGGAGGAGGCGATAGAGGTGCGTAAGTAACATGTTAAAGTAATAGTGAAATTCAGATATATTAATCGTATTAGTATAATACTAGATTATGTGATGGGCTGCATTTGGTTTAAGCTCATTTGGGTTATATAGCTTGTTAGCTAAGTTTTTTTGAAGTACGACCCATTATCATTAATAATTAATATTTCATAAACTGAATTTCAGGACGGAATTCATTTAAGGAGGGTAGACTTTGACAACCGGTAATTTATAAGGAGGGTATTTTTTTACTATTTACCCTCGACTTTTTACTTTTACTTCCTACATAAAAGATTTACTGCATAAATCTGAGAACATAAATTGAATTCCGGGACATAATTCTTTCAAGAAGGGTAGACTGTGACAACCGTTAATTTTTTCGAATAATATTTTTACTTTTTACTCTCGACTTTTCACTTTAACTTTTTACACAAAAGATTTACTGTACCACTCGAAAATTATCCCGCATACTTGAAATACATTTTCTGGTGATTCTAAAATTTTAAAAAAAATGTATGCAGACTTTTAAAACTCCAGTTTTGTAAATCTTCACATAGTTATCCGCTTGCTCGGCCAAGAGCCCGCGGATGACCGCCCGATATAACAATTCATTCCCACTTCCACGCGACTCAAGAGGTTCAAACCCATGATACCTTACTCTATCTTTACCTTTTTAGACTATATCTTCGTAATTTGTTGTATCATTAGATTTCTCGTCTCGATAGGCAGTTCGATTTATTCTTAAATTGCTGCATGGAATTGCAAAATCATTAAATAACAAACTCCTTGCATAATCAATTTTATCTTGATTTTTTCGACGCGATCTTTCCTCTTCACTCTCTTGCCAGTGTCGCATCATTGTTTTGCTAGGGTTTTTTTTGGAGGGATTGAAAAAAGTAGGCATTAATTTGAGGAGGGTTTTTGGTGTTGATAACGAGGAAACAGTTAGGCCGCCATTGGATTAGTTTTAAGGGTTTATGGAAGGATAGCCAGTTTCTTATCTTCGTGGGCTTGGAAAAATCATGCCCAACAGATTTTAAACTTAAATTGAAGAGTAATGATGGTTTGTTAGAGAAAAAAAATATTTAATCTAAATTTTAAACAAGTTGAATTTATAAGTTGACATACAAAAAAAAGGCATAGGTTATACTCACGGTCCCTATTTCTATTATTTCAACTCTCTCTAGTGGCCTATCTCACTTTTTCTTGTTTTCTTCATTGTTTTGTCGTTTTTTATTATTATTTTTTTGTAATGTTTTGTATAGTATATTTTGTATAGTATATATTTTTTGTAATGTTTTTTTTGTGTTTATTTGTTATGTTTATATAATTAACGTCTAATGCGTTTTTATTTAATTAACAACAACAACAACAATAGCACGTTAAACATTAGCACATTAAACGTCTATGAAAACAAGTGTTATTATTCAATTAAACAACAACGTTAACACATTATTTAAAAAACAACAACATCTATGACATATGAAGATTATTCAAATCATTTAAAAGATCATGGAGCCTTGCACCCGACTGACAAGCATGATCATCAGGATTCCTTGCCAATTCTAACTCCATCTCCAGCGTCTTTATTCTTGTCATCAACAGCTTGTTTCTTGCTTCAAGCTCGTCAATCATATTATCTTTCGCAACGCAGTTTGAGCACTGCGTTGAAGAAGAGGCTTGATTAAAGTACCTCATTTGAAAGTCATCTTTCCACATGAAGTATCGACACCCATAGTTCTTTGTACCTGGCTGTTACATGTTAAAAAAATTATAAGAAATGTATTTTTAACAAAAAATTTATTTACATATTTACATAACTAAACAAACGTATAATTATTTACCACTGAAAAAGGACATTCATAATACAGTTTCCCATAGTTATCTTCTGTACATGATTGCCTTTCTATAATGAATCCTCTCTTACAGCGACACATGAAAGGATTTCTTCCTTCCATCTGGCCAAAGAAATTGCATAATAATTTACAACATCAATCATTTAGTATAATAATTTAAATAAATTTTCAATCATTTAGTATATAATAAAAACAATTATTTACAACATAAATCAGTAACCATTCACTATGTTTTGTCGGTATAATTATTTACAGCATAAATCAGTAATCATTCATAATGTTTTGTATGTATAATTATTTACAGCATAAATTAGTAATCATTTACAATGTTTTGTATGTATAATTATTTACAACATAAATTAGTAATCATTTACAATGGTTTGTATGTATAATTATTTACTGAATTAGTCGATGTTGATATAAAGTTTCCCATGTGGCTGCAACTGGCTCTCTGAAATACCTCCATTGTGGGTGGTGACGCGAAAGTGGAGAATCTCTGTCTAGCGTCGATAAAATGTAGTGAGCAAACTTTTTCTCCCCCACACGAGCAATCATAAGGGGTCGGTTCCTTATGATAAGTTTGGCTCGGTAAAAAGCGGAAAACATGTGGTGGAACCTTGCTGGGATATATATACAACATGTCAGTGAATCATTGAAGCGATAACCAGCCCCGTGACCGGCATCACCATCCAGCGATCATCAGGTGCACCTCCATTGAACCAGTTTATTATATACCAAATTCGGTCAAAGTCATCTTGCTGCCACATATTTATGTAAGTTTGATTATGTATGGCTAACTCTTGCAATAACATATGTCTGACTTCGGCCCACCTATTTTCGTTTTTGGCAAGACTGTGGGCAACGCACCGAAACCCACAATTTCCATCACCTTCCACATTATGTATACTTATTACGTATGGACGGAAAAACTGTGGAATAAGCTCAATAAAAGTATTGCTTACATCATCTCCGGCATATAATCTGCGGTGTAGACTCTCACCCGTGTAAGAACTATGTCTTGGTGGTTCTTTCCGCAAGTTCGGGACTTTTGTAGATCTTGAATTTGTACTTCGTCGGTGATCTACGGTTGGTACTTCATTCAAGTTCGGGACTTGTGTAGCCTTGCCCTTTTTGTCCTTTGCGCTCGGACGTCCACGAGTATTTTTCTGAATACCAGGTTCACGTGTGTTAACAGATTCAGGCTGGTATATCTCTTTCAACTTCGTTATCATATTTTTCTTGACAAACGACGTTGCTTTGCTAAAATAATTCTTGAATTCATTAAAAATAGGAATTTCATCATCATCAGGTTCGCTGGAAGAGCAATCTTCTTCAGACGGTGGCCTATTGATAACAGGCCACGGAACAGATAGGGTTCTCCAAAAAATAGGAATTTCATCCAGTGGAATGGGGCGTCCTGAATTCATTAAAAGTGACTTATATAAATTACTGATAATAATGGGGAAAACAATTTGATAGTTATAAATTTAATATACTTACCATGGTATGCATAGTATTGCATGATGTGAAAGCATGGTAGTCCATAAATTGACTACAACTTATGGCTACAGGCATCTGGGGTGATCGACAGGCGAAGTTCTTTGTGCATGAGATTGAAAGCATGTTTGGAAACTTTATATCACAATTCTCTAAATAGTGGTATATCGCAATGATTTAGTTTCTCGTTGATGCTTCTATTAAAACTCTCTTTTATAGAAAATGCGCAATGAGAATCTTATCGACTGATCTCAACAACCTGTCTAAGTTGGACTGTGTGTCGTCCAAATATAATTTCAACAACGCGTGGTGAGCCTCAACTCTGCACGTTGTTGTCTGGTCGTAGGAGCGATATCCGTCGGTAATATACGAGACAAACATGGGTGAGTAATCTCGCAGCCAGTTATACAGATATTCAGCGATATCTGAAAAAAACAATGATTTAATAAAAGGTCATTCTGGTGCTTATTTATTAAATAATAAAAAACAATGAATTAATAATTAAGTACCCGCATGGTCAACCAATCGTTATTGTAGGCGTTGATAATGTTGCTCGAACTTTTTAAATGTTGGAGCTTTAATCATCAAATCCCATCTCCTTTTAATGGGCTCATACTCATCATCCCCACCAGTAAATCTATGTTTGCAATGTAGAAGCAAATTTTGCTCTATATGCAATCGAAAGAGTAATTTGTGAGCGTCAGGAAATTCTGCTCTGCATGCCCCAACCAACGCTAAATCTCTGTCAGTGACGATAACACGAGGGTAATATCTCTCGTCTATCACATCCTTCACACGTTGCAATACCCATCAAAAATTAAACCCTTTTTCACTATTTAAAAAGCTATAAGCCATTGAAAATGTTTTATTTGATGAAGTTACTCCAACAATTTCTAATAACGGCAATTTAAACATCGTTGTATTGTATGTGGAGTCCATCAGCATGATTTCAGGAAATGTACACCACAGAGCATACGACGTAGGGGGCACAAAAAATAGCTCCTCAAGCTGGTTATGCTCATTTACCCTCGAGTATCATGTATACCCTCATTCCATCAAATGCTCGTAAAGGACTTGAATTGGAGTTCTACCACCTTCTCTGGCTCTCCGGATCTTATTTCGTACGTTATATATAGTTCTGACGCTAGACACATTATCCGGATTACAACCCTGTATTGTCGAAAGTATATTACGTGGTTTCACGCTATATAATCTGTCAATTCTTTGACCAAACCGAACTCATCATCCTTTAATCGCATTGCATATGGCAAACCATGCAACAACTCTAGCAAATCATGATTATGCGTTTCATCCTTCACCCTTAGAGTCCAAATTTTTTTTTGTATATTGATATTTTGCCACCAATTTGAATGGACAATTTGTTTTAAAGGTACTGGTTTTCCGTTTTCCGGTACCTTCAGGTTTATACTTCCCACCCTTTGAACACCTATAATTTATTTCGTACAAATAACCCTTGTCTGCTTTGGTTTTGTCATTAACAATGACAAAACCGAGCCCCCGAGCTATATTTTGAATCCATTCCGTTACTTGCTCGTCAGAACCGAACTCCTGAAAACACAACTTTTTTTTTTACAACTTTTAAATTTACAATTTTTTTACGACTTTTAAATTTACAACTTACATTACATTTTTTTTTACAACTTTTAAATTTACAATTTTTTTTAAACTTTTTTTTTACAACTTATTTTTTACACATAAAAATTTATAACTTATTTTCACAACTTTTTTTACAACTATTTTTTTACAAATAATACTTATAACTTATTTTACAACATAAAAAGAAAAAATATATATATTATAATGCAAAACCGGGATACCGGCCCATGGTTTTAATACTACCCACCCCACCCCCATGTCATACTCTACTCTCTCTCACACTCTCTCTGCCATTTGTGTCGATACTTTACTCTCTCTCGCTACTTTATCTCTCTAAACTATCTAGATCTAAAAAAAAGTTAGATCTGTGATGGTTTTTGGTGGTGGTTAGAAGATGGTTTATGATAAATATATATATATATGGTGGGTAAGTGTTGGATCGTTGGTGATGGCTCGAATTTGTTTTTAACCCTCTGTGATGGTGGGTAAGTGTTGGTAAAGTTGTTATATAATTTTTTTGGATCTAAAAACTCACATTTTTTTTTTTTTTGGATTCTGCTTATGGTGATGTTTTTTTGGTATGGTGTTATAGTTTTTGTGGGATAAAAAAGAGATTAAAAATGGTTGTTAGTTTTGTGGATCTAAACTAGTAAAACATGTTACGGAGTTTTGTGGATTTAAAACTGGATTAGCTGTAACAATTCATATTTTCAGGTTAACTTCTATTCCCGAAAATTTCACTATTCATTTTTACTATTCACTTCACTATTCATTTTCCGAAATTTAATTTTTATTTCATATTCTCGTGTGATAAATCATTTCCATTACAAAATAAAAGTTTGACACTCATCAGATCATTTTCGCAAAAGTTATTAAGGAAATACACGTTTAGGTTAAAACCTCATTCAAAAATCCTACGCACAACGAAACTCAACCGCGTCAATTTTCCTCGCATCAGATAAATGTTTGATACACTCATGATTAATTAGAGAATTTATCATGACTAAGAAAAATATTACCAAATAGACCCTAGACTGTGAGAAATAGAAATTTACGTTTTTAAGCGCTTTTACTTAGCCTATACCTGCACCGCGTTTCTAAGACGATTTGAGTTTTCACATTTTTGGAAAAGTCAACATATTTTTCCCTCCTCCTTTGACCAAAAATCATTCCTTGATTTTTAGGCTTACGATTTTATGTCTAAAAGACATTAAATACCAACTAACACTAGACTAAGCCCAGTCTAGACATTATAAGTCATTTTAAATCATTATTATCCTATAAGAAAAGTAACATTTTACTTTTCTCAATTTTACACAATATTCGTACGTTTTACGTATTACGCGTTTTAGACCCGTGTTTCGAGTTTTAGCAGGGTTTGAGGACCCCAATGGAACCTACCACTCATTTTATATTTTATTATGGAGTATATTGACAAGTTTAATCATTCTTTCAAGTTTCACATTTTTATGATACCCGGTTTTACGTTTTGTGGCTTAATCATTTACGGTTAGCATTTTACGGAGTCAAAACTAGCTACATAAGTTAGATAATATCATCCAAGGACCAAGTCACCCTCCCTAGCCCTTGTGAACCGCCAATAGGGGGGGGGGGAGGAGTCACTCCTTGTGTGGCTTGATCTCATGCTTAAAGCCTTAAGACGATACCATGTGTACAAGCTTCCTTGGAAAGCTTTGACTAGTCTTACCAAGTAACCTCCTCAAGACCATATAAGTACCCCCTCCCCCTCTCCTTTGATGTCCCATATCACACATACAAACACTCTTTCATTTTCTAGTTTACTTCAAGTTATATTCAAGAGATCAAGTGCAATATCAACACATAAACCCTAGTTAGGTTTTGATTCATCAAACTACTTCAAAACCTTAGAAACTCTTGGTGATTCTCTTGAGTTTAGATCCACTCAAGTCACCTAAACCCTCATCACAAATCCTTCAAGAATACAAGAGTAGAAGGATTGCTAAAGTGAAGAGAAGATTGTCAATCAAAGTCCTTTCCTTACTAGTTACTTTCCTTTCTTTTAGAAAGCCTAAAGTTGTAAGGAAACCCTAACATACTTTCTTGCTAAATATTATTTCATGCTATTTATATTTCATTCATACTATATATGGTCTTGTTATTATGTTCATGATGTATAAAAATTGGTAAAACAAGCTATGATAAATATATGTTAACTTATGTTAAGAAAACAAGAAAACTAGTGACTTTCATGGTGAAATTCGACCAAAATGGTATAATCATGATATTGGACAATTACATATTGTAGTAGAGGACTTAACAAGGAAAACATAGCAATTTGAATCACCTAAAATGAGTATATGAGTAAAAAGTTGACTATTAGAAGTTACTAAAACTTTACGGCAAAACTGCCTAAAAACCTTCTGTGATAGAACCTTAAACACGCAAAAAGAGGCCCTTCTGGTCCGTTTCATCAAAAAGTTAAAACACGAAAGTTGTCCGGAATGATGTTTTCTTCAAAAACTCAGATTCACCGTATCCAGAAAACCAAAAATGAATGATATTTTCTTCAATTTCTTAACAGCTATTTTTGAATACCCAAGTTACTATATAATGGTTATGGTTAAATGAAACTAAGAGGTCTAGTGACCTAAAGCCAAGACCACAACCATGGCTAAGGCCAAGGATGAGTCTAAAGACAATGGTAACAATTACCAAAGTCACGGCAAAGCCACGGCTAAAGACCATATAAACTTACCAAGACGAAAACATGAACTAAAGAGTTAATGGCAACATAAACATCCAATTTGGATCTACTCCATCAAAACAACCATGAGACTTTACAAGTAATATTCATACTAGACTCAAAAAACTCATTGTAATAATAATATTCATTTAAAAGTAAACTTTCCTAAGTTTATTCAATTATTTGGACATGTAACTTTTCGGATCAAAAACTTATATATATTTTTATCAAATACTACAATAGCAGGAAGCCTCATGTGAGGGGTTCATTAAAGTAAACTGTCGAGATGAGTTGTGGATTTACGAATTAAAGTGTCCTGGATCCTCGAATGTTTACTACATGGCCTCTGAATTATGTCGGCCCGAACGGTAGTAAGCGATATACAAACTATACATGTTTCATAAACCCTTTTTTATTCAAAGACTTACACTATACTAAGTACTACATCATGGACTAAATACAAGACATATATTGGCCATTCTTCATATTCCTTACCCCAATCCTAAGTCGTAACATTCTATTATAGGTTGCTCATAGGAACCTTTACGATTCGACCGTCATTTTCACTACTTACTACATAACTTAAGGTGAGTTCATAGCCCCACTTTCCATTACTTCAATGTTTTACAAACCCTTGGGGGGAATACATGCTATTTTAACCGAACACAATTCTTTCAAATTGTATGCTTGCCTGATTGTTTTATTATCACTAAGTACCATCCTTGCCAATCCAATATCCCTTATTATGAACCATTTAATCACTAGTAATAGTGAGCGCGAGTATTGTGAATAGGCCTATTGGGATTGACGAATCCCATTTGTATTGACTAAGATCAAACAAATGCACTAATATTTGAGATTTAGGTATGACGGCAAAGTACCTACCGGGATAACTCCGCCAATTGATATTGGTATCCGTTAACGTTTTGGTGTCATAAGCTTAGTAAATGATAATAACTGTTTTGTTTTCCAACCATAAGTATGAGTCTAATTAACTCATACTACCAACATATTGTGTTCAACCATTAAATAAACTCTATGAATATCACTCAACCTTTTTGTTGACCTTTTAAGCATGTATTTCAGGTCCATGATGATCAAGGATGGCACGGAGGGGCACGGACTAAATAAAGAAGGCTATAATCTACTTTGTCATTCGATAAAACATCAAAAGACTTTATATTGATGTAGTTTGTAAACATGGAACCTTTTTGGGACCTAACTATGTAAACTCTGATATATTTTGAATAATTCGAATGATAAGTCTTTTTAAAACGACTCAGTTAGAGATCGTTTTCTATTATTATGACTGTTGTGCCGTCGAGTAACACCCAAGTTGAATTCCGCTGCATCATTGAATTGGGGGTGTTACAGAACTACAATTACAAGCAAAAACATTTTTTATAGCCTTCCACTCTTCGTGCCTTCCATCCTCCAGACGATTATGGACATTTTAGATATTTTATACAACGCAAACATTTTAGCATATTGATATATGTACCCTTAGCATAATTGAGCCTTTCCTCGTAAGTTTTAGAATTGTTTTAACATAGTAATTCTTCTAATAGAAATCATGTGTGCACCTACTTCTCCTGATTATGTTCCCACTCTACCTAATAACTTCCAAGTCTTACCACCTTCACCCGAGTTCGGATTTGACTTCGTAAATGCCTTCGCTTATGATGACGAAGAAGAACCTTTCGAAGATTTAACCGACGAAGAAGAGGAGGAACCAATGCCAACTAATTTTGCGTCGAATACTTCTAATTATTTTGAACAAAATTGGGTTGAGTCAGACTCCGAGGAGGACGAAGAGTATGAATATGTACTAGCGTCATTATCACTACCACTATCACTTCCCTTTTATATCCCTACATATAATGAGTTGGATCACTCATTATGGATCGTATCATGACCATCATTGATCCAACAAGAAAGTCAGCATGGAAACTATAGCCTCTTAATGAGTGTGTAAATACTCCTCATTTTTATCGTATCTGAACTGCCAAAACATCCAAAAACACTCAGAAATGCATCAAAATACATAAATTATCCCAAAAGTGTGTTTTATATGTTTTAGATGAAAAATGTTTAAAAACAAATGAAAAACGAACAAAGTTTGCATAATTGGCAGTTTCAGTCCCTCAAGTTTCAAAAATTGACAAAACTAGTCCCTGGAAGTTTAAAATGAAAGAAAAGTCAACCCAAGGTTTTCTAAAGTCAAAAATTGTCATAACAAGTCCTTGGGTAAAAAGTTTGAGAAAATTACACAAATGGTCCCTGCAGTTGGAAAACTACAAGTTTGGTCCCTGTACTTTGCAAAATCGTCAAAAACAGTCCCTGAGCAAAAATTTTGAATGAAAAAGTCATTTATGGTCCTTGGAAAGTAAATTTTTTCACAAATGGTCCTTGGAGTAAATTTTTGGAAAATTACAAGAATGGCCCCTGCAGTTTCAAAATTTGGCAATTTTGGTTCCCGATAGTCTCAAATTGGAAAATATCATAAAGGTCCTTGTGGAAATTTTAACATGACAAAAATTGGTTCTTGTAACACTTTGGCAGGTTGGCAAAACCCACCCCTAAAATTCAGATAATTAAACAATGGTCCTTGTGATTAAATTTCATACAAAACAAACGGACCCTTGTTATTTTTACTATCCCCTAAAATCCAAATAATAAAACACATCCTAAGCCCACCCTGATCCACTAATCCACCTTGGCCCAAGTTACCCTCAAAGCCCACCTCCACTTTTTATTACCCCCGTTTTATATAATAAAAACCCTCGGTCAAACCCCCAATTTGACCACCCTCTCCACATCACCTCCCCACCATCTGCTACACTCCAAACACCAACACCATCATCACCCTAAACCTGATACCACCCTGCAACACTCAACCTTATCCCTCCAATTGCTCCAAAACAAACACTACACACCAAAACCCCCCCCCCCCTGCCAGGTCAAAAATACCCAAGTGGTCAAAATGGAGTTTCCCGCCAAAATTAAATAAAGGACTAGGATGGCTCTTACTAATCCAACGGTTGTGGAAGTGCTCAGAAACCCAAATGGGTCCCTATAAAAAGAAGAAGATGGAGGAGAGAAGAATGGCTAGTTAATTTTAGTTTTTTTTTAGTTTCGTTATTGTAAAATTCCAAGTTCTAATGTAAACTTTATCTTTTCAATTATGAACTAAGTCATTTTCAGTGTATTCCAACCTTTTTTTTTATTAATTAAAAGTTCAAGTTTCAGTTGAATTCCAGTTTATGCAATTTCCCTTTGTTTCAAAAATCTTGATTATGAGAATATTGTTTGTAGTTGTTTCCATGGACTATCTAAGCTCACTATAAAGCTTATTTAAGCTTTTATAAGCATTAAAACTGAGATTATCAATGAAAAAGTAAAAATACAAAAAATTCGGGAAAATTGAAATTAAATAAAAAAAAAGTTGCTGAATCATGAAGAATAGACTGGAGCATTGCAAATAATGGATGGCAATTGGTTTAGAATCTCATGGGAGATATTTAGGTAGTTGTGCTTTTGGTTTTTGGTTTTGAACTCACTGGATCAAGTTTGTAAGCCATTTCCTATTTTTAGCCTAGTTTCTGTAGCAGAACTTGCAACCTGACTCATTATGCTTAATTGTTGATTATTTCATGCTTATGTATAATTGTTGATGATACTTATGCTTATCTTGTAATTTAGAAAATGGCTGCTTGATAATTGCCCCTTCACTATCAAATTAGCCATATCTGCTAAGCTGAGTTCTTGTTGTTAGTTTCTGTTTTTTTTGTTCAATTAGTTTTGAAGATAGTCAAGTTGGTTAGTTTGATTGTATGCTTGTTTAATTGGAGCATAAATCTGTCAAAGATAGTGTAATAGGATAAACTTAGGGGTGTTTGGGTCAAGCTTGATTGCTGAGGTCTTGTTGTTATTCTGGTATTATTGTAGCACTAGTATATTACATAAGGTAATTTTAGGTCAATTGTAGGTCCACAACCTGCCTTAGTTGACAGATAGTCAAAATCACCATATATACTTCATAACTGTTAACTGTGTAAGATTTGTAAGCCCTAATCCCTTAATCCTGTTCATTAGTTGTAGTTTTTCATCAATTTAGCTTTATTTTAACTTAATTTACCATATTCAGTCTTGAGATTAAGTTTAAAATCCAAATAAGTCAAAGTAGTGCAATTGCTGAAAAAAGTCAAATTTGCTTGAGTTCATATTTTCCAAAATTTCAAGGAATTAATATGATTTTTAGGTTTAGATTCAGACCCTGATACTTTTACATGTTGTAGTCCCTCAGATCAACTTTGGAAATCCACAATTGCTTCATTTTTAGGATTATTATTTGAGCTTTTACATGTGTTTGAAGTAGGGTGCAGGGCAAGGTATTGCCCTGCTACACAAATCCATGATCAGACCCCCAACTTCTTTGGCTCACACAGCATTCAAAAGTGGACCCCACTTCAAGTTTCTTAGCATTTTGAGAAGCTTTCCAGCTTAGCTTGTAGGTTTTGTGCTTATTTCTTGGTTTACAGCTGATTTGCTAGGGCTGCTATGCCCCTCAACCTTGCCCCTTTTCCTGATACAAGTTAACAACTCAGCTTTTGTGCCATTTTTCATGCCCTCCTCCAGAGTTCAATTGTGGGACCTAGAGATTGCTTATTAGCTTTTTGAAAAGCTAGTAAGCCCAGCTTTTAGGAACAGCTTTTGGTTTGGACACCCAAGCTATCCTGTGGGGCCCACAAAGGCTGGAAGTTGACCCTTTGGGTCTGTTTCAGAATCAGCTTTTAGCCATTTGCTTAATTGAGCTTTTCAGCTTATTTCCTTGGCTTTTACCTTTTCCTTGGTTTGCTTTAAGTTTATCTAATCTGTGTTTAGCTTATTTTGCCCTTAGTGTTCATTTTATAGCTTATTTGAAGTTTTTTTTCAAGTCTTAATCATTTTAGCTTATTTGTTATACTGTTGAAACTAAAAGCTCGTACAGGGCTTATTTTAAGGTTTTGAAAAAGTCATCTTTGTAAAATATGCTTGTTATTTGGTGTTAAGTGGTGTTGTAACAGGAAAAAGCAAAAAGTAAAATAAAAGGGAAAAGTGCAAAAAGCAAGGGTCGAACCTGAGACCCCTTGCTCACATACACAACACCCACACCATGCACCAACTGCCCTAGGGTCTTTTTTAGGTTTATATTTGCAACTTTTATTTTTATTGTGGTATGTAGTGTGTGGAAAACTAGAAGGGGGGTTGAATAGTTTGCCGATTAAAATCTTTTTAACTTGTTAAGTTAGCTTTGAAACTTTCCGTTTGATCAAAGATAAATTTACAAACACAATATATAACATGCAAGTAAATGAAAGAAACGATCAAACCACAACACGAGTATTTATCGTGGGTCGACTACAAGCACTCTTTTTCCTTGCCCTACGTCCACGCCCCGAGTATCCAACTCGAGAGTTTCTTTCACTAGTCAACAAGCTCCTTTCACCGGCGGAGAAAACCTTACACGTCGCTTATATTTTTACCGACACAAAGCTAAATGTCGAGTTCTTTTACAAGGGCACAACCACTCCCGTTAGTTCTTTTACTAGGGTACAACAACTCCCAACACTCTTTGTATTTTGAGGACTAAAATACTAACCGATCACTACTGAAAATACACAATCAAATGAAGTGTAAACTACATAAGTCTACACAATGCTAAGCTAACAAGTCTTGCAACGTTGTGTTGAATACTTGTTACTTTTAGTAAGCTCGTGAATCTCTTTGCTACAAAAACAAACTTCACATATGAAATGTTAAGAGGTTAGATGAAAGAAGGAATGTGTGTGTAAAATGTAATGTCAAGTGATGAGCCAAATTTTAACTTGTGGCTCAATATTTATAGCCAAAACCTTCTGCAGGTCTGGCGGATCAGGCGGACACCTGAGAAGGGTTCCGCCCGTGTACCTCCAGGGTACCGCCAGGCTTGCAGTTGGTTTTTGCAATAACTCTTCAAACCAAACAAGGTCTTGTCTCATAACTCCTAGCAACCAAACAATGTCACATCTCATAATAACAAGTCAAATACAAAGCTTGCAAGCAACAACAAAGTTAGTCAAACACATTTCTTTCCATAAATGCATAATGACAAAACTTGCCATAAATGTGATGTGACAATTTCTAATTTAAGAAATAAACTTGTGTTGTGTTTTATGAAATGTAAAATGTAGCAAAAGTCTAGTTTATGCAAGTCTTAAAAACTAAGATTATGTTTTGCTTAGAAACTAAAGTTTACATTTTGTCGTTAACAAAACTTAGCGAAGATCGTAAAATATAAATAACGTTTTTAGGCGATATTTGTATTAACAATCTCCCCCTTTTTGTTGATGACAAAACATAAACTTTGTTTTTAAGTAACACGCAAAATCTTGGTTTTCAAGACTTAAAAAAAATTATATTAACCTTGTTTTACATAAGAGACGAAAAGCATATCAAGTATTTGAAGGGTTAATATATTTCTCCCCCTTTTTATCGAAATAAAAAGAAGAGTAGCGAAGCGGAATAATGCCAATGCTCCCCCTTGGTCGATACTCCCCCTAAATGGAGTGCCAAGATGGGAAACATGGATTTTGAGACCTACAAAAAAATGGTTAGTTGGTGATATATATAGTCATGCTTGTAGTTACCACACACATTGCAACCACATTGACAAACCAAAGATTGATCAACCAACAATGCACAAAAGTAAGTAGAAAGAAATATCATTCCATGTAAAATTTTGACTTATAAAAGTCAAAAGACAAGAAATGTGGACTTATTCTTCTACTTGTACACAAACACTAAAAAATAACCAAGAAAATAAAATAAAATTCTACATTCCTAGAGTGGGGAAAATGGCCTTCATAGGTTGCCTAGGATTTGTTGGGGTGGGAAAGTGCATCCAAACGTTCTATGACGTGTTGGAAGGCAAAACGGGTTTCATTTTGGAATTGGTTAAGCAATGTTTTGATGGTTTCACCCATTTGCTCACAATTTGAGCAAGCATGGGGATGAGTTGGTTGAAATGGGTTGGTTTTGGTTTCTTGGTTTGAAGGTTGGTTGGTTTTTGGTTCTTGGGTGGAGGATGGATTTGGTATTGAGTCAAGCAAGGTGGTTTAAAATTCCATTGCTTGATGAAGGTGATTCTCAACCATGCTTTGGATTTCCTCATATGAGGGAAAGAAGGTCTCAAAGGTTTGGGTTTAAGAATGTGGTGGATTTGGGTGATCATTGTTTTCAAAGTTTGGTTCTCCATATAGAGGACCATGGATGTCATGGTAGATGGGGTGAAACAATAATGGTTTAGGTGGATGGTACACTTGTTGTGGTAGTTGAATGTGGTTGAAAAGGTTATCTTGGTCAAGGATTGACCTTGGTGATTCATTTGCAAAAGGTGGTGGTTGTGTAGGTCTTGGTGGAAGATCATTAAGATCTTGGAAAAATGGATGTGGTGATGTGGGAGGAGACCCAAATAGTTCCATTGGCTCAATTTTGGGTAATGGTGATGGTGATGAAGTTTTGGATGGTTGAGTTGGAGCACTTGGTGGAGTTGGGTCAATAAGTGATTTAGTTGGTGGTGGAGTGAGCTCATTTGGTTCATTGGGTGATGGTGATGGAGATGCAAGGTTCAAAAAGTGTTCATTTTTTATGGGTGATGTGAATTCATCCGAGGATGAGGAGCTTAGGTTGATGGGTTGATTGGACCATAGTGGTTTAACACTAATCCGGGCGGTTTTCCGGATGGGTCTTGATGGTTGAGAGGTGTTTGTTGACTTAGTCATGGTGAAAAATGGTTTATAAGTTTCAGAAATTGTGTTGAGGAAGGTGTGATTTGATGATGTTTAGGATGGCTTAATTTATAGTGTTGATGGATTATGGAAAGGAGTGTTTGGATTTGATGTTAGTCCATACAAAAATGGAGGTTTCTAATGATTTGAAAAACTAATTGTGGGTTGTCAAATCATGGAAGTCAATCCAATGAAAATGGTGAAGTGAGAAGACACGTTTTGCACTAAATGCTTAGTGGTTTTGGTGGATTTGTGGTAGTATAAATCTCAGGGATTTCAAGGATCCCTTAAAAGGGTTCCTTCCTTTATGTTTGAGGGGTCCTTGAGGTTGTTATGGTTAAATTTGAATTTTAGCGGGAATTGGTTTTGGTTAAGTTTATGGAAGAAGGAGTATCCTATTATGCTAAACACATTGTAAGTAATGGGTTTCTACCTAAAAGGATTGGATTTTGGTGTTTCAATGTTGAATTGGCGAAAAAGAAAACAAAAATTTTGCAGGTTGCTGACGGCACCCTCAGAATACACAGGCGGAACCCATTTTAGGGTGCCGCCCGGTCCGTTGGGCAAATTCTGGAATTCCCACAAATTGCACTGGCGGAACCCAATATTGGGTACTGCCAGATCTGCCAGGGGTAAAAAAAGTGGCAGTCCACGTTTTTGACCCGCGAGATGATTTTCAAAATTTTCGAAAACTCCTAAAATCAAAGAGATAAGGCATTTCTGGTTGGGCAATGCAAAAAATAGACACGTAAACATGCATTTCATAGGACTTTGACCTTGAGGTCGAGAATTTCACTATACTTAGTGAAAATATTATAAACTTGAAAATTTGACAACTTGCCAAGAGTTGTCTACCTGCATCAAAGTTAGATATTACATGTTCCAAATTGTATCAAACATTGTACAAACACACAAATTCATCACAAATATTGTTTAAACGACCAAATTTGTTCAAATAGCACCTAGTGCCAAACACTCCTACACACCCGCACTCATTGACGGTCGATCTTGTTCTTGAGCTTTCCAAGGAACCTTCCAAGATTCTTAAACATCCCCTTTGTTTGCTTGAACTCCTCCGACTCATTAGGAATATCCGGAAGTTGAGAAAGGTATTCGAGAGGAGGGAGCCTAGAGTTTGGCAAATTGTCATCTTCACTCATTGAGGAAGACGAAGATGAGGTAGGAGGATGTGGACGTTTTCCTTAGGCTTTGTACACTCTGTTATCACTTAGTGGGACAAAGGTGTGTGGGATGAGAGAGTAGTTAAGGCGAAGACCGTTTGGAGTTGGTGGAATGGGTGAGATGAACCTAAAGAGACGGGTCAAGAGCATTCCATACGGCATGCCATGCACGGGAATGTCGGCCATTCTCTTGGCCATGTAGTAGGCAAGGTTGAAAGGTTTCCTAACGGACAAGGAGTAGAGCATGTAGCAAAGGCAAAGGTTGATATGGTCACGGTTTCCTATTGTGCTAATGACATTGGCTCTAAGGACTTCCTCCCATTTCTTGAATTGGGGTTTGAGTTCATTCATTTCCATTCCATATGGGTCCTTATCGACCTCATTCCCCGAACGGGTTCTCCTAGTGGTGGTGGTCCTAACAAAGAGGTGGTCACGGAGAACGTCTTTTGAGACAAGAGGTGTGTCATAAGGGTGGATACGGTCTTGAAGGTTGTCAAGAGTTGAGAGGGAGTGCAAGTCGGAATATAGGCAAGCACCACGGTTTGGAACACCTAGGATTTGAGCAAACTCCTCAAGAGTGAAGGAGTATTGATGACCGCTAACCCTAAAGTTGATAGACATATGACCATAATCATCCGTGGAGAGGACGCATGATGCATAGAACTCTAGAATGAACCTAGGACAAATAGGCTCGTCGATATTCAAAAGACACTAAAAGTTGATTGTGGCAAAATCGGCGTAAAGGTTTGTGCCTTCTAGGAAAGATGGGTCTATGGTTCTACCCTCATGGACATAGTGTTTTTCTAGGGCTTTGAAAACGTTTACTTGATTTGCGGTAAGGCCTTTGGTTTTGTGGTGTTTTGGTAGGTACTTAATGGTGTCCTTGTGGTCGTAGTGGGTTAGAGGAGGCATGATGATTCCTAGAACAACAAAATTTCACATTTTAGTTTACGTAAACCACTATTATAATGTGGAAGTTCTAGTGTGTGCCTATATGAAAACAATGTGGAGGTGCGATTATCTTGACTCATTTTGATGCTTCAAAATCGTTTTATGCAAGTTTTGTTATAAAACAAAAGATAACCCAAATGCTCCTAGTTCAATGTAGCTTCGTTTGAATGTACCCGAAAATACATATTGGTTATGTATTCCCTTTAGCATTCAAGAGACATTATGCAAGTGATGTTTTAAACATAACGTTTTGATTTTGTATTCTCAATATGAGACGAAAAAATATTTGTCCTACTTGTGAGAAATTTTTGGAAGGATTTGACATGGGGTGTTTTAGCAAACATGTTTATACTAATTAAAGATGCAATTCCTAACTATGGGAAACATGATTAGTTTTATTAAACACCTAATCTAATGCATGAGTTTTTCAAGTTAGTGCATAACCCCAAGTTTTTGTTTTTGTGCAAGAAATAGAATTCCTAGACTCAGATCAGGATTGTAATCATGTTTAGAATACTTACAATGATGATTGATTTGCAATGTAAATGAATGGAGGACCAAGAATTCGTAGGTGTGGATAAGTGGTGAAGTGAATAGTAGCAGCCTTGAAGTGGTGGTATGAGATAATGGGTGTTTGGTTTAATATAAACAAAGAAAATGTTTCTGCAGGTCGATGGATACGGCGGAACCCTGAGTTGGGTTCCGTCCGTTATGGCTGAGGGTTCCGCCGGCCCTGCCGAGAAAAATGGTTTTGGATTTGTTTTGATTTTTGTGATTTTTGTTTAATGTCCAGAACTACAATGTAGGTTCCATGAGTCCTAAGCCTAGCCTAAGAAGATTAAAAGGTTCACGTTTAAGAGGTTTTGTGAGAATGTCGGCTATGTTATCTTTGGAAGAAACTTTCTCAATTGAGATATTTCCTTTTTGGACGTTGTCATGAAGGAAATGATGACGGATTTCAATATGTTTGGTACGAGCATGTTGAACCGGGTTTTTGCTAAGATCAATGGCACCTTTGTTGTCACAAAGAATTGTGATGTTGTTGAGTTGAATTCCGTAGTCGACAAGATCTTGCTTCATCCAAAGAGCTTGTTGACATGCCTTTCCGGCCGAAACGTACTCGGCTTCCGTTGTTGAGATAGCAAGAGCCGTTTGCTTCTTAGAGAACCATGAGGTGAGACAATGTCCAACAAAAGTACAAATACCACTTGTGCTTTTTCTATCGACATAGTCACCAGCATGATCCGAGTCGGCATACACTATGGTGTCTATTCCCGTTCCTTTGGGATACCATAAACCTAAATGTTTAGTGCCCTTAATATACCTAAAAATCCTTTTAACGGCTTCGAGATGGGTAGTTTTAGGATCTTCTTGAAAACGAGCACATAGACAAACACTAAACATAATGTCGGGTCTACTAGCCGTTAGGTAAAGTAGACTACCAATCATACCTCTATATTTAGTGCTATCAACGGATTCACTTTCCTCATCCTTGGTGAGTTTAGTTTTCGTGGACATGGGAGTTTTGATAGGTTTCGAATCTTCTAGTCCAAATTTCTTAAGCATGTCCTTAATATATTTAGATTGGTTAAAGAAGATACCATCTTCTAGTTGTTTGATTTGGAGTCCTAAGAAAAAGTTGAGTTCTCCCATCATACTCATTTCAAACTCGTCATGCATGATTTTTGAGAAATCCACACATAATTCTTGACAAGTTGATCCGAATATAATGTCATCAACATAGATTTGGACTATGATAATATGTGAGTCTTTCTTCTTAGTGAAGAGAGTATTATCAACTAAGCCCATGGTATACTTATGGTCAACTAGGAATGTTTTAAGTCGATCATACCATGCTTTTGGAGCTTGCTTAAGTCCGTAAAGAGCCTTTTTAAGTTTGTAAACATGATTTGGTTTTTCAAAATCGATGAAGCCCGGTGGTTGAGCAACATACACTTCTTCATTAATTACTCCGTTTAGAAATGCACTTTTGACGTCCATTTGAAAAAGTTTAAAATTGTGTGCACATGCATATGCAAGTAAGATTCTAATTGACTCGAGCCTAGCAACCGGAGCAAAAGTTTTATCGTAGCCAATGCCTTCTTGTTGGTTATATCCTTGTGCAACTAGCCTAGCTTTGTTTCTAGACACAATTCCATTTTCATCAATTTTATTTCGAAATACCCATTTTGTTCCAATTATAGTTTGACTCTTTGGTTGAGGAACTAATGTCCATACATCATTCCTAACAAATTGATTTAACTCTTCTTGCATTGCAATTACCCAAGATTCATCTTTAATGGCTTCATTAATATTTTTGGGTTCAATAGTTGACACGAAACAAAAATAGTTGCTTCCATTTTGAACTTTTGACCTTAGTGTTCTTTCATTAATGTTGCCAATAACACCATCTAATGGATGACATTTAGATTCTTTGATATTGACAAGTTCTTTGTTAAAAAGTTCATCTTCTTTGTCATCACTTAAAATTTCTTGATTTTCTATTGCTTGGCTTTCAACTAAGTCATCATCTACCAAAGGTGATGTCTTAGAGGGAGGTGGACTCTCGTCAAATGTTACATTCAACGATTCCTCGACTCTTAAGGTTTCTTTGTTCAAAACAATGTACGCTTTACTATTTTGTGAATATCCAAGAAATACACCTTCATAAGACTTTGGGTCAAATTTGGTGAGATAATCCTTAGTGTTAAGAATGAAACATTTACTCCTAAACACTCTAAAGTATCCTAATGTAGGCTTTTTACCTTTATATAGTTCATAAGGAGTTTTATTCAAAAATGGTCTAATTAAGACTCGATTTAAAATGTATGTTGAAGTGTCAACGGCATTACACCAAAACTTTTGTAGAATGTTTTGTTCATTAAGCATTGTTCTACTCATCTCTTGCAATGTCCGGTTTTTACGTTCTACTACACCATTAGATTGAGGAGTACGTGGAGCCGAAAAGTTATGAGTTATACCATTTTTATCACAAAAGTTTCCAAATTGAAATTCATTATCAAATTCATGACCGTGATCCGTTCTAATAGACACAATATTAGATCCTACTTGATTTTGAATTTTCTTACTTAGAATTTCAAATTTATCAAAAGCTTCATTTTTACTTTTCAAAAATTTTGTCCAAGTATATCTTGAGTAATCATCAACTATTACCAAAGTGTAGAAGTTACCTCCATAACTTTGTATAGCGGATGGACCAAATAAATCCATATGCAAAAGTTCTAGACACCTAGATGTAGAAACCAAGTTTTTAGCCTTATGGCTACCATGGACTTGTTTACCGACTTTGCAAGCATCACAAAAGTGTTGGTCATATTTCAACTTAGGTAGGTTTCGAACTAAGTCTTTGGAGGAGAGGTTTTGGATTAGTCTCATGTTAGCATGTCCTAAACGTCTATGCCATAAAGTTGAAGATTCATCTAATGAGGTAAGACAAAGTTTGTCTCTAGATGTTGAAT
This sequence comes from Artemisia argyi, assembly GCA_030686995.1. Classification (NCBI taxonomy): domain Eukaryota; kingdom Viridiplantae; phylum Streptophyta; class Magnoliopsida; order Asterales; family Asteraceae; genus Artemisia; species Artemisia argyi. The sequence continues at coordinate 66,043,681 of CM060677.1, forward strand.
CCAACTTCATGACGTATACGTTGTTCTTAAGGACACCTTTGGCTACGGTTATACCATCTTTAAGTATTTTACTACCGTTTTCACTAAAAAGGACATTATACTTATTACGACAAAGTTGACTAATACTAAGAAGATTAAATCCTAAGTTATCAACATGAGCAACATCATCTATAGAAAGGGAGTCATGAGAGATTGTACCTTTTCCGATGATTTTGCTCTTAGCATTACTACCAAACGTAACATTACCTATATGTTGAGAATAGGCTTTTATTACCCGTCATGTGCCTTGAACAACCGCTATCTTTAATCCATTCATCCGGTTCCAACTAAACTTTGAGGCACACCTATTTTATGAAAAACACTCAAACATTTGGTCCCCAATTTCTCATGGGTCCATTTTGGTTAAGCATGCCATTAATTTGTTCCAAGTATGAAAATAGAGCATAAGGGTTCCATGGCATGTGGTTTTGAGTTTGGTAATGTCTAGGAGTGTTTTGGTTCCAAACATGTTGGTAGTTTGGTCGAGCGTTGAAGTTGCTCTTTGGAAAGGGGCGTTTGGGAATTGGAGTCTTAGGTCTTGGTTGAGTAGTTTTAGCTCTAAATTCATTTTTACTAAATCCTACTCCAGTTTTAAACACAGGTTTTGTTCCATTTTTGTATGTAACTTTAACAAATTTTGAACGATCCGATGTGGATGGAGTTACTGCTGTAGCAGACCTGGCGGAACCCTCGGGGCCAACGGGCGGAACCCTATTTTGGGTTCCGTCTGATCCGCGGGTTGCTGTAACAGTTTTGTTTGTTTCATGTGCATTCTTTTCTTGATTCGTTTGACCCTTAACGGTTTCTACTTTCCTGAACCCTAGACCTGTTTTATCAAAGGGTGACTTTTGAAGTTTCATAATTTCATCCGCACACGAAATGCTCTTATCGAACTTTTTGAACTTTGTGGTTTGTTTGATTAGATCATTTTGAGTAATTTTAAGTTTTTCAATTTCAAGTTTAAGTTCTTCACATGATTTGCATGATGTGTCAATACCTTTACCCTTTTCTAATCTTTTAGCTTTTTCTTTTAACTCATAAACTTCATTTTCTAAAAACTCCTTTTTAGTTTTCAAAAATTTATTTTTGTTTATGATTTTTAAGCTTAACTCACAAAGTTTGTTATATTCATTTTGTAAAGTATCATCATCAATAGAGGAGTAAGATGAGTCGGAGAGTACCTCATTTGAGTTGTGAGCCATGAGAGCAATATCATCATTCTTTGGCTCATCATCATCTCCTTCATAGTCACTCCAAGCACCACCCACAAAAGCTTGTTGAGGTTTGCTCTTGGGTGGTTTTGGACATTCTCCCACAAGATGACTTGTGTCTCCACACCTATAACATTTTCTTTCAACTTTTCCATTTCGATCATCACGATCTTTCCGGATGGTTTTCTTGTCATCTTTAGGTTGCCTTACAAACTTCCCTCGCCTACGAAAGAACTTCTTGAAGTCTCTCACGGCCATAGCATATTCCTCATCATCACTATCCGAAGTAGATTCTTCATCATCACTTGATTGGACTCTAGCTTTCAAGGCAATGGACTTAACTTTTTCTTTCTTGCCTCTAACTAGTTCCGAATCTTTTTCCATTACCATTTCGTGAACTTTGAGGTTTCTAATTAGCTCATCAAGTGACATGCTTGAAAGATCTTTGGATTCTTCAATTGCCGTCACTTTTGCTCTCCACTTCGGATGGAGTGCTCTAAGAAATTTCTTGACAAAGTTCTTACTACAAAAAGATTCGTCAAGTACTTTAAGTGAAGTAATAATAGTATTAAATCTAGCAAAAGCATTATCAATAATCTCATCTTCGGAAATAACAAATTGTTCATATTGTTGAACAAGAAGATCAATTTTGTTATCTTTAACTTGTGAGTTTCCTTGATGAGTGACAGTTAAAGATTGCCAAATATCTTTGGCGGTTTTACACAAAAGACTCTTTCATATTCTTTCTTAGGCAAAGCATTATAAAGCATCATTTTAGCTTCATTATTTTTACCTATTAATTTCTTTTGATCATCATCTTTGATGTTAGTAACTACGTTATCACCATCAATAATTATATACCACAAATCTATATCTTTAGATTTCACGTAAGTTTCAAAACGGTTTTTCCAATATATAAAACCATTTGCTTCAAAGAGTGGTGGTCTTTGCATAGATTGCCCTTCTTTGTAATTTTCAAAATCCATGGATCGTTTCAAGTTTTAAAACACAATATATTTTAAAAGCTTGAGTAACGTAGCTCCTGATGCCAATTGTGGAAAACTAGAAGGGGGGTTGAATAGTTTGCGGATTAAAATCTTTTTAACTTGTTAAGTTAGCTTTGAAACTTTCCGTTTGATCAAAGATATATTTACAAACACAATATATAACATGCAAGTAAATGAAAGAAACGATCAAACCACAACACGAGTATTTATCGTGCTTCGGCTACAAGGACTCTTTTTCCTTGCCCTACGTCCACGCCCCGAGTATCCAACTCGAGGGTTTCTTTCACTAGTCAACAAGCTCCTTTCACCGGCGGAGAAAACCTTACACGTCGCTTATATTTTTACCGACACAAAGCTAAATGTCGAGTTCTTTTACAAGGGCACAACCACTCCCGTTAGTTCTTTTACTAGGGTACAACAACTCCCAACACTCTTTGTATTTTGAGGACTAAAATACTAACCGATCACTACTGAAAATACACAATCAAATGAAGTGTAAACTACACAAGTCTACACAATGCTAAGCTAACAAGTCTTGCAACGTTGTGTTGAATACTTGTTACTTTTAGTAAGCTCGTGAATCTCTTTGCTACAAAAAGAAACTTCACATATGAAATGTTAAGAGGTTTAGATGAAAGAATGAATGTGTATGTAAAATGTAATGTCAAGTGATGAGCCAAATTTTAACTTGTGGCTCAATATTTATAGCCAAAACCTTCTGCAGGTCTGGCGGATCAGGCGGACCCCTGAGAAGGGTTCCGCCCGTGTACCTCCAGGGTACCGCCAGGCTTGCAGTTGGTTTTTGCAATAACTCTTCAAACCAAACAAGGTCTTGTCTCATAACTCCTAGCAACCAAACAATGTCACATCTCATAATAACAAGTCAAAATACAAAGCTTGCAAGCAACAACAAAGTTAGTCAAACACATTTCTTTCCATAAATGCATAATGACAAAACTTGCCATAAATGTGATGTGACAATTTCTAATTAAAGAAATAAACTTGTGTTGTGTTTTATGAAATGTAAAATGTAGCAAAAGTCTAGTTTATGCAAGTCTTAAAAACTAAGATTATGTTTTGCTTAGAAACTAAAGTGTACATTTTGTCGTTAACAAAACTTAGCGAAGATCGTAAAATATAAATAACGTTTTTAGGCGATATTTGTATTAACATAGTGTTTAAGCTTATTTTGGCTAATCAGCTTATATACTGCTTATTAATAAGCATTTTGGGGTTTTTGTAATTTTCTTAGTTTACTGATATTGTTAAGTAATTTTAGAAAAAATTTTGTAATTTTTAAAAATAGTTTAGTATTTTTAATAATTATATTTAGTTTATTTAGTAATAAATTAATAATAAATAATTAAAAAGTCAAAAAAATAATTTTCTTTTTTCTAAAATTTTCTTTTATCGTTAGGATCGTAAAAATGTTATTTTCACGTCCGTAGGGTTTGCGTAGCATAAATTTCACTTTTTATTTCGCGCACTCGCGTTTATTTTAATTTTAACTCGCGTTTTATTTAAATAACTTTTACGTTTTAAATTTAGGTTACGTTAGTAAAAGTAGTTTGTAAAATAAGAAAAACCAAAAACATAAATAAAGTGATAGCTTCTATTTAAGCCGTTTGGCTTATTTTTCTGCTTATCTTTAAGCAAACTTTGATTTTAAATTTTTAGATTACGTTTTAGGTTAACTAGGTTTCACGTTTTTATTAATATAGTGTGTTTAAATCATTCTCATTCGTTTTTCCCTAGCGTAATCATTCAAACCCTTATATACCCTTTCCCGTCCAAATTCACCCGATCACAAACCCGTTTCGATTACCATCACACCTCGTCGGGACATAACGACCCGGGGAAACCCTATATTTCCGCGGAGAATTGGTTTTAGACGTTTGACTTGGTTGACCATCACCTGGATATACACTCATTGTATATTTACCATCCTTTGTTCATATTTTCTTATTATAAAAACAAAACTGTTCCCGAAAACATTTTAAAATTAGTTTTCAACGAACACAAAAAAAACACAAAAAGATTTTCTTTCTTATAAAATGTTTATCAAAAATCCCAAAAATATCCATCTTTACCCTCCTACCTTTTTGATTCTCCATTTCTTACCCTCCAAAACCCTTTGATTCTTTCTATGTCTCATCCTCACCTTCTTTGTCGATGGTGTGGTAGTCCTTATAATGGTGGTAATTGCCCTAGTTGTGGCATGGTAGAGTCAGTTAAACGGGTCTGTCTATAACCATAATCCCTATTCCTACCATGACACAACTAATTCATTCCATCAGCTTCCACACCATGAGACCCAACAGTTTTACTGTTGTGAGTATTGTGGAGGCCCTCACTACAGCTCTGATTGTCAAATTAGGAATTAGTTTGTCTATGAACAGGTTCCTTGTAACAATCATGAATTTGGGTTTAACCAGCCCTCACAATACACAAACCCTCACCCACCGCCTCAGGACGAATTAGCTAGAGCTCAATTGATTACTAAAATGATTATGAATCAAAATCAAGTCAACAAGACCATTCAAGATAGTATAAACTGTCTTAAGGATTTTGTAAGTTATCAAATAATTATATCTTATATGGTTCTTGTGTTTAGATGGAATTAAAGAAAGAAAGAAAGAATAGTAGATGAGAGTTTAGAGAGAGGAAGAGAGTTGGGTGATTTCTAGAGAGAGAGAGAGAGTTGAGAGAAAATAGAAAATGTTAGATTGAAAGAAAAGCACCAACCCTCTCCACATGTGGAGAGGGGTATATATAGTTTCCTACAAACGCCCACACCCGGGCTGTGGATCAGGCATACAGTGGGTAAAGACCCGTCCTTCTTCCACGGTGTTACTTAAACTAAACTAACTAATACATATAATTAACTAACTACGAGCTAACTAAAATGCTATTACAATAATCAGGTGACCGAGACTTTTACAGGAATATTTGTATTCCTAACAATCTCCCCCTAAGCGAGGTCACCTTTGAAATTAAGCTCTTTGGTCTTAAAGCATTCTTTCGTCTTTGTAGCTCGTAGGTTTTGATTCTTCACTTTTCTCCACACTTTGTACTTCAAGCAAGCAAACTTGTGATTTGAATTCCTTTGTGAAGTGTGATCTTTTGAGCTTCTTTGTGATCATCAGCCAAAGTAAATCTCCAAGCTCATCCATAGCAGCATTGCCTTCATGTGATGTAGTGACTTTAGGACCATCATGCTCACACCCTTCTAGATCAGGAGACTTGACTTAAGAGTTGTGGATCAGGAGACTTTTTCATCAGAGTTGCGGAAACATTGTTGGTAGTCTCTTAACATTTGTTGTAGCAAGTCTCTCATTGTCATTAATAGTGAAGAGGATGTGTGTGAGCATGAGGTATGGATTGACCCGATTCAGCTGGAAATAGGAGCCATCAACGCCATCTTTATATGTGTCCCTGAAATGAAATAGTTAGCAATAAAGATAGAGAACGAATATGGCTTTGTCATTCGTTCTGCGAGGACAGACTACCCTCCGGTTTTGTGAAAACCGACCTGTGATCAGGTAGAGTCTCTTTTAAAGAGGACTCTCCTTGATAGGAATTTCGAGCTTGTAGTAATGAATTTTCCAAAGAATCCACTTTGGAATATTCATACTTAGCATGTTCTCATACCGGAACGTCTCAAAGCAGACAGCACGATAGAGTGAATCGGTGAATTGACATTCACGGATTGATGAGAAATTGATTTATAGAAATCACTCGCGTGTCATATGATAAACATTTTTGAGACACGACGAGAGTGTTTAGCTTAGAATCACATTTCCATCAAAAATACTTTTGTTTGAAATAATGTACACAACCAATGTGCTCGAAAATTAGTATGTGAGCACACTGAAAGGTTTTTGCAAAAGTATCTGTCAATCCATATCCTGGAACAAGTTTGATTCAATGTTGAATCGCACCATTGTTGCTTTCCAGTTGTCACTTGATCATTGATCCAAGATAGATCTCACATGTCACCTACCAAGAGCTTGAGAGATGTTCGCTCTAGAAGGATTTCCATCTTCATTGTGAGTATTTTCATATCACTCGGATGTTCTAGCAATACCACAAGGATAATGCGTAGGACTCTAAATATTATCTTATTTTCCACATTTTGTGAAACAATAAGTATATTGGAGTTGTGTCCTAACGAGATTTATGGATGATCTCATGGCTCTAGACTCAATAGTGCGTTTTGATCCGCTCCTGGAGACTGGGGAGGCATCTCCTGTTTTAGGTATCAACATAGCTCGCAATGAGCGGTCGATACATTACACAGGGTTCCCCGTGAGAATGAAACAAGTTCTTTTAAGAGAACTTGAATGGTTGGGAAGTTTGGTGCAGTGCGTCACTGGGTCCATGACGTCTTGTCTTCAATACTAGTGTTACTTAAGTAACCACTAGTAGATTATGAATTGAACCCGGTTTCTGCCCTAAGGTTGAATATATGGAGGGTTATTTGTTTTCACCCTTTCTACTTTCATTTCTTTTTAATTCTTCAACCCCTTCAGTGCTTACCGATACTTCACCACTAGAACCTTGTTGGGTTTGTTCCAGTCCTAGCTCTATCTCAGTCCGCACTCTTCCCTTTCTCACTTTTCTCCTTTTTTTCATATCATTCCTAAGGACTTCTAATCTATCTATGGATTGTCCCTGGGAAGATCCTTCCGGTTCTGGTGGATCATGGGAACTCATACCTAACCTTAACCATCCTTATAACTCCATGCATAAAGATAAATGGTCGGTCTTTGGTATAGCTTCCGCAAACGCCTTTGCTCCCCCTCAATATGTGCATCGATATACGAAAGAGTTTAGCACATATGTGGGAGCCTATTATTGAGTACAAAAGATCACTTTTGATTATCAGATTTCACATATTTAAATCACATTCTCTCCCCCGATCAAAAATTTCAAATCATTCGAGATTTTTTATCTCAATTGATTTAAATAATTTTAGAAAACTTTTGGGAGAGAAATGCGGTTAATTTTTAATGTTTTCTGATAAAAGGAACTTTTTCTTGCTCCCCCTCAAAATGTGAGGGAGGTTGTTATGTGTCAGATTTGAAGAGTTTGCAAAAGATTCGAAGTTTTAATGAAAACTCTTTGAAAATTTACTCATTCTGACACATAACCATCACAATTCTTGCTTTTGTATTGTACAAAGTGTGGGGAGTTTTGTTGATACATAAAATTTTGAGAAATCACTCTCCCCCTCAATCAATGACGGATGTTAAAGCATAAATATTTTCATAAACTATTAACGTCATTGATTGAGTGAAAATTTTATCAAACTTTGGGGTTCAATTTGATTTCCATTCAAAATTTCATGGTACCACCAAGTTTTGCACAAACACTTTCCGGAAAAATCATAGAAAGGAAAGTATTTGGCGATAAAAAGAAGATTTCTCTTCTTTATCAAGAAATAATGCACTGAAGCGTACATTAGATCGAGGGTGCATGAATATAAAGTAATTCATGCTCGGATGAACGGCACCCTTTACTAGGAACAACCGTCTTTTTGGCGACGTGTTTTCCTCATTTTTGAAAACCGGGTTGCTATCTGAAGTAATAGCAATCCATAATTTTGAAGTCCGGGTTGTAGCCTGAAATAACTACAAGCCATAATTTTAAGCTCGGGTTGTAGCCTGAAATGACTACAAGCCATAGATTGAAGTACGGGTTACAGCCTGAAGTGACTGTAAGCCATAATTATGAAGTCCAGGTTGTAGACTGAAATGACTACAAGCCATAATTTTAAGTCCGGGTTACAGCCTGAAATGACTGCAAGCCATATTTTTAAAGTCCGGGTTGCAGCCTGAAATGACTGCAAGCCATAATTTTAAGAATGTTTTGAGAAACGACATGTTTTAGAAAAAAAACTTTATTTGAAACCGAAAAACTCTTGCTCAAGCATATGTGTGATTCCGTGTCATTATTGAATGACATTTCTAGAAACGTACATAATATTGATTACACAAGAGACATGTCGTTAGAAGAATATTTTTGGTTTTTATAATTTTCTAATTTTTATGGTTTTTATATAGGTTATATATTTCTATTTACGTATTGGTATAAGATATGTACAAAGGATACCAAACAGTTTAAGGAGATGTTGACATGAGCACCAAAATGAGATTATCGTTCAGCTCGTTGTAAAAGTATGTAGTCAACATCTCTTAAACTTTTACCACCAAAGCTTTCGAGGCTCCTGAATAATTGTCTGAATCCGTAGATGCCATGATATAATCTTAAGCGGGATTTTACAACTCTTGTGACTTAAACCGAGAGATCGATTCTCTCTCAGGATTTTACTAAAGTCAACAAAAGAAACCGAAAGATCTAATATGCGAGTTAGACTTAGAGAGAGATCTTGGATAAGTAACAATTAGCATTAAGTGTCAAGTCGCGACAAGTCAAGTTACAATAGATCCGATCGTAATAAGTCAAGTCGTAAAGATTAACTCACAACATCAAATTACAATCAGACTAATGGAAACGACTTAAGTCACAACAATTCACCAAACACAAGTAGTTAACACATCACTAGAATCTCACAACTGAGTTAATCGCTAGACACCCACCAAATTTCTGAAAGTTTTTATTGCCTCCTCATTGTGAAGCTTTGGTAGCTTCCACCCAAACCGACAATCACCTACATGAGACCACTTCCCCAAGTAGTACTGAAGTGATGCAAAAAGTCTCATTGTATGAAGCTCAGAAACCCGAAGAAAACGATAACACCGAAGTAACAGGGTGAACCACGGATCATCTCTACGGTTATCAATCCCGGAATGTATGATGAAGCCCGATCACATGACCCTGTTGTACGTCCCCAATGTACACATTACATTCTGGTTTGGAGCAGTTGTCTATTCAGGGGAATAAGATATCGACATCTTCATTTCACCGATTGCTTTCCAGTTATCTTACACATACCAATTCAATCCATATTGAACGCATGTATCCAACAGAAGAAGAAACGATGACACCAAAGTAACAGGTTGAAGCACTGATCATCTCTACGGGTATCACCTCCGGAATATATGATTAAGCACGATCACGTGAACCTGTTGCGCGTCCTTGATGTACACAAATCTCTCCCCTGATGGTTGCGATCTCATCGGAATCATCATACCATTGAGTACATGAGGCATTAACCAGAAGCACTCTACCATAAACCATATAAACTCCTATGAAGATGTCGATAAGCAATATCATCTCACACTCCAAATATTCTTCTCAATATTTCATCCTACTAAAAGCTGAAGTAATACATACCAAAAGTATCAGAAGACCATTTCCCCCACGTAGTTGGAATGATACACCAAACGCTACAAGTTAATACACTGATATTCTCTGCGGTTATGACATTTGTCTTCCCGGGATAACTTCAATTAAGAAGAAGTATTTAGTTCATCACGTGTACTCTTAATGCATTCAGATGTATGTCTCCTTCCCCCTTGCTGGTTTTGATACCTTAGAATCAGCAACACATTATAAGCACATCTACTTGAAATCTTGTGAGAAGAACAAAATTGGTTTAGCTGGATCTGGTGAGAATCAATTGCTACAAAAACTCTCTTTGACTATCTTTACCAACCCTTATGTAGGCTATTTGAAGTGACCACTGATGAAGTAAACCCGATATACCAAAGTTGAAACTGAAGAAGAATTCCCCAAATCCATAACTTAAGCTTGCACTGTTGTTGATTAAAGAACGATGTAGAAGAATAAGTACAACACCTCTTGAGACTATCCACATCCGCATATGCGTGTGACACTGAGCACTACAATGTAACTCCTTGAAGTGATAGCCATAACCCGTGAGTACTATAATGTAACGCCTTCCATCGGGTATAGCTAGATAATCCAAGTCCCAATCATACACTTTAAAAGTTAAGCAGACGCCTTCGTAAAATACTCTTCAATCTCAATTAAGGGATGCCAAATAAACTCCGTGATCACTTGACATTTAATGTCCAAATTGTTAGCCGTTTATACATTTTAACCGACATTTTCCATAATGTTTAACGGGTTGATTTACAAAGTGCACATTGGCAGGAACAACAATCCTTGATTTAAGAACGAAAAGACGGATCATTATTCATGTGTGCAACTTCGTAATCATGATAGTCATCATCAACACCTTGAGGAATAACTAGAGATTGGATTACTTGAGCAAGTGATCAATCATCATTCATAATGCTTCTAGATTGTGCATCTTGATCAGTCATCATTCGTTGAAGCTTGGAAGTAATCATCAAACATAAATCCCAGTCATCCTTAGTAAGTAGAACATTAGGTGTTGGAGGAGAGTCGTATAACCATTCTTCAATCATCAATCAACATGTGGTATATTCACACTTCTCCCCCTCAAAAATTGCAAGCGAGGTTTGCCATTTTTGATAGAGCAAGTGAATAATAATACAATTAGTCATGTATTTTATTCACACTTCTCCCCCTCAAAAATTCCATACGAGGTTGCCATTTTTGATTGAGCATGTGAATAAGAATACACTCCATCATGTAGTTTATTCACTCTTCTCCCCCTCAAAAATTGCATACGAAGTTTGCCATTTTTGAATGAGCAAGTGAATATGAATTCGAGCAAAGATGAGTAGATCCACTTGATGACTAAACGAACATGGAGGAAGCATGAAGCATGTTGTTGAGAATGGTTAAAACAAGAAGATTTATCTTCTTCCGAAGATAAGGCGCACTGAATCGTACACCTTTCTTTTCTTAGATGAACGGGGCCTGAAGTGTTATCAGCAGACGCCATAATGATGAAGTTGAGGAACGAGGCTTGAACTGAATTGTTCAAACGTCGTAGTCATTGAAGAACGAGGCCTGAACTGAAGTGAACAGACGTCATAGTCATTGAAGAGCGAGGCTTGATCTGATGTGATCAAACGTCATAGTCGATGAAGAACGAGGCCTGAACTGAAGTATTCAGACGTCATATATCATATGCCTCAAAGTTGAGCTTCTTTAACCCCTGATTGATGAGATATCACTCTTTTCGGCAACCAAACTCTGAGTCTTTCCTTAATCATTTTGAGCGATGTACCTGCACTTAAGTAAAGACTACCTGCACTGACATTGGGAGTTTGTTTGCATTTATATGGGTTAGTGATATCAGCACATATACCATTTGGGGTTCTACTGTCAACCTTGGCTTTGCAATCAATGAACATCTTTCTCATAGGTATCCATCTAAGACCAACAATCTTAAATATTCTACCCGTCGGTATCCACCTAAGGCAAGTTCTGGGAGTGTTTGGTTTCTCATGTAAAGTGGGAGTCTTGTTAAGAGAAAACCTTTGTCCTAAATCAATCTGCCTGCCAGGTTTCTGAGTATAACTCTTTGATTCTACGAGCTTGTTGTAGTTTCTAGTCTTAGATGGTAGAATCTTATCACAAGTATTCACATCCTTCAGGAATTTTGTAGCACACTTGTCATGATTTGCCTTAACAACACATTTCAGACAAGTAGAACAAACAAGGTTTTTGGATTCCGAACAAGGTCTAGGTTTCTTAGAGTGATTTGCAACGGGGATCGCTTTAATCAATGTGCAACTACTCTTGGACACTAGACAATTCCTAAATGTTTGTTGAGTGCTCACAGATTTAGGTTTGCTGCAACTGGCCGAGTTCTGCAATAGGCTAGAAGGGATCCTATGAGGTCGTGAACCAAAGATTCCATCCTTTTGAAGTAGGGCCCCATTCCTAGCTTTTTCAAGATTATAGTTCTTGTACAAGTCATTTATATCATAAGAGATTTGAGTTTTAACGCTCGGTATTGACACTGTTTTTGAACTTAACCCGGAAGAGTCAGGTGTATGTGAAGTGACTGGTTTTGTCAAAACTTGTTTCGGATCAACTTGGGAGGCAAACCATAATTTTGAAAATTTTGGTCGTTGAGATCTAAACGCAGTCGGTTGCCTAACAACACTTTGTTTCCTAAGAGGTTGTGAAAGTGGTTTTCCCAAGATTGATATTTTTGCAAACTTAGTGTTCACACTGTTTCCTGTTAATTTTCTTAAATCATTTCTTAATGCCACAATTGCAAAACCCTTTTCCTGAAGTTGAGCTTTGAGTTCATCATTTTTAGCAATCAAAGAAGTTGTCTGCTCTACAGTCTTAGTTTTTGTTACTTTGATTGAGTCACATAGGTCTTTACACTGAACTTTCAAACCCTCATTTTCCTTACGTAATTCAGCCACATAGGTTGACAGTTCACTAATTCTAGACTTGGTTGCATCAATGTCCTTGTTAGATCCGACTGAACTACATTTCACATTAATAGCAGAGATATGTTTCTTCAAGTTGGTGATTGTCAAGTTTTTGGCTTCTAGCTGGGCTTTTAAATCATTAATCATAAAGAATTCACGGAAATCAGGAAGTTCCGGATTTTTACATGGTTGGTTAGTTTGAAAACTTTCTTTCTGTTGTTGCATTGCGATTTCAAGTGAAATGCAATGTTTTTCAAGTTGTGAAAATCTGTTTGAAAGTTCATTAAAAACTTCTTTATCAACCATGTCATTTGATTTAACCATCTCAGCCGTAAACAAAGAACTTGACACATCAGCATGTTCAGCATACTGATCACTTTCTCCCCCTTTATGATTCATATTTGTTGAATCAAAAATGATATTGCTATAAATCTTTTCCAACAAGTATGTGTCATAAGTGGGTTTAATTTGATCAGTATGATGTTGATCATTGAGAAGCACATTACATTGATTAGTAAGGGGTACCTCAGCATAAGATACTTGATCTTTTACTCATATGAAGTCTGCATCCATGTAATGTGTAACAAGGGTCAATGAACTGCAGGAGGTGTCAAGCGTATCAGTCTCTGATCCTTTGAATATCGTGACAACAGATCCAACATCCGATGCTTTACCCAAATTTCCAATACCATCACATGATTGCACCCGAGATGCCTTCACCATGTCGTCATACATAAGTTTGTACTGTGCTCTTTCCTCAATGAACCTCTTCACATTACCCATGCATTGGAGTAGTGTTTCTCTGAATGCATTAACTTCAATTCCAGTGTAATTAGTAAAATACTTATTAATCATTTGATTCTCAGTGTATTGTGAATCAATGAACACTTGGAGTTGGTTGTTAATCACACAAAAGGCAGCCATGGAACTTCCTTCAGAAAAATTTTCTTTGTCAAGTTGTTGTTCAAGTTGGTCTAAATACTGAGTCATTTTGACAGTGAAGGTCTGAACATCTTGACCAAAGAGTGATGTGAAAGCACGTTCGTACGCGAATGCACGTTCGTATCCGGTTAAGTATCCAGGTCGTTCAAAGAGAACCTTATGATGTGAGTGAAGTAGTTGAAAATATTCTATACAACACTCTTTTGAATTATCGAGCAATTTAAGTGGCTGGTGAAGTACACTCTCAGATATGACAGGGTCTGAAGTAGTAGACATGATGTAACTGTGCACGGGATTTTACAATTCTATGATTTAAACCGAGAAATATATTCTTTCACGGGATTTTACAAAATCAAGAAAAAACCGTGAGATAGTGAGAAACTGTTGGATCGGTAACTGATTAGATGATCGTTTGGTGAACTTGATGGTTGTATGATTGAGATCCGAACCAACTCTGTAGATTTTCAATAAGCCCGAAAATAACTCAATCCAAAATAAATCTCAATCTTGAGTTCTTGAAGCTCAATAAAATCGTGGACCAAAATTCTATACCAAAATGATTCAGCCTAAATAACAACTGAGCACAATGCCAACAATCAGCCAAAATTCGTCCTTGTGATGCGAATAATCCACACAGCTCAACAAATAAATCTACAAGCAATGTTATCCTTTGGTGGAGTTAAAAATCCATGAACAACAAGAGCCCGATAAGACATGAAAACAAATCGTCCCTAGTGAAAATCAATCCAAAAGCCCAAATCACTACACTAATAATCCCCTTATATAATTGATACCCTAAATTAGTGCAACCCTAATACACTTTAACAAAAAAAAGGTACGCAGTCACCAAAAACAAACGCTTCATTCACTTTCCCAAACCAAACTCTTATCTCAAATCTGATCTCAAACAATAACATTTGGGTTTCGTGTGGTTTTTGGTAGATCCTGATCAACACACAACCTATAAATCATCCCTTGTGGCCCTGTTAAACCGAACATCAAATAAGCTTCGATATTTTGATCTTCAATCAGGGCTTCAAGTATAAGTGCAAGATCAAAGGTAGGTTGATCTGTTGTTGTTGTTTTGTTTACAAATCTTGTTTTAAGCCGAAACAAAGGAATGATAAAGCAACCTTGTTTTAATCAATCTTTTGCAATTCGTATATTAACACAAAAAGATCAATGATGAAAAACGGGTTACGATCTTTAACAAGGTTTGTTACTCTCACGTTGAAACACGAATCTGAGATCTTGAGATAGCTAGTTTGTTTAAACGAGATGATGAGGGGTTGTAAAAGATCAGTGATGTGTCGAGTTCGAGCACACAATCCTATAAAGGATTCGTATAACAGCTTGAGCCAAACTGAGATCTTGTTGCTATGAATATGGTGACCATTTAAACTTCTCGTTCCTTTTCCTTTCAGATTATTGTTTGTTGACTGAGAGTAGATGATTGAATCAGTTGATGTTGTTTAGATTGGGTTTGATTTAGTTTTAGTACTCAAACAAGTAGCTATTTTGATTTAATCGCAAAAAGCAATTAACCACAGAATCATACTTGAGTTAACCGCAATTAATCACAAGATTGAGCTAACCGCAATTCAAAGTTAAACGCAAGGATGATTTAAACGCAGACCAAAAGTTAAACACAACTTGAGTTATCCGCAGAATCAGACTCAATCGCAAGATAAGAACTAAACACAGGTTATTTGAGGTAAACGCAAGACTAGAAGAAAACAAACCAGTCACAGTCGAGTTTTTTGTCTTATACCAGTTTTTAAAGTTAACCTCAACCAAGAACCCGTTTTTAATTTAACCTCAACCAAGAATGTACCCAGCCTCTAATAAGAACCTTAAAGAAAAAAAAACCATACGAATTACAAATTGGGCTAACAAAAACTTATAGATTACACCGACCAAGTACAAAACAAGCTCATAACCATCTTCAAATCATGAAAGTGCAACCAGCTAACACTCGAACCAAGAGTCATAACGATTCAAACCAAGTAAGCTTATAACCATTCGAACCAAAGGAAACTAAACACACAAACCATACACAAATCCGAGTATGTCAAGTCCTAAGATGAAACCTTGGCTCTGATACCAATTGTAAGTTATCAAATAATTATATCTTATATGGTTCTTGTGTTTAGATGGAATTAAAGAAAGAAAGAAAGAATAGTAGATGAGAGTTTAGAGAGAGGAAGAGAGTTGGGTGATTTCTAGAGAGAGAGAGAGTTGAGAGAAAATAGAAAATGTTAGATTGAAAGAAAAGCACCAACCCTCTCCACATTTTAAAATTAGTTTTCAATGAACACAAAAAAAACACAAAAAGATTTTCTTTCTTATAAAATGTTTATCAAAAATCCCAAAAATATCCGTCTTTACCCTCCTACCTTTTTGATTCTCCATTTCTTACCCTCCAAAACCCTTTGATTCTTTCTATGTCTCATCCTCACCTTCTTTGTCGATGGTGTGGTAGTCCTTATAATGGTGGTAATTGCCCTAGTTGTGGCATGGTAGAGTCAGGAAACGGGTCTGTCTATAACCATAATCCCTATTCCTACCATGACACAACTAATTCATTCCATCAGCTTCCACACCATGAGACCCAACAGTTTTACTGTTGTGAGTATTGTGGAGGCCCTCACTACAGCTCTGATTGTCAAATTAGGAATTAGTTTGTCTATGAACAGGTTCCTTGTAACAATCATGAATTTGGTTTTAACCAGCCCTCACAATACACAAACCCTCACCCACCGCCTCAGGACGAATTAGCTAGAGCTGAATTGATTACTAAAATGATTATGAATCAAAATCAAGTCAACAAGACCATTCAAGATAGTATAAATTGTCTTAAGGATTTGATTCTTAGAAAACAAAAGCCTCCTGTTAACTCATTTTATCTTGAGGATGAAAGTGATGAGGATGAACCATTTGAAGAGGAAAACCCTAAGGAAACTTCATATATCTTGCCAATGGGGGACAAGGAAGTCAAAATCAATCCTCTTGAGGAAATTGATGACCTTGTTCCAATCCCAAAGGTATCTGAGAAATCTTTTGATTCAACTTCAGTTGAAACTGCTTCAGTAGAAATACAGGGAGAAAAGAATATGACTGAATCACTAGCAGTAGAAATAATGGAACTTGTAGAATCCATGACTTCTAGTCCTTCTCAATCCCCTGAGTCTGTTGTTATCACACCCGAGGTTTCCACTCACTCTTTGAGCATGGGGGACGAGCATCTTGACACTGTTCCTGAAAGGGAATCGGACGAATTCATAAAGTCTAGTGTTCGGAACCTTGTTCCAATCCCAAGAGTGTCACAGGAAATTCTTGATCATGTGTGTGATATCCCTCCTCCTCTTGTCTTCCCAATTAACAATGTTGAGATGCTCTCCGATTCTGTTAATGATGATTCTTTATCTTGTGGGGACATCATTTATGCGGAAGAATTACCTTCAGAGCTAGTTAGCTTAGAAGAAGAGAATGATGAGATTGACACTGAAATCCAAGATGAAGCACTTCGTGCAACATTATTAAATGTCAATCTCCTCATTTCTAAAATCGAGGCTTTCAATATGAAACCTATTTCATCTCCTATCCCGATTAAGGATAGTGACATTTTCTCCGACGATCCTATTCTGGAGTTTGAAGTCTTTACTTTTGATCATATGGGAAAGAAGATTAGTGGCAGTTCCACTTCTCATTCTCAAATTTCTCTCCCCGAATATGATTCATTCACCTTTGAGGAGTTCTCCGGTGAACTCACTCATATCATGACTCCTCCGGAGTATGATAGCCCGAGGGGAGATGCACTCAATCATGAGGATTTGCAAATTCCCACCCTCCCTCCCGGTATGTTTACGAGCTTAACCCTTGCAATCCAAATTCAGGCTAATGAGCCTGAGATCGAGGAAGAATATCAAATCATGATTTTCATCATGGTTTTCTTCCTTTTCTTCACCTACAGGGTGACTTCTCCTGTTCTTCACTCCTTCGGGAATGAAGACATTATCTTTGACCCCGGCATCACCGCTTATAGTTTATACTATTTACAGCCGGGTACTTATCTCATCGGTGTGGAACTTTTACGTGCTTCAAATGTTTGTCCAAACATCTTGAATGAAAGTCCGATGGAGATTGTCTCTTCCACATCATGCTTCCCCAAGGACAAATGAATTCGGGGTCGAGTCAAGCTAGCGACTCGGTAAACAAAAACAGTAGCATGCTTATAGGGTTTTCACCCTAAGTGTGGGGGAGTTACCCACACTGTGGTTACAAATGAAGTGAAAAAAATGGTGTTTTCCATGCTTAGCTTGTAATGTTGCCCTTTTACGTTCAAAGAGTCAGCATAATAGCTGGGACTTTGAATATTGAGGACAATATTATTCTAAGTGTGGGGGGGTATTCGCTATTCTAGCGAATTTTATCACATTTTACTATCTAGTACCCCCGTTTTGGCCAAAATTTCAAAAAATTTAAAAAAATTTACACAAAAATTTCAAAAAATTTTAAAATTTTTTCACTAAAGCTCAAAATTTTTGTGGTTATCAGTCCGCCATGTCTAAACGACAAAAGGGATTGGCTAATCCAGGAGCAAACGGCTCTTGGTAAAGATATATCAAATCCGTTTATGGCTTGCAATTTGCCCAAAATTGTATGGTACCTCAACTCGCCATATCCCATAAAGCGAATGAGTTGGCTAGCCCGCAAGATTATGGCTTGTGGTAAAGGCAGTGGAAAATCCATAATTGGTAATCAGCTCACCAAGATGTTGACTATTCCATCAAGAGCTGGCTAGTCAAGAAGCAAACGGCTTTTGGTAAAGACTAATCAAATCCGTTGACAGCTGGTGGTTTGCTCAAAATCACACGGTTATCAAGTGTACCCTAGTTCTCACACCTGGCTACTCCAGAAGTGATGGCTTTTGGTAAAGAGTTTTTCAAATCCATCAAGTTTTTCTCAAAAGATTGCTAGGGACTAGCAATAGTTTAGTGTGGGGGATTGATGAGTGTGTAAATACTCATCATTTTTATCGTATCTGAACTGCCAAAACATCCAAAAACACTCAGAAATGCATCAAAATACAGAAATTATCCCAAAAGTGTGTTTTATATGTTTTAGATGCAAAATGTTTAAAAACAAATGAAAAACGAACAAAGTTTGCATAATTGGCAGTTTCAGTCCCTCAAGTTTCAAAAATTGACAAAACTAGTCCCTGGAAGTTTAAAATGAAAGAAAAGTCAACCCAAGTTTTTCTAAAGTCAAAAATTTTCATAACAAGTCCTTGGGTAAAAAGTTTGAGAAAATTACACAAATGGTCCCTGCAGTTGGAAAACTACAAGTTTGGTCCCTGTACTTTGCAAAACCGTCAAAAACAGTCCCTGAGCAAAAATTTTGAATGAAAAAGTCATTTATGGTCCTTGGAAAGTAAAAGTTTTCACAAATGGTCCTTGGAGTAAATTTTTGGAAAATTACAAGAATGGCCCCTGCAGTTTCAAAATTTGGCAATTTTGGTCCCCGATAGTCTCAAATTGGAAAATATCATAAAGGTTCTTGTGGAAATTTTAACATGACAAAAATTGGTCCTTGTAACACTTTGGCACGTTGGCAAAACCCACCCCTAAAATTCAGATAATTAAACAATGGTCCTTGTGATTAAATTTCATACAAAACAAACGGACCCTTGTTATTTTTACTATCCCCTAAAATCCAAATAATAAAACACATCCTAAGCCCACCCTGATCCACTAATCCACCTTGGCCCAAGTTACCCTCAAAGCCCACCTCCACTTTTTATTACCCCCGTTTTATATAATAAAAACCCTCGGTCAAACCCCCAATTTGACCACCCTTTCCACATCACCTCCCCACCATCTGCTACACTCCAAACACCAACACCATCATCACCCTAAACCTGATACCACCCTGCAACACTCAACCTTATCCCTCCAATTGCTCCAAAACAAACACTACACACCAAACCCCCCCCCCTGCCAGGTCAAAAATACCCAAGTGGTCAAAATGGAGTTTCCCGCCAAAATTAAATAAAGGACTAGGATGGCTCTTACTAATCCAACGGTTGTGGAACCCAAAGGGGTCCCTATAAAAAGAAGAAGATGGAGCAGAGAAGAATGGCTAGTTAATTTTAGTTTTTTCTTAGTTTTGTTATTGTAAAATTCCAAGTTCTAGTGTAAAATTTATCTTTTCAATTATGAACTAAGTCATTTTCAGTGTATTCCAACCTTTTTTTTTATTAATTAAAAGTTCAAGTTTCAGTTGAATTCCAGTTTATGCAATTTCCCTTTGTTTCAAAAATCTTGATTCTGAGAATATTGTTTGTAGTTGTTTCCATGGACTATCTAAGCTCACTATAAAGCTTATTTAAGCTTTTATAAGCATTAAAACTGAGATTATCAATGAAAAGGTAAAAATACAAAAAATTCGGGAAAATTGAAATTAAATAAAAAAAAAAAGTTGCTGAATCATGAAGAATAGACTGGAGCATTGCAAATAATGGATGGCAATTGGTTTAGAATCTCATGGGAGATATTTAGGTAGTTGTGCTTTTGGTTTTTGGTTTTGAACTCACTGGATCAAGTTTGTAAGCCATTTCCTATTTTTAGCCTAGTTTCTGTAGCAGTACTTGCAACCTGACTCATTATGCTTAATTGTTGATTATTTCATGCTTATGTATAATTGTTGATGATACTTATGCTTATCTTGTAATTTAGAAAATGGCTGCTTGATAATTGCCCCTTCACTGTCAAATTAGCCATATTTGCTAAGCTGAGTTCTTGTTGTTAGTTTCTGTTTTTTTTTTGTTCAATTAGTTTTGAATATAGTCAAGTTAGTTAGTTTGATTGTATGCTTGTTTAATTGGAGCTTAAATCTGTCAAAGATAGTGTAATAGGATAAACTTAGGGGTGTTTGGGTCAAGCTTGATTGATGAGGTCTTGTTGTTATTCTGGTATTATTGTAGCACTAGTATATTACATAAGGTAATTTTAGGTCAATTGTAGGTCCACAACCTGCCTTAGTTGACAGATAGTCAAAATCACCATATATACTTCATAACTGTTAACTGTGTAAGATTTGTAAGCCCTAAGCCCTTAATCCTGTTCATTAGTTGTAGTTTTTCATCAATTTAGCTTTATTTTAACTTAATTTACCATATTCAGTCTTGAGATTAAGTTTAAAATCCAAATAAGTCAAAGTAAAGCAATTGCTGAAAAAAGTCAAATTTGCTTGAGTTCATATTTTCCAAAATTTCAAGGAATTAATATGATTTTTAGGTTTAGATTCAGACCCTGATACTTTTACATGTTGTAGTCCCTCAGATCAACTTTGGAAATCCACAATTGTTTCATTTTTAGGATTTTTATTTGAGCTTTTACATGTGTTTGAAGTAGGGTGCAGGGCAAGGTATTGCCCTGCTACACAAATCCATGATCAGACCCCCAACTTCTTTGGCTCACACAGCATTCAAAAGTGGACCCCACTTCAAGTTTCTTAGCATTTTGAGAAGCTTTCCAGCTTAGCTTGTAGGTTTTGTGCTTATTTCTTGGTTTACAGCTGATTTGCTAGGGCTGCTATGCCCCTCAACCTTGCCCCTTTTCCTGATACAAGTTAACAACTCAGCTTTTGTGCCATTGTTCATGCCCTCCTCCAGAGTTCAATTGTGGGACCTAGAGATTGCTTATTAGCTTTTTGAAAAGCTAGTAACCCCAGCTTTTAGGAACAGCTTTTGGTTTGGACACCCAAGCTATCCTGTGAGGCCCACAAAGGCTGGAAGTTGACCCTTTGGGTCTGTTTCAGAATCAGCTTTTAGCCATTTGCTTAATTGAGCTTTTCAGCTTATTTCCTTGGCTTTTACCTTTTCCTTGGTTTGCTTTAAGTTTATCTAATCTGTGTTTAGCTTATTTTGCCCTAAGTGTTCATTTTATAGCTTATTTGAAGTTTTTTTTTCAAGTCTTAATCATTTTAGCTTATTTGTTATACTGTTGAAACTAAAAGCTCGTACAGGGCTTATTTTAAGGTTTTGAAAAAGTCATCTTTGTAAAATATGCTTGTTATTTGGTGTTAAGTGGTGTTGTAACAGGAAAAAGGGAAAAGTAAAATAAAAGGGAAAAGTGCAAAAAGCAAGGGTCGAACCTAAGACCCCTTGCTCACATACACAACACCCACACCATGCACCAACTGCCCTAGGGTCTTTTTCAGGTTTATATTTGCAACTTTTATTTTTATAGTGGTATGTAGTGTGTGGAAAACTAGAAGGGGGGTTGAATAGTTTGCCGATTAAAATCTTTTTAACTTGTTAAGTTAGCTTTGAAACTTTCCGTTTGATCAAAGATATATTTACAAACACAATATATAACATGCAAGTAAATGAAAGAAACGATCAAACCACAACACGAGTATTTATCGTGGTTCGACTACAAGGACTCTTTTTCCTTGCCCTACGTCCACGCCCCGAGTATCCAACTCGAGAGTTTCTTTCGCTAGTCAACAAGCTCCTTTCACCGGCGGAGAAAACCTTACACGTCGCTTATATTTTTACCGACACAAAGCTAAATGTCGAGTTCTTTTACAAGGGCACAACCACTCTCGTTAGTTCTTTTACTAGGGTACAACAACTCCCAACACTCTTTGTATTTTGAGGACTAAAATACTAACCGATCACTACTGAAAATACACAATCAAATGAAGTGTAAACTACACAAGTCTACACAATGCTAAGCTAACAAGTCTTGCAACGTTGTGTTGAATACTTGTAACTTTTAGTAAGCTCGTGAATCTCTTTGCTACAAAAAGAAACTTCACATATGAAATGTTAAGAGGTTTAGATGAAAGAATGAATGTGTGTGTAAAATGTAATGTCAAGTGATGAGCCAAATTTTAACTTGTGGCTCAATATTTATAGCCAAAACCTTCTGCAGGTCTGGCGGATCAGGCGGACCCCTGAGAAGGGTTCCGCCCGTGTACCTCCAGGGTACCGCTAGGCTTGCAGTTGGTTTTTGCAATAACTCTTCAAACCAAACAAGGTCTTGTCTCATAACTCCTAGCAACCAAACAATGTCACATCTCATAATAACAAGCCAAATACAAAGCTTGCAAGTAACAACAAAGTTAGTCAAACACATTTCTTTCCATAAATGCATAATGACAAAACTTGCCATAAATGTGATGTGACAATTTCTAATTTAAGAAATAAACTTGTGATGTGTTTTATGATATGTAAAATGTAGCAAAAGTCTAGTTTATGCAAGTCTTAAAAACTAAGATTATGTTTTGCTTAGAAACTAAAGTTTACATTTTGTCGTTAACAAAACTTAGCGAAGATCGTAAAATATAAATAACGTTTTTAGGCGATATTTGTATTAACAATCTCCCCCTTTTTGTTGATGACAAAACATAAACTTTGTTTTTAAGTAACACGCAAAATCTTGGTTTTCAAGACTTAAAAAAAATTATATTAACCTTGTTTTACTTAAGAGATGAAAAGCATATCAAGTATTTGAAGGGTTACTATATTTCTCCCCCTTTTTGTCGAAATAAAAAGAAGAGTAGCGAAGCGGAATAATGCCAATGCTCCCCCTTGGTCGATACTCCCCCTAAATGGAGTGCCAAGATGGGAAACATGGATTTTGAGACCTACAAAAAAATGATTAGTTGGTGATATATATAGTCATGCTTGTAGTTACCACACACATTGCAACCACATTGACAAACCAAAGATTGATCAACCAACAATGCACAAAAGTAAGTAGAAAGAAATATCATTCCAAGTAAAATTTTGACTTATAAAAGTCAAAAGACAAGAAATGTGGACTTATTATTCTACTTGTACACAAACACTAAAAAATAACCAAGAAAATAAAATAAAATTCTACATTCCTAGAGTGGGGCAAATGGCCTTCATAGGTTGCCTAGGATTTGTTGGGGTGGGAAAGTGCATCCAAACGTTCTATGACGTGCTGGAAGGCAAAATGGGTTTCATTTTGGAATTGGTTAAGCAATGTTTTGATGGTTTCACCCATTTGCTCACAATTTGAGCAAGCATGGGGATGAGTTGGTTGAAATGGGTTGGTTTTGGTTTCTTGGTTTGAAGGTTGGTTGGTTTTTGGTTCTTGGGTGGAGGATGGATTTGGTATTGAGTCAAGCAAGGTGGTTTAAAATTCCATTGCTTGATGAAGGTGATTCTCAACCATGCTTTGGATTTCCTCATATGAGGGAAAGAAGGTCTCAAAGGTTTAGGTTTGAGAATGTGGTGGATTTGGGTGATCATTGTTTTCAAAGTTTGGTTCTCCATATAGAGGACCATGGATGTCATGGTAGATGGGGTGAAACAATAATGGTTTAGGTGGATGGTACACTTGTTGTGGTAGTTGAATGTGGTTGAAAAGGTTATCTTGGTCAAGGATTGACCTTGGTGATTCATTTGCAAAAGGTGGTGGTTGTGTAGGTCTTGGTGGAAGATCATTAAGATCTTGGAAAAATGGATGTGGTGATGTGGGAGGAGACCCAAATAGTTCCATTGGCTCAATTTTGGGTAATGGTGATGGTTATGAAGTTTTTGATGGTTGAGTTGGAGCACTTGGTGGAGTTAGGTCAATAGGTGATTTAGTTGGGGGTGGAGTGAACTCATTTGGTTCATTGGGTGATGGTGATGGAGATGCAAGGTTCCAAAAGTGTTCATTTTTTATGGGTGATGTGAATTCATCCGAGGATGAGGAGCTTAGGTTGATGGGTTGATTGGACCATAGTGGTTTAACACTAATCCGGGCGGTTTTCCGGATGGGTCTTGATGGTTGAGAGGTGTTTGTTGACTTAGTCATGGTGAAAAATGGTTTATAAGTTTCA
This sequence comes from Artemisia argyi, assembly GCA_030686995.1. Lineage (NCBI taxonomy): Eukaryota > Viridiplantae > Streptophyta > Magnoliopsida > Asterales > Asteraceae > Artemisia > Artemisia argyi. Next base: position 66,068,002 of record CM060677.1, read on the forward strand.
GAAATTGTGTTGAGGAAGGTGTGATTTGATGATGTTTAGGATGGCTTAATTTATAGTGTTGATGGATTATGGAAAGGAGTGTTTGGATTTGATGTTAGTCCATACAAAAATGGAGGTTTCTAATGATTTGAAAAACTAATTGTAGGTTGTCAAATCATGGAAGTCAATCCAATGAAAATGGTGAAGTGAGAAGACAAGTTTTGCACTAAATGCTTAGTGGTTTTGGTGGATTTGTGGTAGTATAAATCTCAGGGATTTCAAGGATCCCTTAAAAGGGTTCCTTCCTTTATGTTTGAGGGGTCCTTGAGGTTGTTATGGTTAAATTTGAATTTTAGCGGGAATTGGTTTTGGTTTAGTTTATGGAAGAAGGAGTATCCTATTATGCTAAACACATTGTAAGTAATGGGTTTCTACCTAAAAGGATTGGATTTTGGTGTTTCAATGTTGAATTGGCGAAAAAGAAAACAAAAATTTTGCAGGTTGCTGACGGCACCCTCAGAATACACAGGCGGAACCCATTTTAGGGTGCCGCCCGGTCCGTTGGGCAAATTCTGGAATTCCCAGAAATTGCACTGGCGGAACCCAATATTGGGTACTGCCAGATCCGCCAGGGGTAAAAAAAGTGGCAGTCCACGTTTTTGACCCGCGAGACGATTTTCAAAATTTTCGAAAACTCCTAAAATCAAAGAGATAAGGCATTTCTGGTTGGGCAATGCAAAAAATAGACACGTAAACATGCATTTCATAGGACTTTGACCTTGAGGTCGAGAATTTCACTATACTTAGTGAAAATATTATAAACTTGAAAATTTGACAACTTGCCAAGAGTTGTCTACCTGCATCAAAGTTAGATATTACATGTTCCAAATTGTATCAAACATTGTACAAACACACAAATTCATCACAAATATTGTTTAAACGACCAAATTTGTTCAAATAGCACCTAGTGCCAAACACTCCTACACACCCGCACTCATTGACGGTCGATCTTGTTCTTGAGCTTTCCAAGGAACCTTCCAAGATTCTTAAACATCCCCTTTGTTTGCTTGAACTCCTCCGACTCATTAGGAATATCCGGAAGTTGAGAAAGGTATTCGAGAGGAGGGAGCCTAGAGTTTGGCAAATTGTGATCTTCACTCATTGAGGAAGACGAAGATGAGGTAGGAGGATGTGGACGTTTTCCTTAGGCTTTGTACACTCTGTTATCACTTAGTGGGACAAAGGTGTGTGGGATGAGAGAGTAGTTAAGGCGAAGACCATTTGGAGTTGGTGGAATGGGTGAGATGAACCTAAAGAGATGGGTCAAGAGCATTCCATACGGCATAGCCGTTGTGCCATGCACGGGAATGTCGGCCATTCTCTTGGCCATGTAGTAGGCAAGGTTGAAAGGTTTCCTAACGGACAAGGAGTAGAGCATGTAGCAAAGGCAAAGGTTGATATGGTCACGGTTCCCTATTGTGCTAATGACATTGGCTCTAAGGACTTCCTCCCATTTCTTGAATTGGGGTTTGAGTTCATTCATTTCCATTCCATATGGGTCCTTATCGACCTCATTCCCCGAACGGGTTCTCCTAGTGGTGGTGGTCCTAACAAAGAGGTGGTCACGGAGAACATCTTTTGAGACAAGAGGTGTGTCATAAGGGTGGATACGGTCTTGAAGGTTGTCAAGAGTTGAGAGGGAGTGCAAGTCGGAATAGAGGCAAGTACCACGGTTTGGAACACCTATGATTTGAGCAAACTCCTCAAGAGTGAAGGAGTATTGATGACCGCTAACCCTAAAGTTGATAGACATATGACCATAATCATCCGTGGAGAGGACGCATGATGCATAGAACTCTAGAATAAACCTAGGACAAATAGGCTCGTCGATATTAAAAAGACACTAAAAGTTGATTGTGGCAAAATCGGCGTAAAGGTTTGTGCCTTCTAGGAAAGATGGGTCTATGGTTCTACCCTCATGGACATAGTGTTTTTCTAGGGCTTTGAAAACGTTTACTTGATTTGCGGTAAGGCCTTTGGTTTTGTGGTGTTTTGGTAGGTACTTAATGGTGTCCTTGTGGTCGTAGTGGGTTAGAGGAGGCATGATGATTCCTAGAACAACAAAATTTCACATTTTAGTTTACGTAAACCGCTATTATAATGTGGAAGTTCTAGTGTGTGCCTATATGAAAACAATGTGGAGGTGCGGTTATCTTGACTCATTTTGATGCTTCAAAATCGTTTTATGCAAGTTTTGTTATAAAACAAAAGATAACCCAAACGCTCCTAGTTCAATGTAGCTTCGTTTGAATGTACCCAAAAATACATATTGGTTATGTATTCCCTTTAGCATTCAAGAGACATTATGCAAGTGATGTTTTAAACATGACGTTTTGATTTTGTATTCTCAATATGAGACGAAAAAATATTTGTCCTACTTGTGAGAAATTTTTGGAAGGATTTGACATGGGGTGTTTTAGCAAACATGTTTATACTAATTAAAGATGCAATTCCTAACTATGGGAAACATGATTAGTTTTATTAAACACCTAATCTAATGCATGAGTTTTTCAAGTTAGTGCATAACCCCAAGTTTTTGTTTTTGTGCAAGAAATGGAATTCCTAGACTCAGATCAGGATTGTAATCATGTTTAGAATACTTACAATGATGATTGATTTGCAATGTAAATGAATGGAGGACCAAGAATTCGTAGGTGTTGATGAGTGGTGAAGTGAATAGTAGCAGCCTTGAAGTGGTGGTATGAGATAATGGGTGTTTGGTTTAATATAAACAAAGAAAATGTTTCTGCAGGTCGACGGATACGGCGGAACCCTGAGTTGGGTTCCGTCTGTTATGGCTGAGGGTTCCGCCGGCCCTGCTGAGAAAAATGGTTTTGGATTTGTTTTGATTTTTGTGATTTTTGTTTAATGTCCAGAACTACAATGTAGGTTCCATGAGTCCTAAGCCTAGCCTAAGAAGATTAAAAGGTTCACGTTTAAGAGGTTTTGTGAGAATGTCGGCTATGTTATCTTCGGAAGAAACTTTCTCAATTGAGATATTTCCTTTTTGGACGTTGTCATGAAGGAAATGATGACGGATTTCAATATGTTTGGTACGAGCATGTTGAACCGGGTTTTTGCTAAGATCAATGGCACCTTTGTTGTTACAAAGAATTGTGATGTCGTTGAGTTGAATTCCGTAGTCGACAAGAGCTTGCTTCATCCAAAGAGCTTGTTGACATGCCTTTCCGGCCGAAACGTACTCGGCTTCCGTTGTTGAGATAGCAAGAGCCGTTTGCTTCTTAGAGAACCATGAGGTGAGACAATGTCCAACAAAAGTACAAATACCACTTGTGCTTTTTCTATCGACATAGTCACCAGCATGATCCGAGTCGGCATACACTATGGTGTCTATTCCCGTTCCTTTGGGATACCATAAACCTAAATGTGTAGTGCCCTTAATATACCTAAAAATCCTTTTAACGGCTTCGAGATGGGTAGTTTTAGGATCTTCTTGAAAACGAGCACATAGACAAACACTAAACAGAATGTCGAGTCTACTAGCCGTTAGGTAAAGTAGACTACCAATCATACCTCTATATTTAGTGCTATCTACGGATTCACTTTCTTCATCCTTGGTGAGTTTAGTTTCCGTGGACATGGGAGTTTTGATAGGTTTCGAATCTTCTAGTCCAAATTTCTTAAGCATGTTCTTAATATATTTAGATTGGTTAAAGAAGATACCATCTTCTAGTTGTTTGATTTGGAGTCCTAAGAAAAAGTTGAGTTCTCCCATCATACTCATTTCAAACTCGTCATGCATGATTTTTGAGAAATCCACACATAATTCTTGACAAGTTGATCCGAATATAATGTCATCAACATAGATTTGGACTATGATAATATGTGAGTCTTTCTTCTTAGTGAAGAGAGTATTATCAACTAAGCCCATGGTATACTTATGGTCAACTAGGAATGTTTTAAGTCGATCATACCATGCTTTTGGAGCTTGCTTAAGTCCGTAAAGAGCCTTTTTAAGTTTGTAAACATGATTTGGATTTTCAAAATCGATGAAGCCCGGTGGTTGAGCAATATACACTTCTTCATTAATTACTCCGTTTAGAAATGCACTTTTGACGTCCATTTGAAAAAGTTTAAAATTGTGTGCACATGCATATGCAAGTAAGATTCTAATTGACTCGAGCCTAGCAACCGGAGCAAAAGTTTCATCGTAGTCAATGCCTTCTTGTTGGTTATATCCTTGTGCAACTAGCCTAGCTTTGTTTCTAGACACAATTCCATTTTCATCCATTTTATTTTGAAATACCCATTTTGTTCCAATTATAGTTTGACTCTTTGGTTGAGGAACTAATGTCCATACATCATTCCTAACAAATTGATTTAACTCTTCTTGCATTGCAATTACCCAAGATTCATCTTTAATGGCTTCATTAATATTTTTGGGTTCAATAGTTGACACGAAACAAAAATAGTTGCTTTCATTTTGAACTTTTGACCTTAGTGTTCTTTCATTAATGTTGCCAATAACACCATCTAATGGATGACTTTTAGATTCTTTGATATTGACAAGTTCTTTGTTAAAAAGTTCATCTTCTTTGTCATCACTTAAAATTTCTTGATTTTCTATTGCTTGGCTTTCAACTAAGTCATCATCTACCAAAGGTGATGTCTTAGAGGGAGGTGGACTCTCGTCAAATGTTACATTCAACGATTCCTCGACTCTTAAGGTTTCTTTGTTCAAAACAATGTACGCTTTACTATTTTGTGAATATCCAAGAAATACACCTTCATAAGACTTTGGGTCAAATTTGGTGAGATAATCCTTGGTGTTAAGAATGAAACATTTACTCCCAAACACTCTAAAGTATCCTAATGTAGGCTTTTTACCTTTATATAGTTCATAAGGAGTTTTATTCAAAAATGGTCTAATTAAGACTCGATTTAAAATGTATGTTGAAGTGTCAACGGCATTACACCAAAACTTTTGTGGAATGTTTTGTTCATTAAGCATTGTTCTACTCATCTCTTGCAATGTCCGGTTTTTACGTTCTACTACACCATTAGATTGAGGAGTACGTGGAGCCGAAAAGTTATGAGTTATACCATTTTTATCACAAAAGTTTCCAAATTGAAATTCATTATCAAATTCATGACCGTGATCCGTTCTAATAGACACAATATTAGATCCTACTTGATTTTGAATTTTCTTACTTAGAATTTCAAATTTATCAAAAGCTTCATTTTTACTTTTCAAAAATTTTGTCCAAGTATATCTTGAGTAATCATCAACTATTACCAAAGTGTAGAAGTTACCTCCATAACTTTGTATAGCGGATGGACCAAATAAATCCATATGCAAAAGTTCTAGACACCTAGATGTAGAAACCAAGTTTTTAGCCTTATGGCTACCATGGACTTGTTTACCGACTTTGCAAGCATCACAAAAGTGTTGGTCATATTTCAACTTAGGTAGGTTTCGAACTAAGTCTTTGGAGGAGAGGTTTTGGATTAGTCTCATGTTAGCATGTCCTAAACGTCTATGCCATAAAGTTGAAGATTCATCTAATGAGGTAAGACAAAGTTTGTCTCTAGATGTTGAATCCAACTTCATGACGTATACGTTGTTCTTAAGGACACCTTTAGCTACGGTTATACCATCTTTAAGTATTTTACTACCATTTTCACTAAAAAGGACATTATACTTATTACGACAAAGTTGACTAATACTAAGAAGATTAAATCCTAAGTTATCAACATGAGCAACATCATCTATAGAAAGGGAGTCATGAGAGATTGTACCTTTTCCGATGATTTTGCTCTTAGCATTACTACCAAATGTAACATTACCTATATGTTGAGAAGAGGCTTTTATTACCCGTCATGTGCCTTGAACAACCGCTATCTTTAATCCATTCATCCGGTTCCAAACAAACTTTGAGGCACACCTATTTTATGAAAAACACTCAAACATTTGGTCCCCAATTTCTCATGGGTCCATTTTGGTTAAGCATGCCATTAATTTGTTCCAAGTATGAAAATAGAGCATAAGGGTTCCATGGCATGTGGTTTTGAGTTTGGTAATGTCTAGGAGTGTTTTGGTTCCAAACATGTTGGTAGTTTGGTCGAGCGTTGAAGTTGCTCTTTGGAAAGGGGCGTTTGGGAATTGGAGTCTTAGGTCTTGGTTGAGTAGTTTTAGCTCTAAATTCATTTTTACTAAATCCTACTCCAGTTTTAAACACAGGTTTTGTTCCATTTTTGTATGTAACTTTAACAAATTTTGAACAATCCGATGTGGATGGAGTTACTGCTGCAGCAGACCTGGCGGAACCCTCGGGGCCAACGGGCGGAACCCTATTTTGGGTTCCGTCTGATCCGCGGGTTGCTGTAACAGTTTTGTTTGTTTCATGTGCATTCTTTTCTTGATTCGTTTGACCCTTAACGGTTTCTACTTTCCTGAACCCTAGACCTGTTTTATCAAAGGGTGACTTTTGAAGTTTCATAATTTCATCCGCACACGAAATGCTCTTATCGAACTTTTTGAACTTTGTGGTTTGTTTGATTAGATCATTTTGAGTAATTTTAAGTTTTTCAATTTCAAGATTAAGTTCTTCTCATGATTTGCATGATGTGTCAATACCTTTACCCTTTTCTAATCTTTTAGCTTTTTCTTTTAACTCATAAACTTCATTTTCTAAAAACTCCTTTTTAGTTTTCAAAAATTTATTTTTGTTTATGATTTTTAAGCTTAACTCACAAAGTTTGTTATATTCATTTTGTAAAGTATCATCATCAATAGAGGAGTAAGATGAGTCGGAGAGTACCTCATTTGAGTTGTGAGCCATGAGAGCAATATCATCATTCTTTGGCTCATCATCATCTCCTTCATAGTCACTCCAAGCACCACCCACAAAAGCTTGTTGAGGTTTGCTCTTGGGTGGTTTTGGACATTCTCCCACAAGATGACTTGTGTCTCCACCCACAAAAGCTTATTGAAGTCTCTCACGGCCATAGCATATTCCTCATCATCACTATCCGAAGTAGATTCTTCATCATCACTTGATTGGACTCTAGCTTTCAAGGCAATGGACTTAACTTTTTCTTTCTTGCCTCTAACTAGTTCCGAATCTTTTTCCATTACCATTTCGTGAACTTTGAGGTTTCTAATTAGCTCATCAAGTGACATGCTTGAAAGATCTTTGGATTCTTCAATTGCCGTCACTTTTGCTCTCCACTTCGGATGGAGTGCTCTAAGAAATTTCTTGACAAAGTTCTTACTACAAAAAGATTCGTCAAGTACTTTAAGTGAAGTAATAATAGTATTAAATCTAGCAAAAGCATTATCAATAATCTCATCTTCGGAAATAACAAATTGTTCATATTGTTGAACAAGAAGATCAATTTTGTTATCTTTAACTTGTGAGTTTCCTTGATGAGTGACAGTTAAAGATTGCCAAATATCTTTGGCGGTTTTACACAAAAAGACTCTTTCATATTCTTTCTTAGGCAAAGCATTATAAAGCATCATTTTAACTTCATTATTTTTACCTATTAATTTCTTTTGATCATCATCTTTGATGTTAGTAACTACGTTATCACCATAAATAATTATATACCACAAATCTATATCTTTAGATTTCACGTAAGTTTCAAAACGGTTTTTCCAATATATAAAACCATTTGCTTCAAAGAGTGGTGGTCTTTGCATAGATTGCCCTTCTTTGTAATTTTCAAAATCCATGGATCGTTTCAAGTTTTAAAACACAATATATTTTAAAAGCTTGAGTAACGTAGCTCCTGATGCCAATTGTGGAAAACTAGAAGGGGGGTTGAATAGTTTGCCGATTAAAATCTTTTTAACTTGTTAAGTTAGCTTTGAAACTTTCCGTTTGATCAAAGATATATTTACAAACACAATATATAACATGCAAGTAAATGAAAGAAACGATCCAACCACAACACGAGTATTTATCGTGGTTCGGCTACAAGGACTCTTTTTCCTTGCCCTACGTCCACGCCCCGAGTATCCAACTCGAGGGTTTCTTTCACTAGTCAACAAGCTCCTTTCACCGGCGGAGAAAACCTTACACGTCGCTTATATTTTTACCGACACAAAGCTAAATGTCGAGTTCTTTTACAAGGGCACAACCACTCCCGTTAGTTCTTTTACTAGGGTACAACAACTCCCAACACTCTTTGTATTTTGAGGACTAAAATACTAACCGATCACTACTGAAAATACACAATCAAATGAAGTGTAAACTACACAAGTCTACACAATGCTAAGCTAACAAGTCTTGCAACGTTGTGTTGAATACTTGTTACTTTTAGTAAGCTCGTGAATCTCTTTGCTACAAAAAGAAACTTCACATATGAAATGTTAAGAGGTTTAGATGAAAGAATGAATGTGTGTGTAAAATGTAATGTCAAGTGATGAGTCAAATTTTAACTTGTGGCTCAATATTTATAGCCAAAACCTTCTGCAGGTCTGGCGGATCAGGCGGACCCCTGAGAAGGGTTCCGCCCGTGTACCTCCAGGGTACCGCCAGGCTTGCAGTTGGTTTTTGCAATAACTCTTCAAACCAAACAAGGTCTTGTCTCATAACTCCTAGCAACCAAACAATGTCACATCTCATAATAACAAGTCAAATACAAAGCTTGCAAGCAACAACAAAGTTAGTCAAACACATTTCTTTCCATAAACGCATAATGACAAAACTTGCCATAAATGTGATGTGACAATTTCTAATTTAAGAAATAAACTTGTGTTGTGTTTTATGAAATGTAAAATGTAGCAAAAGTCTAGTTTATGCAAGTCTTAAAAACTAAGATTATGTTTTGCTTAGAAACTCAAGTTTACATTTTGTCGTTAACAAAACTTAGCGAAGATCGTAAAATATAAATAACGTTTTTAGGCGATATTTGTATTAACATAGTGTTTAAGCTTATTTTGGCTAATCAGCTTATATACTGCTTATTAATAAACATTTTGGGGTTTTTGTAATTTTCTTAGTTTACTGATATTGTTAAGTAATTTTAGAAAAAATTTTGAAATTTTTAAAAATAGTTTAGTGTTTTTAATAATTATATTTAGTTTATTTAGTAATAAATTAATAATAAATAATTAAAAAGTCAAAAAAATAATTTTCTTTTTTCTAAAATTTTCTTTTATCGTTAGGATCGTAAAAATGTTATTTTCACGTCCGTAGGGTTTGCGTAGCATAAATTTCACTTTTTATTTCGCGCACTCGCGTTTATTTTAATTTTAACTCGCGTTTTATTTAAATAACTTTTACGTTTTAAATTTAGGTTACGTTAGTAAAAGTAGTTTGTAAAATAAGAAAAACCAAAAACATAAATAAAGTGATAGCTTCTATTTAAGCCGTTTGGCTTATTTTTCTGCTTATCTTTAAGCAAACTTTGATTTTAAATTTTTAGATTACGTTTTAGGTTAACTAGGTTTCACGTTTTTATTAATATAGTGTGTTTAAATCATTCTCATTCGTTTTTCCCTAGCGTAATCATTCAAACCCTTATATACCCTTTCCCGTCCAAATTCACCCGATCACAAACCCGTTTCGATTACCATCACACCTCGTCGGGACATAACGACCCGGGGAAACCCTATATTTCCGCGGAGAATTGGTTTTAGACGTTTGACTTGGTTGACCATCACCTGGTCAATTAGGTTGACCATTTAGCACCAATCAAATTTTGGCGCCGTTGCCGGGGAGGTTGTGCGCGTATTCTAAACGGTTTTGCAGATTAGTGAATCTGGATATACACTCATTGTATATTTACCATCCTTTGTTCATATTTTCTTATTATAAAAACAAAACTGTTCCCGAAAACATTTTAAATTAGTTTTCAACGAACACAAAAAAAACACAAAAAGATTTTCTTTCTTATAAAATGTTTATCAAAAATCCCAAAAATATCCGTCTTTACCCTCCTACCTTTTTGATTCTCCATTTCTTACCCTCTAAAACCCTTTGATTCTTTCTATGTCTCATCCTCACCTTCTTTGTCGATGGTGTGGTAGTCCTTATAATGGTGGTAATTGCCCTAGTTGTGGCATGGTAGAGTCAGGAAACGGGTCTGTCTATAACCATAATCCCTATTCCTACCATGACACAAGTAATTCATTCCATCAGCTTCCACACCATGAGACCCAACAGTTTTACTATTGTGAGTATTGTGGAGGCCCTCACTACAGCTCTGATTGTCAAATTAGGAATTAGTTTGTCTATAAACAGGTTCCTTGTAACAATCATGAATTTGGTTTTAACCAGCCCTCACAATACACAAACCCTCACCCACCGCCTCAGGACGAATTAGCTAGAGCTGAATTGATTACTAAAATGATTATGAATCAAAATCAAGTCAACAAGACCATTCAAGATAGTATAAACTATCTTAAGGATTTGATTCTTAGAAAACAAAAGCCTCCTGTTAACTCATTTTATCTTGAGGATGAAAGTGATGAGGATGAACCATTTGAAGAGGAAAACCCTAAGGAAACTTCATATATCTTACCAATGGGGGACAAGGAAGTCAAAATCAATCCTGTTGAGGAAATTGATGACCTTGTTCCAATCCCAAAGGTATCTGAGAAATCTTTTGATTCAACTTCAGTTGAAACTGCTTCAGTAGAAATACAGGGAGAAAAGAATATGACTGAATCACTAGCAGTAGAAATAATGGAACTTGTAGAATCCATGACTTCTAGTCCTTCTCAATCCCCTGAGTCTGTTGTTATCACACCCGAGGTTTCCACTCACTCTTTGAGCATGGGGGACGAGCATCTTGACACTGTTCCTGAAAGGGAATCGGACGAATTCATAAAGTCTAGTGTTGGGAACCTTGTTCCAATCCCAAGAGTGTCACAGGAAATTCTTGATCATGTGTGTGATATCCCTCCTCCTCTTGTCTTCCCAATTGACAATGTTGAGATGCTCTCCGATTCTGTTAATGATGATTCTTTATCTTGTGGGGACATCATTTATGCGGAAGAATTACCTTCAGAGCTAGTTAGCTTAGAAGAAGAGAATGATGAGATTGACACTGAAATCCAAGATGAAGCACTTCGTGCAACATTATTAAATGTCAATCTCCTCATTTCTAAAATCGAGGCTTTCAATATGAAACCTATTTCATCTCCTATCCCGATTAAGGATAGTGACATTTTCTCCGACGATCCTATTCTGGAGTTTGAAGCCTTTACTTTTGATCATATGGGAAAGAAGATTAGTGGCAGTTCCACTTCTCATTCTCAAATTTCTCTCCCCGAATTTGATTCATTCACCTTTGAGGAGTTCTCCGGTGAACTCACTCATATCATGACTCCTCTGGAGTATGATAGCCCGAGGGGAGATGCACTCAATCATGAGGATTTGCAAATTCCCACCCTCCCTCCCGGTATGTTTACGAGCTTAACCCTTGCAATCCAAATTCAGGCTAATGAGCCTGAGATCGAGGAAGAATATCAAATCATGATTTTCATCATGGTTTTCTTCCTTTTCTTCACCTACAGGGTGACTTCTCCTGTTCTTCACTCCTTCGGGAATGAAGACATTATCTTTGACCCCGGCATCACCGCTTATAGTTTATACTATTTACAGCCGGGTACTTATCTCATCGGTGTGGAACTTTCACGTGCTTCAAATGTTTGTCCAAACATCTTGAATGAAAGTCCGATGGAGATTGTCTCTTCCACATCATGCTTCCCCAAGGACAAATGAATTCGGGGTCGAGTCAAGCTAGCGACTCGGTAAACAAAAACAGTAGCATGCTTATAGGGTTTTCACCCTAAGTGTGGGGGAGTTACCCACACTGTGGTTACAAATGAAGTGAAAAAAATGGTGTTTTCCACGCTTAGCTTGTAATGTTGCCCTTTTACGTTCAAAGAGTCAGCATAATAGCCGGGACTTTGAATATTGAGGACAATATTATTCTAAGTGTAGGGGGTATTCGCTATTCTAGCGAATTTTATCACATTTTACTATCTAGTACCCCCGTTTTGGCCAAAATTTCAAAAATTAAAAAAAAAAAATTCACCAAAATTTCAAAAAATTTTAAAAATTTTTCACTAAAGTTCAAAATTTTTGTGGTTATCAGTCCGCCATGTCTAAACGACAAAAGGGATTGGCTAATCCAGGAGCAAACGGTTCTTGGTAAAGATATATCAAATCCGTTTATGGCTTGCAATTTGCCCAAAATTGTATGGTACCTCAACTCGCCGTATCCCATAAAGCGAATGAGTTGGCTAGCCCGCAAGATTATGGCTTGTGATAAAGGCAGTGGAAAATCCATAATTGGTAATCAGCTCACCAAGATGTTAACTATTCCATCAAGAGCTGGCTAGTCAAGAAGCAAACGGCTTTTGGTAAAGACTAATCAAATCCGTTGACAGCTGGTGGTTTGCTCAAAATCACACGGTTATCAAGTGTACCCTAGTTCTCACACCTGGCTACTCCAGAAGTGATGGCTTTTGGTAAAGAGTTTTTCAAATCCATCAAGTTTTTCTCAAAAGATTGCTAAGGACTATCAATAGTTTAGTGTGGGGGATTGATGAGTGTGTAAATACTCATCATGTTTATCGTATCTGAACTGCCAAAACATCCAAAAACACTCAGAAATGCATCAAAATACATAAATTATCCCAAAAGTGTGTTTTATATGTTTTAGATGCAAAATGTTTAAAACCAAATGAAAAACAAACAAAGTTTGCATAATTGGCAGTTTCAGTCCCTCAAGTTTCAAAAATTGACAAAACTAATCCCTGGAAGTTTAAAATAAAAGAAAAGTCAACCTAAGGTTTTCTAAAGTCAAAAATTGTCATAACAAGTCCTTGGGTAAAAAGTTTGAGAAAATTACACAAATGGTCCCTGCAGTTGGAAAACTACAAGTTTGGTCCCTGTACTTTGCAAAACCGTCAAAAACAGTCCCTGAGCAAAAATTTTGAATGAAAAATTCATTTATGGTCCTTGGAAAGTAAAAGTTTTCACAAATGGTCCTTGGAGTAAATTTTTGGAAAATTACAAGAATGGCCCCTGCAGTTTCAAATTTTGGCAATTTTGGTCCCCGATAGTCTCAAATTGGAAAATATCATAAAGGTCCTTGTGGAAATTTTAACATGACAAAAATTGGTCCTTGTAACACTTTGGCAGGATGGTAAAACCCACCCCTAAAATTCAGATAATTACACAATGGTCCTTGTGATTAAATTTCATACAAAACAAACGGACCCTTGTAACACTTTGGCAGGATGGCTCTTACTAATCCAACGGTTGTGGAACCCAAAGGGGTCCCTATAAAAAGAAGAAGATGGAGCAGAGAAGAATGGCTAGTTAATTTTAGTTTTTTCTTAGTTTCGTTATTGTAAAATTCCAAGTTCTAGTGTAAACTTTATCTTTTCAATTATGAAGTAAGTCATTTTCAGTGTATTCCAACCTTTTTTTTTATTAATTAAAAGTTCAAGTTTTAGTTGAATTCCAGTTTATGCAATTTCCCTTTGTTTCAAAAATCTTGATTCTGAGAATATTGTTTGTAGTTATTTCCATGGACTATCTAAGCTCACTATAAAGCTTATTTAAGCTTTTATAAGCATTAAAACTGAGATTATCAATGAAAAAGTAAAAATACAAAAAATTCGGGAAAATTGAAATTAAATAAAAAAAAAAGTTGTTGAATCATGAAGAATAGGCTGGAGCATTGCAAATAATGGATGGCAATTGGTTTAGAATCTCATGGGAGATATTTAGGTAGTTATGCTTTTCGTTTATGGTTTTGAACTCACTGGATCAAGTTTGTAAGCCATTTCCTATTTTTAGCCTAGTTTCTGTAGCAGTACTTGCAACCTGACTCATTATGCTTAATTGTTGATTATTTCATGCTTATGTATAATTGTTGATGATACTTATGCTTATCTTGTAATTTAGAAAATGGCTGCTTGATAATTGCCCCTTCACTGTCAAATTAGCCATATCTGCTAAGCTGAGTTCTTGTTGTTAGTTTCTGTTTTTTTTGTTCAATTAGTTTTGAATATAATCAAGTTAGTTAGTTTGATTGTATGCTTGTTTAATTGGAGCTTAAATCTGTCAAAGATAGTGTAATAGGATAAACTTAGGGGTGTTTGGGTCAAGCTTGATTGCTGAGGTCTTGTTGTTATTCTGGTAATATTGTAGCACTAGTATATTACATAAGGTAATTTTAGGTCCACAACATGCCTTAGTTGACAGATAGTCAAAATCATCATATATACTTCATAATTGTTAACCATGTAAGATTTGTAAGCCCTAAGCCCTTAATCTTGTTCATTAGTTGTAGTTTTTCATCAATTTAGCTTTATTTTAACTTAATTTACCATATTCAGTCTTGAGATTAAGTTTAAAATCCAAATAAGTCAAAGTAGAGCAATTGCTGAAAAAAGTCAAATTTGCTTGAGTTCATATTTTCCAAAATTTCAAGGAATTAATGTGATTTTTAGGTTTAGATTCAGACCCTGATACTTTTACATGTTGTAGTCCCTCATATCAACTTTGGAAATCTACAATTGTTTCATTTTTAGGATTTTTATTTGAGCTTTTACATGTGTTTGAAGTAGGGTGCAAGGCGAGGTATTGCCCTGCTACACAAATCCATGATCAGACCCCCAACTTCTTTGGCTCACACAACATTCAAAAGTGGACCCCACTTCAAGCTTCTTAGCAGTTTGAGAAGCTTTCCAGCTTAGCTTGTAGGTTCTGTGCTTATTTCTTGGTTTACAGCTGATTTGCTAGGGCTGCTATGCCCCTCAACCTTGCCCTTTTTCCTGATACAAGTTAACAACTCAGCTTTTGTGCCATCGTTAGGATCGTAAAAATGTTATTTTCACGTCCGTAGGGTTTGCGTAGCATAAATTTCACTTTTTATTTCGCGCACTCGCGTTTATTTTAATTTTAACTCGCGTTTTATTTAAATAACTTTTACGTTTTAAATTTAGGTTACGTTAGTAAAAGTAGTTTGTAAAATAAGAAAAACTAAAAACATAAATAAAGTGATAGCTTCTATTTAAGCCGTTTGGCTTATTTTTCTGCTTATCTTTAAGCAAACTTTGATTTTAAATTTTTAGATTACGTTTTAGGTTAATTAGGTTTCACGTTTTTATTAATATAGTGTGTTTAAATCATTCTCATTCGTTTTTCCCTAGCGTAATCATTCAAACCCTTATATACCCTTTCCCGTCCAAATTCACCCGATCACAAACCCGTTTCAATTACCATCACACCTCGTCGGGACATAACGACCCGGGGAAACCCTATATTTCCGCGGAGAATTGGTTTTAGACGTTTGACTTGGTTGACCATCACCTGGTCAATTAGGTTGACCGTTTAGCACCAATCACCTCTCAAACTTCATCGACTCGTACCTCCATGACACACTAAACCAAGAAGTTGCCAATCAATCAGAGCTGCTAGGACCTTCTAACCCGCAATAGACTAGTGTGATGATACTAGTTATCTTTTGTATTACTAAGCTGATTAGACTCAGTTAGTAAATGTTATGAAATCCATGTAATAGCTAGCGATAGTAAAAACGTTGTAATTACTAAACCGAAAGTATCCGTTAGTAAATTTTGAAGAAGCTTGTAATAGGTTTCGATTTTGTAAATCAACCAACGTTGTATGAATAAAACTCTTGTTTTATACTATCATGTGTTATACCTTTAAACCTCCAACGTAATTATTCTATCATTTCCCATAAAAAATCATGCTTATTTCACAACTCTCTACTCACGAAGTGTCTTTTATATAATAGAATCATGGCGCCAACGAAGAAAACACAACACCATTATCAAAACCCCTCTTATCATACCTCCCATGTCTTCTTTACCCAGCTTCATCTCAAACCACTAAAACTCATATAACCAAAATGAAAAACACAAGCCTCGTTCATCTTTTCACCATCATTATCTTCACAACCGTTGCAACCACAAGCTCATTAACAGATCTTGATGCACTTTTAAAGCTCAAATCATCCTTAGTTACACCACAAGCACCCTCATCAACTTTACAAGATTGAATATTCATTTCGTACTTTTGGAACACCAGTATCATCTCGTAATACACTACCTTGTAACTCACCGGCTAAGTATTAATGTTGTGTCGGGAATTCTTAGGTAGGATGATTTATAATGTCCTTATTTGAATGGATTGGGATGCCTTTTCATTTAAATAAAGAAATTGTAAATCACCGAACCATAAGTTTATATTCCTTTATTTACATTGTTTGGGATGCCTCTCTATGTAAATAAAGAATTATAAACAAGTGGGATTATTTTTATCCGAAATAACATAAGTATGAAGTCAATAAACACTAGGTACAACAACAGATTATCTACTAGACTTGCGCCTTTACTTGATATCCCACCAATCACTTTAACCACTAGTTACAGTATTGAACTAGCTAACGGTGACTTAGTAAATACTAATACCGTAATCCCAGACTATACCCTTAATCTCCTAGACCACCCCTTTAACATCAATCTTATGCCAATCGAACTCGGAAGTTTTGATGTTGTCATTGGCATGGATTGGTTGTCTAAACATCAAGCTAACATCATTTGTGGTGAAAGAGTTGTTCACATTCCTTGTGACAATGAAACCTTGATCATCCGTGGTGATCAAATTGGAACTCGAATAAACATCATCTCATGTATCAAAACCATGAAGTACATTGAGAAAGGATGTTATGCTTTCTTAGCCAACATAACGGAAAAGAAATCTGATGAAAAGCGTCTTGAAGATGTTCCTATCGCCCGTGAGTTTCCGGAAGATTTACCCGGACTTCCACTGAATCGTCAAATAGAATTCAGAATTGATTTAATACCAGGAGCGGTGCCAGTTGCCCGCGCACCATACAGGCTAGCACCGTCAGAGATGCAAGAGTTATCAAATCAATTACAAGAACTTTCGGACAAGGGATTTATTCGACCCAGTTCCTCACCTTGGGGAGCTCCAGTTTTATTCGTGAAAAAGAAAGATGGGTCATTATGAATGTGTATTGACTATCGTGAACTGAACAAATTAACCATAAAGAACCGATACCCATTACCAAGAATTGATGATTTATTCGATCAATTACAAGGTTCAGCCTACTACTCAAAAATTGACCTACGATCAGGTTACCATCAAGTTAAGGTTCGTGAGGAAGACATTCCAAAAACAGCCTTTAGAACACGATATGGTCACCATGAATTCCAGGTGATGCCATTTGGATTAACTAATGCACCGGCAGTATTCATGGATCTCATGAATCGAGTGTGTAAGCCATATCTGGACAAATTCATGATCGTATTCATAGATGACATTCTCATATATTCCAAAAATGAAGAGGAACACAAAGAACACCTGAGAACAATTTTAGGATTACTCAAGGAAGAGAAATTGTATGCAAAGTTTTCCAAATGTGAATTTTGGATCCAATCAGTACAATTCCTTGGACATGTGATTGACAAGACTGGTTTACATGTCGATCCCGCTAAGATTGAAACTATCAAAGATTGGCCAACACCTACCACACCTACAGAAATTCGTCAATTTCTGGGTCTAGCTGGGTATTACCGAAGGTTTATTGAAGGATTTTCCTCAATAGCAAAACCTTTGACCAAGCTAACTCAGAAAAACAAGAAATACGTGTAGGATGAAGATGAAGAAGAAGCTTTCCAAACCCTCAAACAAAAACTTTGTAGTGCCCCTATTCTAGCATTGCCAGATGGGATCGAAGATTTTGTAGTCTACTGTGATGCATCGTACCAAGGTTTAAGTGCCGTGTTAATGCAACGTGATAAAGTCATGGCTTATGCTTCAAGACAACTCAAGGTTCATGAAGAAAATTACACCACTCATGACTTAGAGTTAGGAGCTGTAGTCTTTGCACTAAAAATCTGGAGACACTATCTATACGGTACTAGATGTACTGTGTTCACTGATCATAAAAGTTTACAACACCTTTTGAACCAAAAAGAACTAAACATGAGGCAACGTCGTTGGTTGAAATTACTAAGTGATTACGACTGCGACATTCACTACCACCCAGGAAAGACGAACGTAGTAGCCGACGCCCTGAACCGAAAGGAACGGTTTAAACCACTACGAGCCCGAGCCTTAGTTTTAACCATAAATTCAAACTTTCCTGCTCAAATCCTTCACGCTCAAGCTGAGGCGGTTGATTGGTCCCAAACGGTCAACTAAGTTTACCAGGTGATGGTCAACCAAGTCAAACATCTAAAACCAACTAACCAAGGAGTACAGTGTATTCCCGGGTCGTTATGTCCCAGCGAGGTAAGCAATTGTATTCAAAAACGTTTAAAGTGATCGGGTGATTTAACAGAAGGATCAGGAATTTGATTTGAGTGATTAAACTACGAGATTAAGATTGGGAATAACTTAGAAATACTATTTGAACAATTACTAATAATCAGATAACCTAGAAACGTAAGTTAACCTAAAAACGCGCGTTTGAATTTAAAATAAACGCGAACACGCAAAATAAAAAAGTGAAACGTGAGCAAATAAAGTCCTACGAACGTGAAAATTATATTTTTACAATCCTAATGACTTAAGAAAATTTTTAGAAAAAGAAAAATAATTTTTACACTAGTTAATTAATTACTACTACCTCCGTCCCAAAATTATAGTCCCCTTTTGACTTTTTCGGTCTTTCTTTCTCAACTTTGACTTTAAATATTTTTGTTTGTGTTATACAATAGTTAATGAAAATTATACCAACAAAAAATACATTTAAAACTCAATCCATTCATATATTTTACATCAAGTATTATGTAATATAAACAAAAATACTTAAAGTCAAAGTTGAAAAATAAAGACCGAAAAAGTCAAAAGAGGACTATAATTTTAGGACGGGGGGAGTATTAATTAATTATTAACTATTAATTACTTTTTAATTAACTAAATTACACTAATTATTAATTAATTATGAAAATTGCTTACAAAAATGAAAATTAAATTTAGAAAAATCTAAAATATTATAAAACTAATTTTAAAACAGAAAACCTAATTTTTCTACTTTTTAATTATTTAATATTAATTAAAACTAATTATTTAATTAATTTAAACTAAAATAAATTATAAAAAATACCAAATGAACAAGGAAAATTATGGAAAAAATCCTAAAATTATTTTAACTAAAAAAAAGCATAAGAAAAATTTAAAAATGAAAAGTGCTTATAAATAAGCAGAAAATAAGCCAAAATGACTTAAATAGAAGCTATCACTTTCTTAACTTTTGTCTTTTTCCAATTTTTCTTTTACAAACCTGTTAAACTACTCAAAATAAGAGACTTTTGTGAAGGAACTTTTGGTGGGCCTCAAAAATAAGCTCTGTGCTAAGCCAAAAAGCCAACAGTTTGACTTTCTTTGACCAACAAGGAAATAAGCTCAAATAAGCTTGTGTGGGGTCCACAATGGTGGAATCTGATTTATTGAAGTTATGTGAACAATTATGAACAAGAAACAACTAAATGTACCCACTGATAAAGCTATAAGCACAATAATAAGCACAAAATTTCTAGGCTGAGACAGATTTGGGGACACTCTTTCAAATCAAAACCAGATGGGGTCCACAATGGTTAAGGGCTCAAGCTTGGATGAAAAAGCTAGCCTACTAGCTTATGAACACTTAGGAAGCAAAAGCAAGCCCTGGGGCCCACTGAGGTGGCCACAATCCACCACCAAAGGTGGTGGTGTGGTGGTGAATGACTGTGCACAGGGGAATCAGTCCCCCTGCAGGTCTCTTTGAGGCCTTGTGGGACCCACTAAACAAATTACAACAAATCTGACAAAAATACTAAAAATCAACAAGTTGGGAGTGAACAAGCTTGTAAAAGCTCAAGTACTAATTCATTCTATCAAGCTAATTACAGATCACCAAAGATTGAGCAATTTGACTGAGACAAGTTTTTGACTTTTTGAAACTTAATGACAGTTTGACTTTGGTGAACTTTGGTTTAACTAAAATGACTTAAAATGATGTTTCAAGCTACTGAGGGACTAAAGTATGCTATAAGGACTAGTAATGCAACTACTGACATGGTTGTGTAACTCAAATGTTTTAACATTGACTGATAATGGATGTTAATATGAGATCTTGACTTTTCTGCAAAGAATGGTTGGTTTTTATGGTGTAAATGAGATGTTAGGCCATATAGTAACATGCATCAACCAAGATATTCAACTCAAACAACTTCAATCACAGCTAACACAGTTAATCCAAACACCCCTTAACAAGTCTGTTTTGATGATTCTTAGAACAAACAGATATTATAAGTAAAAAGAAAGCTTTTAATTAGTTCACCATACTCCAAATAGCTTATATGATCTCAGAAATATAGGCTCAGAGGACTAATACTCAAATATGCAATTTATACTAAAATGACAGACAGATTACTAACTTGAACTCAGAGAGATTTAATGAATCTAAGATCTAATTTAATCTTACACTAACAACTAATGATAACAATATAAGCAACAATAAGCAAAAGATTAAGCTGTTGAAAAGTAAAACATAAAAATAAGAGAAGTGCTCACAATGTGCTTTCCTGCTGAATCACCATGAACAAAGTACCCACTTATATGACTCCCATGAGTCTCTATTACCCATTCTCCCTTTCTGTCTTCTTCATCTCAACTTCTTTGATTCTTATTTTCTTTCTTTTTTTTATTTATTTTTTATTTTTTATATTTTTTTTCTTGTTTATTTTTATGAGTTTGAAATTGGAATGAAAATGCACTGAAACTTAACATTTCTGAAACAAAGACTTATATTAATTAAAATGAACAAAGTACAATACAGAAAATTGAGAATTACAATAATCTTGATTAAGCTAGAAATTTTGCTAAAAAGCTACACACATTCTTCTCTGCTACAGCTTCCCTTTTATACTCCTCCATTAGGGTTTATTGAACCACTTGGACACTTCCCAGCAACAATCTTGTCCATAGGATCACTCAATTTAATCTTAGCCGTTTAAAAAGTCTTGGTGCCAAAACCTTTTTGGTTGTTTCTTGAATATTATTGATGCCAGGGGTGGTATCTTGGAGGTTAGTGTTTGGAGGATTAGCCAAGGGGGGAGTTTGGAGTGTTGCAGAGGAGGGGGGTTGGGTTTGTGATGATGGTGTTGGGGTTGCAGGCCTAGGGAGGTAGAGGGTGAGGTGGAAGATACGGGGTCAAAGGGTGGAGGGGTTTTTGTTTGACCGCCTTCTTTTTTTTTTATTTAAATTGGGGGTGGATTGGGCTGGTATAAGTTTGGGCCACAAAATGGGTGGGTTGGGTTGTTGTTGTGTTTGGTATTTGGATTAAATGGGATTGTAAATAATACTAGGATCTGTTTGGTTTGAAATTTGCACAAGGACCAAATTTGTAATTTACTGAAAGTTAGGGTTTGGTTTGTAAATAATCCAAAGTTGTAATAAGGACTATTTTTGACATAGGTGTATAGTACAAAGGCAATTTTTGATAATTTTTTATATTTCAAAACCCCAGGGACCATTTGTGTAATTTTCCAAACTGCAGGGACCATTTGTGTACTTTTCTCAAAGTTTTCACCCAAGGATCGTTTTTGATAACTTTTGACTTTTAAATGCCTTGGGTTGACTTTTCTTTCGTTTTAAACCTTCAGGGACTAGTTTTGTCAATATTTGAAACTTGAGGGACTTAAACTGCCAATTATGCAAACTTTGTGCGTTTTTCATTTGTTTTTGCTCATTTTGCATCTAAAACATATAAAACACAATTTTGAAATATTTTTAGTATTTTGATGCATTACTGAGTGTTTTTGGATGTTTTGACAGTTCAGATACGATAAAAATGATGAGTATTTACACACTCATCAATCCCCCACACTAAACTATTGCTAGTCCCTAGCAATCTTTTGAGAAAAACTTGATGGATTTGAAAATCTCTTTACCAAAAGCCATCACTTCTGGAGTAGCCAGGTGTGAGAACTGTGGTACACCTGATAACCGTGTGATTTTGAGCAAACCACCAGCTGTCAACGGATTTGATTAGTCTTTACCAAAAGCCGTTTGCTTCTGGACTAGCCAACTCTTGATGGACTAAGTCAACATCTTGGTGAGCTGATTACCAATTATGGTTTTTCCACTGCCTTTACCACAAGCCATAATCTTGCGGGCTAGCCAACTCATTCGCTTTATGGGATATGGCGAGTTGATTTACCATACAATTTTGGGCAAATTGCAAGCCATCAACGGGTTTGAGATATCTTTACCAAGAGCTGTTTGCTCCTGGATTAGCCAATCCTTTTTGTCGTTTAGACACGGCGGACTGATTACCACAAAAATTTTGAAATAAAGTGAAAAAAATTTTGAAAATTTTGGGCCAAAATGGGGGGTACTTGAAAGTATTTTGCGATAAAATTCGCTAGAATCCCCCCCCCCCCCACACACACTTAGAATTGAATATTGTCCTCAATATTCAAAGTCCCGGCGATTATGCCGACTCTTTGAACGTAAAAAGATAATATTAAAAGCTAACTGTTGAAATATTGTTTTGTATTTTTCACTTTATTTATATGTACATACAATCACACATTTTTTTTTCAAGATATATACATTTTCAAACAGCGGGGGGTTGGCCATTCCCCCACACTAGGGTGTTAGAAAGTAGAAAGAAATCAGAGACACGAGTGAAAACCCATGTTGTTGCTACTGTTTTTGTTTATCGAGTCGCTAGCTTGACTCGATCCCCGAATTTAATTGTCCTTGGGGAATGTTTGGAGATCCGGGACAACCATGGATGGTATGTCCTCTCCAAAGTAGTGTTTCAAACGATGTCCATTCACTTTGAAATTAGGACTGTCATTTTGAGATAACTCGACGGTGCCATAAGGATAAACCTTAACGATAGTGAATGGACCAGTCCATCGGGTTTTTAGCTTTCCCGAGAAGATCTTGAGTCTAGAGTTGAAAAGAAGGACTCGATCACCAACGTTGAAAACGCGGTTTTTGATTTTGGAGTCATGAATCTTCTTTGTCTTTTCTTTATAGATCAAAGAGTTCTCGTAAGCTTGATCACGAAGTTCATTTAATTCATTCAGTTGAACTTTCCTGTGATCACCCACAGTTTTGAGGTCAAAATTGGCATGCTTGAGAGCCCAATAGGCTTTATGCTCAAGCTCGATCGGTAGATGGCACGCTTTCCCGTACACAAGCTTGTAAGGCGTACACCCGATGGGTGTTTTGTAAGCCGTATGGAAAGCCCAAAGTGCATCATCTAATTTATCCGACCAGGATGCACGATTTTCACCAACGGTTCTTTCCAAGATTCTCTTGATGCCTCGATTGGAAACTTCTACTTGTCCACTTGTTTGAGGGTGGTACGCAGTAGAAAGACGGTGAGTTACACCATACTTTTGCATGACTTTATCAAATTTGTCATTGCAAAAATGCGTACCACGATCACTAATTATAGCACGTGGAGTTCCAAATCGAGCAAAAAGAGCTTTCAAAAACTTCACAACAACTCGGGCATCGTTTGTGGGTAAAGCTTTCGCTTCAACCCATTTTGACAAATAGTCAACAGCCACGAGTATGTATTTGTTTCCATGAGATGACGGAAATGGCCCCATAAAGTCGATGCCCCATACGTCAAAGATTTCACAAACTTGTATTGCATTTTGTGGCATTTCATTCTTTTGTGAAATATTCCCGTGATGTTGACAAGCGTCACAGGATTTGACTAATTCTTGGGCATCCTTGTAAATCGTGGGCCAATAGAAGCCGGAATCAAACACCTTTTTGGCGGTGTAATTTGGATTGTGGTGGCCCCTCGTGGGACCAGCATGGCAAGCCTTAAGAATTTCAGTGGCTTCTTGGCCATATACACACCGCCGGATGACTTGATCCGCACAGATTTTGAAAATGTAGGGGTCGTCCCAGAAATAATGTTTCACATCTTTAAAGAATTTATTTTTCTGTTGGGACGACATCCCCTTCACAACAAAGTTACCCGCAAGATAGTTTGCAAAATCGGCAAACCATGGGGTAACAGAATCTCCATGAAAGGCAACCGCATTGAGTGTCTCGAGAGGGAAGGTTTCATTAATTTCCCTTTTTTTGGATACATCTTGATGGGGGTTTTCCAAACGGGAGAGATGATCAGCAGCTAGGTTCTCAGCTCCTTTTTTATCACGAATTATGATATCAAATTCTTGTAGGAGGAGAACCCAACGAAGTAGTCTCGGCTTTGCATCTTGTTTTGCAAAAAGGTACTTCAAAGCCGAGTGATCCGTATACACTATGCTTTTGGTCAAGATCAAATATGACCGGAATTTTTCAAAGGCATACACCACAGCTAATAATTCTTTTTCAGTGGTGGTGTAATGACTTTGAGCCTCGGTCATCGTTTTGCTTGCATAGTGTATAGGCTGAAAGTGTTTAGACCTTTGTTGCCCCAAAACTGCCCCTATTGCATAATCACTAGTATCACACATAAGTTCAAAGGGCAAGTCCCAATCGGGGGCAACAAGAATAGGTGCCTCAGTAAGCTTTTTCTTTAGATTTTCAAAAGCTTCTACGCACTCAGGTGAGAAGATAAAAGGAGCATCCTTTTCGAGGAGATGGGTCATAGGCCGGGCGATCTTAGAAAAATCTTGAATAAACCTATGGTAAAAACCGGCGTGACCCAAAAAGCTCCTAATACCTTTGACGGTAGTGGGATGAGGTAATTTTGCAATGACATCGATTTTGGATTTGTCAACCTCAATCCCATTTTTTGAAATTTTATGGCTGAGGACAATGCCCTCTTTGACCATAAAGTGACTCTTCTCCCAATTTAGACATAACTTTGTGTCTTCACAACGTTTGAGCATGTTGTCTAAATGGGAGAGACATGATTGAAACGAATCCCCAATGACCCAAAAATCATCCATGAAGACATCCATAGTTTTCCCGATCATGTCGGAAAATATGGACATCATACATCTTTGAAACGTGCCCGGAGCATTACATAAACCAAATGGCATACGTTTATAAGCAAAGGTTCCATAGGGGCACGTGAAAGTGGTCTTTTCCTGATCTTGCGGATCAATGGGAATCTGAAAGTAACCCGAGAAACCATCGAGGAAGCAATAGTACTCATTCCCCGCTAATCTCTCGAGCATCTGATCCATAAAGGGCAGAGGAAAATGATCCTTGCGGGTGGCGTCATTTAACTTGCGATAGTCAATGCAGACACGCCAACCCGTAACCAAATGAGTTGGAATCAACTCATTTTCCTCGTTTATGACAACAGTAATGCCACCCTTTTTTGGAACACAATGTATTGGGCTAACCCAAGGACTGTCCGAGATAGGGTAAATCAATCCGGCATCAAGAAGTTTTAAAACTTCTTGCTTAATGACCTCATGAATTTTTGGATTCACCCTTCTTTGGTGTTGGACTGCTGGTTTAAAGTCATCCTCCATTAAAATCTTGTGAGTACAAAATTCAGGGTCAATGCCCTTGATGTCGAAGAGTCTCCAAGCAATTGCTTGTTTATGCGACTTCAAAACCTTTATTAGAGCAGCCTTTTCCTCAACACTTAAATTTTTAGCAATTATGAAGGGTAATTTATCATCACCCTCCAGAAATGCGTATTCAAGATGAGGCGGCAAGTCCTTAAGCTCAACCACAGGAAAGTCATCAGTTATTTCAACATTTTTGACTTCCTCTTTATTAAGTACTTTTGGAGGAAGAGGGGGAGATGGATCTTCGTTTAACAATTTTTCTAGCAAAAGAATATCCCCCTCAGGATCAAGATAGTCCTCATCAAATTCACCCGAAATTGAACTATCTTGGGCGAGATAAGCCTCGACCTCTTCCAAAAGGAAGTCACTTCCCTCAAAAGGAGTGAGAGAAGGGGAAGAGTCGAATATGATAGGCTCAGTAGATGGAGTGGGACTGCCACTCGGTAAGTAACCAAGAAGTTCTTGAGAGTACTCCTCAGACGCAACATCAATGACATCAATTCGGTTAACCGATTCGGCGTCATAATTAGAGGAGTACCTCGAAGTTTGATCGAGGTTAAACGTTACTGCTTCATTACCAACACGAAGAGTTATTTCTTCTTCGTGCACATCAATTAACGCACGACCCGTCCTTAAGAATCCTCTCCCAAGAATGAGAGGAACTCGCGGGTCAGCATCGAAATCAACAATCACAAAATCTGCCAGAAAGTGGAAGTTTCCCACCTTTACAAATACATCCTCGGCAATGCTGAGGGGATGAGATGTTGAGCGGTCTGCAAGCTCGAGAGTCATGCAGGTGGTGGTGAGTTCTGGCAGAGAGAGCTTTTTCCATATTGAATAAGGCATCAAGTTGATGCTTGCACCTAGATCGGCCAAGGCGAAGCACTCAACCATTCCTGGGAAAACACATGGAATGAGAAATTTTCCCGGATCTCCTAGCTTCTCGGGAAGCTGTTTCAAAAGAACCGCAGAGCTGTTTTCATTGAGAGGAGTTCGTGCCATTTTGAATAGCTTCTCTTTATTGTTCAACAGATTTTTGATTGTCGATGCGAATTTAGGCATCAAAAGGAGAGCATCCGCGAAGCTGATATCAAAATGAATATCTCGAAAAATTTGAAAAAACTTTTCCATTTGATGATTTGCTTTTTCGCAGAGCTTCTGGTCTTGTAACCGAGATGGATATAGTAGTGAAGGTTTGGATTTAGGGTTCTCTTCAGGAGTTGTTGGTGGTTCAAAGACAACTCCTGGTTTTGGTACGGTTTCTGGTACAACCTGAGGGTGGACGTGTGCGGTACTTCGTGGGCTAGTAAATTGCACCTTGTCCTTTGTCACCTCAAGCTCGAGTTCTACTACCTTTGGAGGAGAAGAAGAGGTAGTAGGAGCTTTGGGACCATCATAGGAAACACCACTTCTCGTTGTGATCGCCTTAACATCGCCCCTCGGATTAGCGATCGTGTTGCTAGGTAAAGTATTACCAGAGCCCGAGGGTCGATCATTTAAAGACTTCTTAACAAGGTCTGCGATCTGAGTCATCATCACCCAATTCATTTCCTCCTGAGATTTCATGAATTGTCTCGAAAACTCCTCATGTGAAGAACCCGTTGGAACAATTGCTTGAGTATTGTTAGGAGGAGCTTGGTTAGGGTAATTCTGAGTAGTTGGAGTGATGGCTTGATTTTGATTGGGAAAATTTTGAGCCCGGTTATTTTGATGAGAACCGTGGTTTTGAAAATTTCCCTGATGTTGGTTGCCATGTCCATGAGAATTGTTTCCCTGATAGTTGTTTTGACCTTGGTTTCGATTGTAGTTTCCTTGATTTTGGAAACCTTGGTTTTGGTTATGATGGAAACCTTGGTTTTTGGGTCTGATTGACATTTCCTTGGTTTTGGTAACCTTGGTTTGTTCGATTCTGATTTTGGTTCTGGTTACGGTTTGGGACATTAGGGTTTTGATTGAATCCGGGAGGTCCAAGGAAATTGTTAGAACGATAGCTAAGAAGATTGCGGTCCCCTTGCGGTTGGTAGTTATTACCTCCCGAATTATAGGAACCTTGAGCAGCATATACGTCCTCATGAGTGTAACCACTAGTGGCTGGACACTCGGAATATGAATGTGGACCTCCACAAGTTTCACAACTTTGATTAACGGCTTTGGCTTGTTGATTTTGGATACTTTGGTTCATCCTCAACATAGCCGTAGCGAAATCATCTATCTTTTTAGTGAGGATCGCTATTTCAGAAGATGCTGGAGTAACAGACTTACATGACTCTTCCCTCTCAGCTGAGGAATCCTAGAAATTATGATGGGCAGTCATGTTCTCAATGAGATCATAGCACTCTTCGGGGCGCCTTTTCATAAAGGTCCCACCAGCAGCATTGAGAATATCACGGTGTCTCAATGTCAACCCATTATAGAAAGTATCTATTTGGATAATGAGTAACATGTTATGGTTAGGACACCGATCAATTGAGAGCTTATAGCATTCCCATACCTCAAATAGAGACTCTTCGGGATGCTGACGAAAGTTACTAATGTCATTTCGTAACTTGGAAACCATGGATGGTGGAAAGTATTTGGCTAAAAATTTAGTCACCATTTCTTTGAAAGTGTGAATCGAGTTCTTAGGAAGTCGATCAAACCATGCAGTGGCATGATGGGTTAGAGAATAGGGGAAAAGAGATAGACGAAGGGCATCATCGGAGACACCATTCTGCTTCATGCTTTGGGTGACGGTAAGAAATTTATCAAGATGCTTGTTTGCATCATCACCAGGTAAGCCATGAAATTGGCACGAATTCTGGACTTGTTGTATCATGTGATGCTTAAGTCCAAAATCAGTGGCAGCAATGTTAAGAGGGGCAATGGGCCCGCCTCTTCCAAGCATCGTGGGTTGACACAACTCCTCCATCGTTCGGAGATCAGGAGCTGCATCATCTATGATGGGTGGTTCTTGATTACCGTCCATTCTCGGAACTGGATCCTCAACAATAGGACGTAACTCAGTTACGTTTTTCAGTTGACGATTTCGTTTCGATTGTGAACGAGTGCGCATGCACTAACAAAATTTCAATAAAACAAGATCGAGGCAAATCAACAGTGAACTTAAACCAATAATCACAAATGAATGGCTTCTTTGAAAAAGGTACACCACTCACAAGGATACAAAGGCAAGTTTTTATCTTTTGTTTGGGAACTTATTATGTTCACACCCCCAGTTGGTAAGTGTTCTACCTTGGTTTGCGACGGTTTGTTTTTATGTAGTTTATTATTCACAAGAAAAGACGAATGTTTTTGGGTTTTGTGTAATGGTGAGAAAAATTTTGGACAATATTTTTGGTATCGATTCGTTTACCAAAATCATATCTCTTTAAGAATCACCTTAAAAGAAACGCGATATAGAAAACGTAACGATATGTTTTGTTTGTTTTTTATTTTTTTGGTGTTGTTAACACTTTAGGAAAAGTGTTAATGACGTTTTTGTTTTATGATTTTAAATTTACAAAAAGGTGGTGGGTTTATACAGTGATGAATGAAAAACCACTAATCTCTAAAAAACATTTTGAATACGCAGCTACCTCCCCGGCAGCGGCGCCAAATTTTGATTGGTCCCAAACGGTCAACTAAGTTTACCAGGTGATGGTCAACCAATTCAAACGTCTAAAACCAACTAACCAAGGAGTACAGTGTATTCCCGGGTCGTTATGTCCCAGCGAGGTAAGCAATTGTATTCAAAAACGTTTAAAGTGATCGGGTGATTTAACAGAAGGATCAGGAATTTGATTTGAGTGATTAAACTACGAGATTATGATTGAGAATAACTTAGAAAGACTATTGGAACAATTACTGATAATCAGATAACCTAGAAACGTAAGATAACCTAAAAACGCGCGTTTGAATTTAAAATAAACGCGAACGCGCAAAATAACAAAGTGAAACGTGAGCAAATAAAGTCCTACGAACGTGAAAATTATATTTTTACAATCCTAATGACTTAAGAAAATTTTTAGAAAAAGAAAAATAATTTTTACACTATTTAATTAATTACTAACTATTAATTACTTTTTAATTAACTAAATTACACTAATTATTAATTAATTATGAAAATTGCTTAGAAAAATGAAAATTAAATTTAGAAAAATCTAAAATATTATAAAACTAATTTTAAAACAGAAAACCTAATTTTTCTACTTTTTAATTATTTAATATTAATTAAAACAAATTATTTAATTAATTTAAACTAAAATAAATTATAAAAAAATACCAAAAGAACAAGGAAAAATCTGGAAAAATTCCTAAAATTATTTTAACTAAAAAGAAGCCTAAGAAAAATTTAAAAATGAAAAGTGCTTATAATTAAGCAGAAAATAAGCCAAAATGGCTTAAATAGAAGCTATCACTTTATTAACTTTTGTCTTTTTCCAATTTTTGTTTTACAAACCTGTTAAACTACTCAAAATAAGAGACTTTTGTGAAGGAACTTTTGGTGGGCCTAAAAAATAAGCTGTGTGCTAAGCCAAAAAGCCAACAGTTTGACTTTCTTTGACCAACAAGGAAATAAGCTCAAATAAGCTTGTATGGGGTCCACAATGGTGGAATCTGATTTATTGAAGTTATGAGAACAATTATGAACAAGAAACAACTAAATGTACCCACTGATTAAGCTATAAGCACAATAATAAGCACAAAATTTCTAGGGTGAGATAGATTTAGGGACACTCTTTCAAATCAAAACCAGGTGGGGTCCACAATGGTTAAGGGCTCAAGCTTGGATGAAAAAGCTAGCCTACTAGCTTGTGAACACTTAGGAAGCAAAAGCAAGCCCTGGGGCACACTGAGGTGGCCACAATCCACCACCAAAGGTGGTGGTGTGGTGGTAAATGATTGTGCACAGGGGAATCAGTCCCCCTGCAGGTCTCTTTGAGGCCTTATGGGACCTACTAAACAAATTACAACAAATCTGACAAAAATACTAAAAATCAACAAGCTGGGAGTGAACAAGCTTGTAAAAGCTCAAGTACTAATTCATTCTATCAAGCTAATTACAGATCACCAAAGATTGAGCAATTTGACTGAGACAAGTTTTTGACTTTTTGAAACTTGATGACAGTTTGACTTTGGTGAACTTTGGTTTAACTAAAATGACTTAAAATGATGTTTCAAGCTACTGAGGGACTAAAGTATGCTATAAGGACTAGTAATGCAACTACTGACATGGTTGTGTAACTCAAATGTTTTAACATTGACTGATAATGGATGTTAATATGAGATCTTGACTTTTCTGCAAAGAATGGTTGGTTTTTATGGTGTAAATGAGATGTTAGGCCATATAGTAACATGCATCAACCAAGATATTCAACTCAAACAACTTCAATCACAGCTAACACAGTTAATCCAAACACCCCTTAACAAGTTTGTTTTGATGATTCTTAGAACAAACAGATATTATAAGTAAAAAGAAAGCTTTTAATTAGTTCACCATACTCCAAATAGCTTATATGATCTCAGAAATATAGGCTCAGGGGACTAATACTCAAATATGCAACTTATACTAAAATGACAGACAGATTACTAACTTGAACTCAGAGAGGTTTAATGAATCTAAGATCTAATTTAATCTTACACTAACAACTAATGATAACAATATAAGCAACAATAAGCAAAAGATTAAGCTGTTGAAAAGTAAAACATAAAAATAAGAGAAGTGCTCACAATGTGCTTTCCTGCTGAATCACCATGAACAAAGTACCCACTTATATGACTCCCATGAGTCTCTATTACCCATTCTCCCTTTCTGTCTTCTTCATCTCAACTTCTTTGATTCTTATTTTCTTTTTTTTATTTATTTTTTATTTTTTATATTTTTTTTCTTGTTTATTTTTATGAGTTTGAAATTGGAATGAAAATGCACTGAAACTTAATATTTCTGAAACAAAGACTTATATTAATTAAAATGAACAAAGTACAATACAGAAAATTGAGAATTACAATAATCTTGATTAAGCTAGAAATTTTGCTAAAAAGCTACACACATTCTTCTCTGCTATAGCTTCCTTTTTATACTCCTCCATTAGGGTTTATTGAACCACTTGAACACTTCCCAGCAACAATCTTGTCCATAGGATCACTCAATTTAATCTTAGCCGTTTAAAAAGTCTTGGCGCCAAAACCTTTTTGGCTGTTTCTTGAATATTATTGATGCCAGGGGTGGTATCTTGGAGGTTAGTGTTTGGAGGGTTAGCCAAGGGGGGAGTTTGGAGTGTTGCAGAGGAGGGGGGTTGGGTTTGTGATGATGGTGTTGGGGTTGCAGGCCTAGGGAGGTAGGGGTGAGGTGGAAGATACGGGGTCAAAGGGTGGAGGGGTTTTTTTTACCGGCTTCTTTTTTTTATTTAAATTGGGGGTGGATTGGGCTGGTATAAGTTTGGGCCACAAAATGGGTGGGTTGGGTGTTGTTGTGTTTGGTATTTGGATTAAATGGGATTGTAAATAATACTAGGATCCGTTTGGTTTGAAATTTGCACAAGGACCAAATTTGTAATTTACTGAAAGTTAGGGTCTGGTTTGTAAATAATCCAAAGTTGTAATAAGGACTATTTTTGACATAGGTGAATAGTACAAAGGCAATTTTTGATAACTTTTTATATTTCGAAACCCCAGGGACCATTTGTGTAATTTTCCAAACTGCATGGACCATTTGTGTACTTTTCTCAAAGTTTTCACCCAAGGATCGTTTTTGATAACTTTTGACTTTTAAATGCCTTGGGTTGACTTTTCTTTCGTTTTAAACCTTTAGGGACTAGTTTTGTCAATATTTGAAACTTGAGGGACTAAAACTGCTAATTATGCAAACTTTGTGCATTTTTCATTTGTTTTTTCTCATTTTGCATCTAAAACATAATTTTGAAATATTTTTAGTATTTTGATGCATTACTGAGTGTTTTTGGATGTTTTGGCAGTTCAGATACGATAAAAATGATGAGTATTTACACACTCATCAGCGGTGAAACAAGAAGACATCAAAAAGGAAAAGTTGGATGGCATGATACAGAAGAAATTTGAAACCCGTTCAGACGGAACTCTATGTTTCCAAGGTCGAAGTTGGTTACCACTTTATGGTGGCCTACGAGACTTGATCATGCATGAATCCCACAAATCTAAATATTCCATACATCCAGGATCTGATAAGATGTATCATGATCTTAAACTACTCTATTGGTGGTCAAACATGAAGGCTGATATTGCAACATACGTTAGCAGATGTCTTACATGCTCCAAAGTAAAAGCCGAACATGAAAAACCATCCGGTCCATTGCAACAACCAGAGATTCCTATGTGGAAATGGGAACGAATTACTATGGACTTCATTACCAAGCTCCCAAAGACATCAAGCGGTTATGACTCCATCTGGTTCATAGTTGATCGTCTCACAAAATCCGCACACTTTATACCAATCAAAGAGACTTACAAAATGGACCAGCTAACTCGACTATACGTCAAAGAAATAGTCTCAAGACATGGTGCACCAATATCCATCATATCTGACCGAGATGGTAGATTTACCTCAAATTTCTGGCTGTCACTCCAGGAAGCCTTTGGAACAAATCTAGACATGAATACAGCGTATCATCCTCAGACCGATGCTCAGAGTGAGCGAACCATTCAAATGCTAGAAGACATGCTTCGAGCTTGTATACTAGACTTTGGAAAAGGATGGGATACTCATCTACCATTAGTTGCATTTTCCTACAACAACAGCTATCATGCAAGTATCAAAGCAGCTCCATTTGAAGCACTTTACGGTCGAAAGTGTCGTTAACCTCTTGTTGGGCTGAAGTGGGAGAAGTTCAACTCACTGGTCCAGAACTCATTCGAGAAACAACGGATAAGATTGTACAAATCAGAAGTCGACTTCAAACCGCAAGAGATCGACAGAAAAGTTATGCCGACACACGACGCAGACCCCTAGAATTCCAAGACGGAGATAGGGTTATGCTGAAAGTATCACCTTCGAAAGGCTTGATACGATTCAATAAACGAGGAAAACTAAACCCAAGATACATCGGACCATTCAAAATCCTAGCTAGGGTTGGCCCAGTGGCGTACAGACTTGAGCTTCCATCAGAACTCAGTAGTGTACACCCCACTTTTCATGTATCTAACCTAAAGAAATGCTTGTCAGATGAATCACTCGTTATCCCACTCGATGAAATTCAACTCAATGACGACCTTCAATTTATCGAGGAACCCGTAGATATCATGGACCGAGAGGTCAAGCAAAGCCGAATTCCAATTGTCAAAGTTCGTTGGAACTCATGACGTGGTCCTGAATACACATGGGAACGAGGGGACCAGATACGTCAGACATACCCACATCTTTTTACCAACAATGCATCTACTCCCAACGCAAATTGATCTCCGGGACGGAGCTCACATATGGGGTAGAGACTGTAACAATTTGCATTTTCAGGTTAACTTCTATTCCCGAAAATTTCACTATTCATTTTTACTATTTACTTTCACTATTCATTTTCTGAAATTTAACTTTTATTTCATATTCTAGTGTGATAAATCATTTCCATTGCAAAATAAAAGTTTGACACTCATCAGATCATTTTCGCGAAAGTTATTAAGGAAATACACGTTTAGGTTAAAACGTCATTCAAAAATCCTACGCACAACGAAACTCAACCGCGTCAATTTTCCCCGCATCAGATAAATGTTTGATACACTCATGATTAATTAGAGAATTTATCATGACTAAGAAAAATGTTACCAAATAGACCCTAGACCGTGAGAAACAAAAATTTACGTTTTTAAGCGCTTTTACTTAGCCGTAACCTTAGCCTATACCTGCACCGTGTTTTTAAGACGATTTAAGTTTTCACATTTTTGGAAAATTCAACATATTTTTCCCTCCTTCTTTGACCAAAAATCATTCCTTGATTTTATAAATCGTTCCTTGATTTTTAGGCTTATGATTTTATGTCTAAAAGATATTAAATACCAACTGACACTAGACTAAGCCCAGTCTAGACATTATAAGTCATTTTAAATTATTATTATCCTATTAGAAAAGTAACATTTTACTTTTCTCAATTTTACACAATATTTGTACGTTTTACGTATTACGCGTTTTAGACTCGTGTTTCCAGTTTTAGCAGGGTTTGAGCACCCTAATGGAACCTACCACTCATTTTATATTTTATTATGGAGTATATTGACAAGTTTAATCATTCTTTCAAGTTTCACATTTTTACAATACCCGGTTTTATGTTTTGTGGCTTAATCATTTACGGTTAACATTTTACGGAGTCAAAACTAGCTACATAAGTTAGATAATATCATCCAAGGACCAAGTCACCCTCCCTAGCCCTTGTGAACCGCCAATAGGGGGTGTCACCCCTTGTGTGGCTTGATCTCATGCTTAAAGCCTTAAGATGATACCATGTGTACATTCTTCCTTGGAAAGCTTTGACTAGTCTTACCAAGTAACCTCCTCAAGACCATATAAGTACCCCCCCCTCCCCCTCTCCTTTGCTGTCCCATATCACACATACAAACACTCTTTCTTTTTCTAGTTTACTTCAAGTTATATTCAAGAGATCAAGTGCAATATCAACACATAAACCCTAGTTAGGTTTTGATTCATCAAACTACTTCAAAACCTTAGAAACTCTTGGTGATTCTCTTGAGTTTAGATCCACTCAAGTCACCTAAACCCTCATCACAAATCCTTCAAGAATACAAGAGTAGAAGGATTGCTAAAGTGAAGAGAAGATTGTCAATTAAAGTCCTTTCCTTACTAGTTACTTTCCTTTCTTTTAGAAAGCCTAAAGTTGTAAGGAAACCCTAACATACTTTCTTGCTAAATATTATTTCATGCTATTTATATTTCATTCATACTATATATGGTCTTGTTATTATGTTCATGATATATAAAAATTGGTAAAACAAGCTATGATAAATATATGTTAACTTATGTTAAGAAAACAAGAAAACTAGTGACTTTCATGGTGAAATTCGACCAAAATGGTATAATCATGATATTGGACAATTACATATTGTAGTAGAGGACTTAACAAGGAAAACATAGCAATTTGAATCACCTAAAATGAGTATATGAGTAAAAAGTTATGACTATTAGAAGTTACTAAAACTTTACGGCAAAACTGCCTAAAAACCTTCTGTGACAGAACCTTAAACACGCAAAAAGAGGCCCTTCTGGTCCGTTTTATCAAAAATTTAAAACACAAAAGTTGTCCGGAATGATGTTTTCTTCAAAAACTCAGGATCGCGTATACAGAAAACTAATAATGAATGATATTTTCTTCAATTTCTTAACAGCTATTTTTGAATACCTAAGTTACTATATAATGGTTATGGTTAAATGAAACTAAGAGGTCTAATGACCTAAAGCCAAGACCACAACCATGGCTAAGGCCAAGGATGAGTCTCAAGACAATGGTAACAATGACCAAAGTCACGGCAAAGCCACGGCTAAAGACCATATAAACTTACCAAGACGAAAACATGAACTAAAGAGTTAATGACAACATAAACATCCAATTTGGATCTACTCCATCAAAAAAAACATGAGACTTTACAAGTAATATTCATACTAGACTCAAGAAACTCATTGTAATAACAATATTCATTTAAAAGTAAACTTTCCTAAGTTTATTCAATTATTTGGACATGTAACTTTTTGGATAAAAAACTTATATATTTTTTTATCAAATACTACAATAGTAGGGAGTCTCATGTGAGGGGTTCATTAAAGTAAACCGTCGAGATGAGTTGTGGATTTACGAATTAAAGTATCCTAGCTCCTCGAACGTTTACTACATGGCCTCTGAATTATGTCGGCCCGAACGGTAGTAAGCGATATACAAACTATACATGTTTCATAAACCATTTTTTATTCAAAGACTTACACTATACTAAGCACTACATCATGGACTAAATACAAGACATATATAGGCAATTATTCATATTCCTTACCCCAATCCTAAGTATCAACATTCTATTATAGGTTGCTCATAGGGACCTTCGCGATTCGACCGTCATTTTCACTACTTACTACATAACTTAAGGTGAGTTCATAGCCCCACTTTCCATTACTTCAATGTTTTACAAACCCTTGGGGGAATACATGCTATTTTAACCGAACACAATGCTTTCAAATTGTATGCTTGCCTGATTGTTTTATTATCACTAAGTACCATCCTTACCAATCCAATATCCCTTATTATGAACCATTTAATCACTAGTAATAGTGAGCGCGAGTATTGTGAATAGGCCTATTGGGATTGACGAATCCTATTTGTATTGACTAAGTTCAAACAAATGCACTAATATTTGAGATTTAGGTATGACGGCAAAGTACCTACCGAGATAACTCCGCCAATTGATATTGGTACCCGTTAACGTTTTGGTGTCATAAGCTTAGTAAATGATAATAACTGTTTTGTTTTCCAACCATGAGTATGAGTCTAATTAACTCATACTACCAATATATTGTGTTCAACCATTAAATAAACTCTATGAATATCACTCAACCTCTTTGTTGACCTTTTAAGCATGTATTTCAGGTCCATGATGATCAAGGATGGCACGTAGGGGCACAGACTAAATGAAGAAGGCTATAATCGACTTTGTCATTCGATAAAACATCAAAAGACTTTATATTGATGTATTTTGTAAACATGGAACCTTTTTGGGACCTAACTATGTAAACTCTGATATATTTTGAATAATTTGAATGATAAGTCTTTTTAAAACGACTCAGTTAGAGATCGTTTTCTATTATTATGAATGTTGTGCCGTCGAGTAACACCCAAGTTGAATTCTGCTGCATCATTGAATTGGGGGTGTTACATTAACTCTTTTGGTAATGTATTCGTGTGGTAAGAAAAATTTGTGAAACGAGTGTTTGTTTGCATGTTACCGAGTCAACTCAGTGAGTCAACTCAGTGAGTGAATTGATAATTGATAATTTGTAAAACTGGATTAATTCTTTTGGTCTTGGTTTGGATTCACGTACTGATAATTGGTATAATCTATTTGTGTTATTGTTTGGTTTCGGGTTTGTAGTAAAACTCGTTTAGGATGCGTTTGGTTAATGTGATTTTGTTGGTTTGTCTCGCTTCAGTCACAATAACCACAAGGGTGGTTTGTTTTTGTTTTGGACCAGCAAGAAGCACCCCAAAGGTGTTTGTTAGTTTGAACAGTCGAAAAGAAGACTTGTATGAGTTTCGAATTCTGTGCTTGTGGTGATGGTAAACTTGTGTTGTGTTTGCACTTGGACAAAAAAATTGCTTAGTGTTTGCACTTGGACCTGCTTGTGTGCGCACTGTTGAATATTGGCTCTATGTGATGATGGTATTTTTTTGTTACTGCTTAGGTGCTTATGTGCTTACTAAGGCGTGTTATACTAAGGCATGTGTTATCTAGACCCGTCCGGTTAACACATCCCTTAGTCCAAGTGCAAACACAAGCATGTGTTATACTAATGGTCCCTATTTTTGTTAGTCCAACCCTCTCTAAAACTTGGTTTTTTTTTTTTTAAATAACCGAGATACGGCGATGATGATTTAAAAAAATAATTTTGGCATGGCATTTCCGAATGAACGGCAAAAAATCTTAATTTTGCAACCTTTGAAGTTGCAGCCATATATGATAAATCTTGCTTATGTGAAACTATTATAATCTGAGCCTATTGTAATCTCGATGCCTTTTTAATGTGTAAAATGGAGATTACCTCTCGTGTGTAAAATTGTGAACGAGACATTTCGACAGCTTTGTGGTTTGTTACTTGCGGCTTGTGTTTCACTTGGCTTCTTTATGTTAACCAGTTGGCTTCTTTGTGGTATGCTTTGTTGTTACTTGCGACTTGTGTTTCACTTGGCTTCTTTATGTTCATTTGGCTTCTTTGTGGTCTGCTTTGTTGTGAAATCCGCTTCTTT
The DNA here is from genome assembly GCA_030686995.1 of Artemisia argyi. Lineage (NCBI taxonomy): Eukaryota > Viridiplantae > Streptophyta > Magnoliopsida > Asterales > Asteraceae > Artemisia > Artemisia argyi. Next base: position 66,106,486 of record CM060677.1, read on the forward strand.
GTAGTTTTGCTTTGTTTGTGATTGAAAGTTAATGGGGACCGTGAGTATAACCCCTCCCTTATAACGGGGCAAAGCTGCCTTTGTGAGAATCTCACTGTTGAGCTTGTGACATTGTGAGAATCTAACTGTTGAACTTTGTGTCCAATCTTCTTGTGTGCAATATGCACTTTTGCGCTTGTGACCATGTTACCTGCGGAGAATCTTACTGTTGATGATTATGTTAAGCTTTGTGTCCAATCTTCTTTTGTGCAATCTGTACTTTTGAGATTGTGACCTTGTTACCTTGTGAGAATCTTACTGTTGATGATTATGTGACCTTGTTACCTTTGAGCTTGAGACTATAAGGCGATGATGATTACGTGTTAATCTGAGCCTTTGGTGGAATATGCACTTGGGTAGTAAACCTGCTTGTGTTTGCACTTGGACAAAAGAAAATGCTTGTGTTTGCACTTGGACAAAAACCTGCTTGTGTGCAACCAGCTTGTGTATCTGCAGTTGGCACTTGGACAAATGGTTTACTAATAGGCGATGACGAATGGTTTTCTAAAAACCGAAAGGATGGCAAAGTGATATTTTATCACTTTGCAACGATCATATCCGAGCCTAACATATTTTGTGAGTTCATTATTTTGAGAAAATAAGGCGATGACAATTACGTGTTAATCCGAGCCTTTGTGTGGAATAACCTGCTTGTGTTTGCACTTGGACAAAAAAATTGCTTGTATTTGTACTTGGACCTGCTTGTGTTGTGTTTGCACTTGGACAAAAAAAAATTGCTTAGTGTTTGTACTTGGACCTGCTTGTGTGTGCATTGGGGAAAAAAATTCTTGTGCACTTGGACAAAAATAAAAATGAGGACAAAATAAACTGTGGACAAATAAAAAAAAGAAAAAAAAAACGAAAGACAGCTAAGGACAAAAATGCAGACTACCACCCTAGGCCACTAGGGAGGGTATGGCAATTTTCCTCTAGAGCCCGTCTGGTTAATGCATCCCCAAAAAAATAGGGTTAATAGACAAAAAAGTAACTATACTTTACAAAAAGGTTCGCCTAAATTACTCAACTTTCCAATTATTTATCTAAGTTACTAATGTTTGTGTATTACACAAAAAAATTACTAAAGTTTTCTAGAAATTTGTCCTAAGTTACTAAAATTATTTTTTGTTCATCCAGGTTACCTATGTTTACGGGTATGTTAAATATGTTATTGAACTTTGTGAATGATGACTTTGGTTATTTTTTAAGTACAAAATGGTCCTCGTGGTTAGTCGGGTTTCACGGAATTAGTCCCTAGACCACTATTTTTGTTAGTTTGATCATTTTTCGTACGTTTTCACCCGTTTTTTATGTTTTCATACGTTTTCGTCCGTTTTTTATAATTTCATACGTTTTTATTCGATTTTATTCGTTTTCAACCATTTTTATACGTTTTTGACCGTCTTTATACGTTTTTATTCATCTTCATCCGTTCTTATGCATTTTCATCCTTTTTTATACGCTTTCACCAGTTTATTTTATATTTTCGCCCGTTTTCTTATGTTTTCATACGTTTTCGTCTGTTTTTTATGTTTTATTCGTTTTCAACCGTTCTTATACGTTTTAATCCGTTTTTATCTATTTTCAATTGTTTTTATACGTTTTAACTGTTTTTACACATTTTCGTTCGTTTTCATACACTTTCGTCTATTTTTATATGTTTTCATCAATTTAAGTACGTATAAAATGGACGAAAACATAAGAATAACTGGTGAAAGCGTATAAAAATGGATGAAAATATATAAGAACGGGTGAAAACGAATAAAAGCGTATGAAGACGGACGAAAACGTATAAAAACGGTTGAAAACGAATAAAAACATAAGAAAACGGGGTGAAACGTAAAAAAATTGTCAAACAAACAGAAATAGTGGTCTATGGACTAAATCCATGAAACATGACTAACCACAAGGACCATTTTGTACTTAAAAAATAACCAATGTTATCATTTACAAAGTTCAGTAATATATTTAACAAACTCGTAAACATGAGTAACCTGGATGAACAAAAGAAAGCTTTAGTAACTTAGGAAAAATTTGTGAGAAACTTTAGTAACTTAGATGAACAATTTGAAAGTTGAGTAATTTAGGCGAATTTTTTTGTAAAGTATAGTTACTTTTTTATCTATTAACCTAAAAAGATATATATATAATAAATCTTTTAATGAAAAATAACACTTGCTATTTTGATTCATATTAAGAGGGCTTGTTACCATTGGTTGTTAGGCTGGTGTTATCCTATGGCACCATCCCCACAGCCCACGTTGAGTTATAGAACATGGCGTCGATGTAAGCAAAGAAAACTAGTTATGCTTCAGTAAACCGTAAATATACTAACATATAGAGTTTGAAATTGACAAAACCAAGCAGAGTCTGCACATTAGATAGAAGTAGGTGTGTGTAAGTACCAAGTCATTTAAGGGTAGTTACAGCAATAGTATAAAACTTAAAATGAAGGTATGAAAATTTGATCGACGAACCTCATAAAACTACAAGAACGTAAGCATAATCTCATAATCAACATCTTGCGGCATCATTTGTTGAAGCGCATGAGGAGTCAACCATGTGACCCTTGACAGTCAAATATACTTGAGAGTCGTCTGTCAAGCAAATAAACCATTTTAGAAAAGGATAATTGTTTTGTAAATGTAACGAAGTTAACACTTTTTACTAAGTTGTGTATGTATCTTTTAATTTTGTTTTTAAAATGCAAACATTTTACTAATCATACTATTTTATGCATAGTTTAATAACTAAATTTATGTAAATTGATTGATTTTTAGAGGTGGTAGTTCTGGCGCGTAAGTAACGGGTCAAAGTAGCTCTGGGTCAGAATGGGTAGTTTTGTGCAGATCGAAATGGGTTATGATTTCCAAAACTACCTTATTACAATAACTTATCTTTTGTAAATGAAATGATTTTTATAGGTTGCAACATGGGCGGGTGAGTAACGGTTCAAAGCATGTTCAAGTTAGGATTGGTAGTTTTGTGCAGGTCTAGACGGGTCATGTTAAAAATGATAACCAAAACTATCTTACAACAATGATTTGGTAGTTTCATCCAGTGTAAAATTTGTCAAACGTTAAAGCTCCTGCTTTGTTTAATACAAAGTGAATGTTGAACTCTATAAAGATAAGGAGTGCTGGAACAAACAGGATCATAAGATCTCATATCATAGATAATTAAAGCATTAATAGACCTTCAAGATGCTAACAATGAGATGTTTAACATAACCTCTTTATAGAGTAAATCTCAAGGGACATGATCCCTCTTGGAAGCCTAAGATAAAACAAAATGACACAAGTGAACCTATGTCCAATAACTACAACTTAATTTTCACTTGTGGAGCCTTCAGCTTTGGCTTTATATAATCTCAAAAGAAGGTAAATGCTTGATATTTCTACTCTATACTCTAGATAGAGTACGGAGTACCCCAAATACATTTTTACAATACAAATAGTTAGGGGCATAGTAAATAATAGGTGATAAGTTGACAATCCGTGATTGGTTCTGGAATTTCTCATACATTTTATTGCTGCAGAACCTGTAAACCTGAGAAACACATAATTCCCTTTATTGCATTGCATTCAGTAACATAGAAACCATGAAGTTAATAGGCAAACTGAAAAATAACCACATCTTCAACTACACTGGATCACAAGAAGGGCTCCACTTACCTATCGAGCATGAAGTCTGAGTGGAGAAAGAGTTATGTTTTAGAAACTTTCTAGAAATCTGTGAGTGGAGACAGAATTATGTTCATGACCGAGCATCTCACACTAACTTATGTTTAAATGTTCAAAAATGGGACAATGCGGGTTTCTTTTGTTCACTCAACTAACCTATATTAGGATGTTCATAAAAAGACTTTTATTCATATGACAAAACCACCATCATAGACGACTAAACAAAGAAACTTAAAAAGAAAGATAAGATACAACATTGAACAACTTAAGCATACCTGTTCGCTAGATGTGGAACTCGAACTTGATGTTGCTGATGTTCGGGTCACCATGACCCTCGGATCGCCTCCTGTACCTAACGCAACTAACTTACCTTTCTTCCCCCCGGTAGCCTCTTCTCATACATCAAAGTCATCTGGTGGATGATCACTAGTGTCTGGTTGATTGGTGTGAAACAGTCAGATAATATTAACCAAGTTATGGTCAACAAGTCAGACAGCTTAGGCCAATACTCCGGTGAGTTTAGTGTTTCCCCGGATCGTTAGATCCCAACGAGATGTGAAATCTGAAATAAAATGACTTCGAGATCAGGTGAATTGAACAGGAAAAGGGTTTAAGTGATTGTACCACTGAAAAATAAGAGTGAATAGCTTTAATAAGCTATATCAATCATTACGTGAAATCAGATGCGTACAAGTGAAAAGGGATTGGAAAACGTAAACGTTTATTAATTAAACGTAAACAAAAACAACTTTTAACAATAGTAGGAGTTTATAAACCTTAGGGGCTTAAATGCAAATTAAATAAATTTAAAATATTTATTTTATAATTAAAAACTATTTAATTAATTATTATTATTTAATAACTATTATTAATTATTTAATAATTATCTAATAATTAGGAAAATGTAAAATAAGTCTAGAAAATTAAAATTAAAATTTCTAAAAATCTAAAATATTATAAAACTTATTTTAAAACTAAAATTATATTTTTCACACTATTTATCTATTTATTATTAATTAATTATTATTTAATTATTATTTAACTAATTACATTGATTTAAATTATTATAAATACTAAAAGACTTAGATAATTATGAAAAATTTTATATATCTAATTAACCATTACAGGAATCCTAAAAATTTATAATAAGTTTATATTATGTATTTTTAATCTAATTTACTAATTATTATTCTATTTATTAATTATTTATCAATTAAACTAATTATATTATTAAAAATAGAAAATGAACAGTATAAATCCTAGAAAAATTTATAAAATTGTTTTACCTTATATAAAAGCTATAAAAATTATAAAAACTATGTAGTACTTTATAAAATTTATTTAAGCTATTTAATTCTTATTTATTAATTAATTATTAATTTAACTAATATTAATTCTAAATAATACTAGATGACAAAGGAAAATTCTGGAAAAATTTATAAAATTACTTTAATATATAAGAGATTTAATAAAAATATAAAATAGCAGAAGTGCTTATAAATAAGCTAAAAAGAAAATTAAATAGATAATTTCTATTAAATAGAAGCTATCACTATAATTAAGTTTGGTTTTTTTCTTGTTTTTCTTTTATAAAACTAATAAAATACTTAAAATAAGAAACTTTAATAAAGGAAAATAATTTATAATCACAGAATAAGCACTATGAGTGCTTATTAGACCACACAGTTGACTTTTGTTGACTGTGGATGGATTTAAGCACAAATGGTCTAATGTGGGGTCCACAAGGGCAAAAGCTTATCTCTCTGAGTTATATGAACAAAATGAAACAAGATAATCACAAATAAGCAGTTTAAATAAGCTACTAAACACAAATAAGCACTTAGCTTAATATGATTCTGAGACAAAATGGGGACAAAGTTCCAAGCTGATTTCAGGTGGGGCCCAGTGGTCAAATGGTCAGACAAAGGGTCAAGGGTTCAAGCCTGGTAGGAGGGGGTTGGGAGAACCAAATTGTAAGGTGTGGGACCCACTGAGTGATCCACAAAACACCACCAAAGTTGGTTGGGTGGCTTAGGTCTGCTGAGACAGGGCAATCACCTTGCCCTGCAGCTCAGTTCAAGGGGCATTTTTGTCCACTTAGAAAATTCTTAAAATTATGAAACTTATGAAAATCAAAGGTTTAACTGGTAGAGTTTACACAAAATAAGTTTCAGGCCCTAGATCATAACATAAAAATCATTAAAATTCTTGCTAATTTGGTGAAAATCTTAGCAAGCACTTTTGACTTTTTAGAGAAAACTAGCACAGTTGACTAAACTGAATTTTGATGCTGATTTAATGATTTATTATGACTAGTTAAGTTGTAATGAAGCTAATTTAGGCTTAATCTATTAGTTATGAGCTTAAGTGAGTGGTTATGGCCTTCAAAACACTACACAATTAACTGTGTGGTGTTGATTTGGTGATTTTGACTTTTCCACTAATAAGACCTAAGTTTTATGGTGTATTTTACTTATTGTGACCTAGTGTATCATGGATAATCAAAGATCAACAACAAAAACTCCAATGAACTCAGTGAACACCACTGATCCAAACACACCTATATTGCACTGATTTGAAGGTTTTCTAATAAAACAACTGATTTGGACCAACCTAATAACACAAAACCATTTATTATACTTATGTGAATCTATTGAAACCTTAATTTCTCAGAAATGATAACTATAACTCAGAAATCCAAATCAAGTCATATAATACTTAAATATGATATTTTCAACAACAATAAAAACTAATGAACAACTATTATATTTTTATCTATTTTATCACTAAATAACTCTATTTAAACAACAATAACACAGAAGTAATCAATTACACTATTATTGTATAAAAATGAACTTGAAAATGAAATTTAAGCTTACAACTTTGGGACTATGAGAACCAAACCAAGAACCAAGAACACTTATGTGACTCCCATGAGTCCCTAAACCATTTTCCACAGCTGCTTCCCTTTTCAAATCACTCTGAATCAGAATCCAAGCCAAAAGATTGTACAGTTTGACTTTTATTGACCAAGTTGTGATTTGTGAGTTTAGGTAATTAAACTAAGTTTTAAGGTATCTAGAAGCACTTATGAACTTCTTGGGAGCTTATGTGAGCTTATTATGTCTGTATCATCAACTAAGAACACAATATCAAGAAACATAAGAATTTTTTAAACTTAAAACTTGCATAAACTGATATCATAAACAAACTTGGAATTTATTATTAAAGGAAGTTTTACAATACACTTACAACACTAGAATTGAAACTTTAAAGCTTAACATGAACTGGAAACTTAAAAACTTAAGAAGTCGACATACATTTTATTTAATTAAAACTAGATATCTTCCACATTGCTTCTTTCTTCCACTTTATAGCCTTTTGAGACTCCCCATGCATCTCTGAACAAATCCCACTTGAATTGAACCATTGGATCACTGTAATTCATCTCAACCGTTTAAAAGCATTTTTGGCGCCAAATCATTACACGTGGAATTGGAGCAGCTTGAGACCAATTAAGGATTCTTGGTGTTTAGTGGTGACTAGGGGGGACAATTGAGATAGTTTTGATGCAAGTTGGGGCTTAGGTTGAAAACAGAGGAGTGGAACTAGTTTGGAGGGAAAATTGGGTGGAGATTGCATTAAATGAAGGAGTGGGTTGATGTGATGAGGTGTGGAGGGTAGGTGGTGAGCTGGAAGTGATGAGGTGTTGGTAAAAACCATGGTGGTTTTGGTTTGCAGAAGAGGGTGAGGGGTGTGAGCAGTTGTGGTGGTTTGGGGAAGACGGGTCAACAGGGTCGACGCCCTTTTTATTATAAAAGGGTGCGTTGGGTTATCTTGGTGGGCTGGGAAACAAAACAGGCCCAAAGAAAAAATAAAAGGGTGGGCTAGGATTATGGACTAGGCTTAGGATTAGGTTTAGGTTTAGTAAAAAGGGTCCGGTTGGTTTTATTGTTACAAGGACCAACTGTGTAATTTTTGCAAAAGTGAGGGGCTGCAAATGTAATATTTCCCAAGCACTCACAAGGGTGTAATTTGCCAAGAACCAATAACACAAGGACCAAATTCACATTTTACCATTTTTCAAAATTCCCGAGGACCTTTTCTGCCAATTCCACAAACTCTAGGGACCTAACTTGTAATTTTCTGAATTTTGAAGGGTTTATTTTGTATCTTCTCAAAAGTTATCATAAGGTCCATTTTTGTTAATTAAGAATAGTGCAAGGCTTATTTTTCTTATGTTTGTATTTACAAAACCTTAGGGACTATTTTTGACATTTTCCAAACTTGAGGGACTAAAGTTGTCATTTTGCAATTTTTAACTTTAAAAGACTATACTTGACAACTTATAAATCCCTAAGGACCTTTGATGATATTTTTCATGTTTTGATTTACCAGGGACTAGTTTTGCCAATTTTTCAAAGTTCAGGGACTGAAACTGTAAATTATGTGAAATGTTTTGTTTTTCATCAGTTTTCAATCCTTTTGCATAAAAACACAATCCAGGGATAATTTTATGTATTTTAAGGCATTCCTGTGTGTTTTTATATGTTTTTGCAGTTTAAATGTAACAGAAATGATGAGTATTTACACACTCATCACTGGTCCATGTTTCTCTTCCATAGTAGCCTTAATAGCATCCTATGGTTAATATGAAAAATTTATAAATAATGGTTACCTTTTATAGCTCATGTTGTCCCTCCGAGTCTCACCTCACGTGTTTACTATAATTCATTGTTACTAATTTTGCATACATTTAAATCCATATCCATTCGACATTGCCGCTTATATGTATTTTTAGTAGTATATGTCTAGGTTTGATCATTTTTTTATTTTTTGTCTAAAAAATTATATCTTTGTAACATATCAATAAAAATAGGCATGTATTTAAAAACTGATCAAATAGACATGTGTATATAAGTATTGAATTTGGATTCACTAAGATATCGTACATAAGTGTTAAATTTGGATTCACTGAGATATCGTATATAAGTGTTAAATTACCCATATTATATGGTACTTGATGTTTTGCTTTTCGAATATTTTGCTTAATGTGAAAAGCGAAACACTTAAATGCGAAAAATAATATTTCTACACATTTTATCAAACACATGGTGTCCACGAAATCCTTTTATGTTAGGTTGATTTCATTTATAAAATTGACAATCAAAATTCATAAAATGTATATAGAACTGATCACTAATTCATCATACACGGGCGTCTAACCTAATTCGATTCAATTATAACAAAAATTAAAATTAAATTTTCTTAGAAGCAGACAATTAAGGAAAACCCTACGATTTGTGGATGAAACCGAATCTTATGTGTGTTTGTTCGAGTCTCACTAAAAAATTTTCAACTGAAAATAGTTAAATCCCTAATCATAGTTGTATTCTTAAAATGAAATTAAGGAATGAGATGGATAACTAAATTATAATTAGGATGTATCCACGATTTAGAGCACCATTATGGGATATGAGAATTTGAAAATCAAAAACCAATCCTAAAAGCCACACGATCATATCAAAAATTATATATTTTTAGGAAGAGCGTGTCATTTGAGGATTGATTTAGAGCACCATTATGGGACTTGAGAATTTGAAAATCAAAAACCAATCCTAAAAGCCACACAATCATATCAAAAACTATATATTTTTAGAAGGAGCGTGTCATTTGAGGATTGTTTTAGGAAATGCGTGTGTAAGGGGAGTCAGTTATTGTGGTGTTTGACTGATATGGATGACTAATTGATTTATGAACGCCTAATTTGGAAATGCCGAGTGAGTAGGGGGAGTCCGTTTTTGGTTGTTTGAGAGAAAAAAAGATGGTAATGTTTTTTTATTATTATTATTTTTTATTATCAAGGGAATGCAATTTTGTATAATTGTTGCATGCTCCACAGGTTTAGGCACTCTGGTGTGGACGACCAACACATGGTTCGATCCTGGCAAGTTACATTTTTTTTAATTATTAACAATAATGTTATATTAAGAGTTTTTCTAACAACAACGCAATGGGTGTTGTTTAAGATTGTCGTAAATAACAATGTTTCTATATATGAACTCTTAAATTTTATAAATACATGATATAATTAAAGTAAATTAGTTTTAATAAAGTATGTATTAATATCAAGTCAGTTCATATTTGGAAACATTGTTAATTAAGGCAAGCTTAAACAATACCCATTGGGTTATTGGAGTCACTTTATTTTGCTTACTCTTACTTTGGTGATTACCAAGGGAGAAATCTCGACCATTCATCTAGTTTGATCTAATAGTGTGAATTAACATAAGATTTATATAGAAACCTAATTCCATGTTTTTCCCCCTTATTCTTTGTCTTTTTGTCTTTCTTATTATTCTTTTATTTCTTTTTCTATTTTTTTGTCGTTTTTTTCCTTTCTAATTCACGTTTTTTTTATAATTCATTTTTTTTTCTTTCTTTTTTTGTCTTTTTTTTTTCGTCTTTTTTTTTTCGTCTTTTTTTCTAATTCACTTTTTTTTTAGTTCACGTTTTTTTTTTCTTTTTTTTCCGCTTTCATACGTTTTCGTCTGTTTTCATACATTCTTGTCCGTTTGTCGCCCGTTTTCATACGGTTTCGTCCGTTTTCTTATGTTTTCGCCCGTTTACGTTTATTTTCGTCTGTTTTCTTACGTTTTCGTTTGTTTTCATACGTTTTCGTCTGTTTTCGTTTGTTTTAATATGTTTTCATCCATTTTCTTTCGTTTTCGTCAATTTTTCATACGTTTTTGTCCGTTTTCAGACGTGTTTTTACGCTTTCCTGCGTTTTCATCCATTTTCTTATGCTTTCGTCCGTTTTCTTACGTTTTCATACGTTTTCGTCCGTTTTCTTTAGTTTTCATCCATTTTTCATACGTTTTCGTCATTTTTCATACGTGTTTTTACACTTTCATACGTTTTCATCCGTTTTCATATACATTCGTCTGTTTTCATTCGTTTTCGCCCATTTTTAAATGTTTTTGCCATTTTCAGACGTTTTCATACGTTTTTGAATATCACAAGTGATATTCTGTGATACTCAGAATATCACAAGTGATTTTCAACTAATGTTTTGTAACATGATAATCACAAGCGATACTCAGAATATCACAAAGTGAAATTTAGAAAATCACAAGTGATAGATATTCAGAAAATCACAAGTGATATTCAGAATATCACGAGTGATATTCAGAAAATTACACGTGATATTCTGAATATAAATTGTGATATTAAAAAACGTATGAAAACAGATGAATACGTATGAAAACAGACAGAAACATAAGAAAATCACAAGTGATATCCAGAAAATCACAAGTGATATTCTGAATTTCACTTGTAATATTCAGAAACGTAAAAAACTGACGAAGACGTAAGAAAATGGACGAAAACGAAAGAAAACGGATGAAAACGTATTAAAACGAATGAAAATGGACGAAAACGTATGAAAACGAACGAAAAACATAAGAAAACAGACGAATACGTATGAAAACGGACGTAGACGGGCAAAAACGGATGAAAACGTATAAAAACGGATGAAAACGTATGAAAACAGACGAAAATGTAAAAAACGGACGAAAACAGACAAAAACGTATGAAAACGTATATAAACATATGAAAACGGACAAAAACGTATGAAAACAGATGAAAAAGTATAAAAACGGATGAAACTGTATAAAAACGGACGAACACATTTGAAAAGAGACGAAAACGTAAAAAACAGATGAAAACGTAAGAAAACAGACGAAAACGTATGAAACTGAAAAAAAAAAAAAGTGAATTTAAAAAAAAAAAAAAAAGAAAAGAAAGAAAAAACGTGAATTAGAAAAAAAAAAGACAAAAAACATAAGAAAGACAAAGAAAAAGTAAAAAAAAAAAAAAAAAAAAAAAAACTGTACTTAGGTTTCCATATTTAATTTTAGGTTAATCCATACTATTAGATTAACTAGATGTATGATGGATATTTGTCCTTTGGTAAGTACCAAAATAAGAGTAAGCATTTAAACTTTTTCTCAAAATTAAACGTTATATTAAATATTATTATAAAATTTATTACTAGTAGATAAATATAATTTCTCTTAGTAAAACTACACAAATCAAAATTCAAATTCAAATTAAAATACATCCAAACCCATTTATAAACCAAACGTACACTAGTGACCAAAATTTGAAAGCAGAAAGATAAAGAGTTAAAGTTGGCAAGCAGTAAAAGTTAACATAGAGGATAGAGGTAGTAGAAGTAAACGGCTCTCCACAGATTATGGGGCAATAAGTAATATAAAATATTTTACAAGGACCAAACCGAAAACCTTTCCCCAATCATACTTTGTCATCTCGTCCTTGTAATTTCTCTTCTACTATCAAACCCTAATCTTTCTTCACAAACCCATTAATCCAATCCGATTCACATAACAACAACCTTTTTTCATTATTCACTGACGTCACCAATCATCCTAATCACCTAATCCTGAATCTTAACCGATATAAATTGATTCAATTTGATTAATTTTGTGGCGATTAGGTATGGCTCGAGATAGGGAGGTATCTCGATCGCCGTCGTATAAACGTCGAAGATATTCACGGTCACCGTCGCCGGTAGCGCAGAAGTATAACGGTCGAAGAGATAGAACTCGAAGAGACCGAGATCGGTCTCCGTATAATTATAGCAGGTGATTGATAACTCATTATGATTAGCCATTAGGTTTTATATATTTATTATGTTTAGTTATTGTATTACTGGTATGAATGTAATATAACTTGTTTATTACTAAAACGGTACCCGCGCAATGCGGCGGCGGGTGCTGTATGATTATATTTTGCGTTATTTGGTTACACGTTTAGTTGTATTCATGCTTTATAAGTAGAGATATTAGAGATGGTTAAGTCAAATAATTTTAGTTTGAACAACCAAGCTTCCTAACAAACTTGTTTCCTAACAAATTAATTTTGAAATCTTTCCATAATAAGCAAGAAAGAAGTCTGAATTTTAAGCCTTTCTAATTATAGAATAGTTCCAAATGCATTATAATGTAGTATAGATGATGCCTTATGGCCTTGCGCTATGTCCTCGAGTTTTGTTTTTCGGATATAAAGGGTAAAAAAAGGAGTTTTTTTAGCAGGGAAAAGGAAGGAAGAGGTAGAGGACTTTTAGGGGGGTGTTTGGGATTGCTTATTGAAAATAGATTATGCGTTTTGAAAACGGATAATTAGAATATCAATTATGTAATTGTTTGGCAAATCAGATTATTTAAGGACGTGACATGTAAAATGCAAGGTGGACATTTTATTTTTTAGTTATTCTAGTCTAAGATGCAATAATCTATATTTATAAATTACCCATGAAAGTATAATTCAACATATGTATGTTGTCATATAACGCAAAAAAGTGATTATGTTTTGCCAAACGCTATTAAGAGATTATTTGAGTTTCTCAAACGTGATAATCAAAAAAGCACTTTAATAACACAATCCCAAACACCCCCTTAGTGTAAAAGGTATTGTCGCCTGTTTAAGTTCCATTAGGTATATGTTTCTTTTTAAATTGGCTTTTTAAGGGCGAGTTAAGAATAAAATTAGTGAAGTTGTGTTCGTGAGTTGAAAGGAAAGGAAATATGGTTGACATAGTTATGTCCTTTTGAGCATAGAAACATCTAAAGATTTTAAGGGTGCATATAATTTTGAGTTTTTGACTAACTACAAATTGTTGACCACCCAAAATCCTTCATCACATACATAAGTAGTCCAGTTATAGAAGTCTTGCCTGTGATATACTTTTGAGCTTGATTCTACATGGAAATCATACGTTGAATAATAAATTGGACTTGGCAGAAACAAGTTTAGCTCTAATTGCTGTTGTGTAATGCACGACTCAACTTGCGTATCTGAGACATGCGTTACATTAACTTCTTGAAAGGACAGAAAGAGATTAAGAATCCAGTTTGTTGTTGGTGTCGAAGTGTGTGGTTTTTCTTTCTTATTCTTAGTATGGGTCAGCTAATAGCGCAAAAAATTTAATTCTTTTAGCCTTATAAAAGCTTGTTTCTGTTTTCTAAAGCAACACATTAAAGCCTTAATGTGGGCATCTTTCAAATTTGATTTGTATCTGAAATCATCTTAATTGCTATATGTGGAATTGCTCGTTGTTTGACTTTTGTTGTTCGATGTTCGAGCTTGTGATTCAGTAATCAAGTTGTGAACTTCTGAATATTTCTTATATGTTGTGTTGCTGACCTGGCTCATGAGACTTTCCACTTTCCATGTCTACCCTGATATATGCGTTGATGTCCCTCATGCTTTGTCAAAGTGTTGCCTTGCGAGTGTCATATTATGCTATGTTTTGGAAGAGATCCAACTTTGGTAAAACGTAAAAAATGATTTGTAGAAGAATATTTGGAAGATAATACTAAATGCAATATATTAAGTGAAATATACTTACTTTTTTAACTGAAAACCTAAGAAAGCAGTTGCATCCCTTCATATGGGAATGAACCGGTTATGGATGCTGATTCTCGTCATTTTCTTGCTCGATTATGACATTTAGCGGTTTCTTGTGATAAAAGATGGAGCTCTCAGTTTATTCTTAGCAATATAAGAGGTAACTGTATATTGCTTTTGTATATATTGCGCTAAACGGTGGGATGTGATGGTGCTTTATGATCTTATCTGTGGCTTTGAAATCCAGAACTTCGTTCATATATCTTTGTATTTACAGGCGGAGAAGCCGCTCCCCATCTCCACGGCACCGTCGTCGTAGAAGTCGTTCACCAACTTCTAGACGACACAGAAGTCGCTCATTAACGCCACGGCGTCACAAGCGACAAAAAAGCAAGAGTCCTTCATTGTCTCCAAAAGCTAAATCTCCCAGTATTGGGTCCTTAGAGAATAAAATTGTGGATGAAAAATTGAAAAAAGAACAGGAAGATGAAAAGAAAAGGTATTTCGTCTACTAGATTCATGTTTTTATTATTGCATTCACTCGATTTTATTCTTCGTTTAGTTATGCAGTTGATTTTCATGGCTGTTGTACTATTATCGTCATTCATATGTACAATTTATATGCCATTCTTTCATTTTTGTTATAGAACAAATGAAATTATCTGGATTTAGATCAGTGGCGGAACTTGAATGGTTTTCTCAAAGGGGGGGGGGGGGGGGGGGGGATCAAAGTTTAGAATCTAGTACTTTATATATAACAAACACACCCATATCAAGCATATAACGAGAAAGACGTGAATATGTAATGTCAATGATGCAAAATTTGGCACAAGAAATTATTGAACCACATTTGGCTAAAGAAATTATTGAAGCAGATTACAAGATAAACAAAGGCTATAGTAATTAAGTATATCTCTTGGAGCATATATATTTCAGACTGATGTGTAGACTACATAAGTCTAGAGTAGCTTGCAAATACTTCAATTACTGACTTTCTTATATAAGGATGATACAAGAGCGTTGAGAATAAAAACATTTAGTATATTCTTTAAAACTTTCTGGTTGTTATGTGTGACAGCTGGACAGTTGTTTTTATTTTATTACAAAATAAGAGGGTTCTGTTAATGCTTCAACAATGTTGAAGATGAGAAATACATAAACTGGACTTGGATCTTTTAATTTTTGTATAATAAGATGGAGTATCTCTAATCTTGAAGGATCAAACAAAAGACCTATATACATTGAAAATACCCATGGTTGATTCTGACTGTATCTCTAGAGTCTTCCAGTTGCTTATGGTATGGGATTAGAGGTGGCAATTTGTGCCCAAACTAAAAAAAGGGGTTAATTTGGGCAAATTTGTAAAAGATTTGGGCACATTTAGCCCCCTTCTTTTTTTGAAATGGGCATATATTGCCCATTTAAAAGTTAAATGGGCACAAACGGGCACATGTTTTCTCTCAATTGGAGAACATTACAATTGTTTTTAAAGAAAAACTTATAGATATAATGTATTTAATTTTTTAAATATAAATGAGGTGTTACGTTTGAGGATTTTATTTCGTCATTTTGGGTCTCTTCTAAAGCGATTCGTATAACATGCGCCCGTTTATCCCGTGCCCGTTTAGCCCATAGCCTGTTTAAACCGTGGCCCGTGCCCACCCGGCCCGCCCGTTTTGCCACCTCTATATGGGATATATGGCATCATTGGTTCCCTGTGGCATAGGTTAGACATTTTAAAGGGTCGATGTTTTTTGCACTTCGATTCTGCAGGTAGGAAACTAATCACTCTGTTCTAAAACTGTAATCTATTTTATATATCTAGTAGCTTTATTAGTTGTACAATTGGGGGATGGAATATTCCCATTTGTTTCTTAAAAGTTATTTTTGTATTATGTATGATGTTTAAAATTATGTATTGTTTATTTAAATTTGTTAAGGTAGTTATAAGCTCTTTTTAATTTTAATGATAGTCATTAAATGTTTGTTGATCTGGTTAAAATTACACAAGCTGTAAACCTAATGTAATTTTTGAATTTTTCATTTGAATCTAGAATCATTACAGTAACATCATTAAATATTAAAATGGTAAAAATTGCGTATCAAATGTGACCTTAAGTTTTTAGGATAGGGTAGTCCTTGATATGCAAGGCACCACTCATCCATACCTGTACTGCAGGTGCGAAACTTGCATATGGTAAATTGGGTCATGTTATTTTAAAGAGTTATCATTGTTCCTAGAAGGGTGGTGCCTTGATTGATCTTATAAATTTCTGTTACTTTTAATACGTAGTAGATATATTCCCCTCGATTATAAAAAAGTTCCACCTTTGAGAGGGTGCTGATTGTTTGTTGTTTTGTTTTGCCTTGTAAACTTATGAATAGGGAGTAATTATCTCTCCTTTTCCCCTTCCCACTCCTCTCAAAAAAAATTTGCATCCTTATAAGTTGATTCATTTGAAGGGTGTGCGGTTGTGAGAGCAGGTCATATTTTTGTGGCAAGTTTTGGAGGTATTTGACTTTGGGGGGTGTTTGGGGTTGCGTTTGACACCCGATTATCTGCCTATTGCGTTCTCAAAACGTAGATAATCTAAAACTAGTGTTTGGATAATAAATAAGAAAAGTGCTTTTCTGCATTTTACAAGTTCCAAAATGTCATTTTTAAAAAGTAGGCGGTGTTTTTTGAAAACATGATTTTAGAAAAGCAATAGATTAGTGTCAAATGACAAATATAACCTCAGATAATACTTCATCTTCTTCCTCATAAGTCTCTCAACTGTTAGCTTGATTCAATCCTTCAGCCACTATCAACCTTGACTTCGATGGTATGTTTCGGCCAATGATCGCCGACGACAGCATCCACTGTCATGAATATGGGATCAGTGATGAACTTCTTGGTGATAGTTAATTAAAGAATGGGTTTGTTAAATTTAACTAGTTTGATTAAAGTGATATAATTGGAGTGAATATGAGGATGATGGTGAAGTCAAAGATGTGGATGTTGAGGTGAGCGAAAATGATTTTAGATATACGAAGTATTGTTATTGGACAAAGAATCATTTATACTCTTTCAAATACAGTGGGTAAAAACTTGAAAATGTTTTTGACTATTTTTGTAGTAAATAAAGAAGTTTATAGTTTCAAAATATATTGTCATGTGTTTGTTGTTTCTTGTTAAATTTATAAACACAACTCATATATAAGTAATATCTATTTTAGTCATTTTACACATTAAATTCTTAAATAATTTGATTAGCCAAACACTTAAAAAAGTGATTATCTGATTATTGTGATATGAAATATCATGATCAAATCCAAACGCTATTTTATAACCACGTTTTGTAACAGCTGATTATCTGATTATTCGTTTTAAAAATGCATAATCTATTTTCAATAAGCAATCCCAAACACCCCCTCACACTTTCACATAGATTACCTTTTTTCTTGGTCCAAGGTATTGCCTTTTCCTTGATGGTTGGTTGGACAGGTTGGCTAACAGGTCAAAACCAGTATGTTTTGTACTTGAGAAACAGACCAGGTTGGGCTGAAACACTTTTTCTACAAGTATGTGATTGAAAAACCGATATGTATGTATCATGTTTTTTCAAGCCGACATATGGTGATTTAACTGTAAGTCTGGGAGGATGTTCATTCCCTGTCTGAGGTGGTTGACATTGCAGCCAAATTAGTTGCAGAAGATGAGATATGAGTATTTCCAATCAGTTTCTAGTGGCAAGGATTATATCAAAACTAAAACACATAACCTCGCCCTCATCTGTAGATAGATATGTATTAAATGTGAACATGAAGTATTAAGTGATGAGCTTCAAAACTGCGAAAGGTTGCTTGACATTTTTCTCCACAGGCTATTGTGAAGGAAGATACTGCTATAGTTCAACTTGTTATATTTGATGATCAATTGGATGCCTCGTTTATCTACTACTGTTCACCAGTTTTGAAACTGATTTGTTTGCATCAGGAACTCGTTAGAGGTATGCTTTATAAGCATATATAGTCCTCTTGTCTACATGAAGGTCAGTTTATAAAAAAAGAGAGAAATGTGGACGGATTTAGTTATTAAAAAATAAATATCGGTTTTTGACTGTTCTGGGGTTCAAAGACAAAGAGTGACCGACATCTTGGTTTCTGGTTCCGTGATCATCTCCCATGTAACTTTATTTATTTTAAAATTTATCAGGCGTCAACAGGAAGCAGAATTGAAGTTGGTGGAGGAAGAAACGGCAAAAAGAGTGGAAGAGGCGATTAGGAAAAAAGTAGAAGAAAGATTGGGTTCTGAGGAGATAAAGCTGGAAATTGAGAGGCAGTTGGAGGAGGGGCGGAAGAAAGTTGCTATTGATGTCATAGCTCAACTTGAAAAAGAAAAGGAAGCTGCGATCATTGAGGCTAGGCGGAAAGAGGTATACTTGCATTATAACTAACTTTGCTGCTAACATTCCAAATCTTAGTGAATGATATATAACCAAATTTATTGATTCCACTCGTAGCTCTGAATTACGAAGTGGTTTTATTAGATGTATTTGGGATCGGAGGAGGGAGTTACTAGTCGCTGCAAGTATTACACATGATCGACCGTTTCAGTTATGAATGACCAACTCTGGGTAATTAGTCAAACGGGTAAACAAAAAAAACAGTTACATAGGGAACGGGTCAGACTGGTCGAAATTTGGTTACATGTATTTTTAGTGCCTAAATCTGTAATTATATAGTTTATTTTTTTATTAACACGTTATTTATATTTCTAAAAGAAAGCATATGTGAGGGCGTGGCCAACCTGACCAACACAAGTTTTTCACAAAGAGCCACCTATCTGTTGCAAATAAATGGATGTCATATTTCATTCACATCCATTACACAGACGCATTATATTCCCTGAACTTTACATATATGCAGGAACAAGCGGAAAGAGAGAAAGAAGAGCTAGAACGGTTAGTTGAACAAAACAAAAGGAGAATTGAAGAAGCTCAAAGGAGAGAAGCAATGGAACAGCAAAGACGGGAGGAAGAACGTTACAGGGAACTAGAAGAGCTCCAAAGACAAAAAGAAGCTGCTCTACTTAGAAAAAAGCAACAAGAGGAAGAAGAACGTGCAAAACAGCAAAAATTGCTAGGCAAGAATAAATCGCGACCTAAGTTATCTTTTGCTTTAGGTTCAAAATGATGATATTCACAAACATACAAGTGTTTCCATTACCACCATCTATTTATATTTTCAGCAATTGTATCATGATTGTACTTTTATGTTTGTGAGAAAAAAAGAACACTTGATGATTTTTGGTTTTCTTTTTGCTCTTTTGGTCTTGTTAACAAATTTGACGCTGTCTTGCTTTGATACTATTCATGGCCCGATCATACACCGTGAATCAAACAAACTCTTCCTGTTTGTTAACATTGAATGCAGTCAAGTGATCTCACTTAACGCTGATTGTTTAGGGTTTGGACTTTTTTTGTTTTGGTTTAAATCCCTTACCTTTTGTTTAGCAGGTATGCATCTTTCCATTCTTCCACTTGCTCCTGTGGTCATTTGTGTTCTGTTTAGCATGTGTTGTTGGAGCTGCCTGGTAGAGATGTAAATACGGTGTAGAATTATAACTTCAGTGAGTGGGTACATCAAACTGAAATTCATATCTTATGTGCGTTTGAGGTCGTATATGTCTGAGTCAAAAACTTGTACAAGAAAAACTTCATCTGTTTGCCGTTTTATATACTCGAATATGATTAAAATAATAATAATAATAATTAAAAAAGAAAAGAAAAAAAAGGATAAATTACCGGTTTGTATTTCTCAAAGGTGTTATATACTCATGACAAAAACACTAAATTCGTTTCCAATGGCATATTTTATGAATTTACAGGGGAAAGAAATTGGTCAACTTTGTCATATTTCAACCAACCTATAGAACTTACCAATATTATTATGAAGATCTATTATGAAGATCATTAAACGGGTAGAATGTATTATTACTCGTTAAAAAAAATGGTTATTATTTTGATTGAAATAAGGGAGAATTGGTTTTGTTTTTCATTTAAAATATACAGTAGGAGGAATTTTCATAAAATCAACAAAATTTAATGTTGATTTATTTTATCTTTTACCACTTAGAAAAAGTTTATCTTTTTTTCTTTAAACTTGAATTTTGAAATCTTCAAATTTAAACTTGTAGTTTGCCTGAATTACTCGTAAGCATTTCTTAAACTTGTCAATTTTTCAAAAACTTGAAAACTTAATTATATCTTTTATGATTATTTCTAATCTTGACAACTTTTTAAAAACAAACATTATGTTAATTTCACAAATAAAAATAAAAAAATCATGCTTTATATTTTAGAAAATACACACTTTGCATCAAGTGTCAAAACAGAAAACAATTTTGCAAATACAATTATTTATTGTTATCACGGTCGTTTTACGCAGATATACTTTTAGCTTTATACGAATGTATGTACATTAATTGAATCATGTTACAGTAGCTTTTTTCTTGAACTAGAATTCACGTTAGCTAAGTAGTACTCGTATGATATGATATTATTTGCATATGATGATACTTTTGGTTTTCGTACATCCCAGAACCCAAAAAGAATTGGTGGAATGGGTTGTCATCATTAAGACATGATTGAGCTTTCCATGTCAAAGGCCCCACAACAAGTCAACCATCACGTTCTTCACCATTGTTTTTCCGGGTCCCATTATTGTTGCGTTTCTTTCCAAAACCTGCATTTATAGCTATCAACCAGAACTCTGTAATGACAACACTCGTGTCCTAACATATTATTCTTGGAAAATAATTTAAGTTTACCATTCCCGATAGTTACCGCGACCATTGACCAATATTACCATTGTTACCTCAGCGTCACATCTTCCACTAGCAACCTGACCACGAGAATTGCCACCACCACATGACCACGAGGCAACTGCAATGATGATTGTTGCCCATACCGACCACTAGCTACTTGACCACAACTTCAAGAGCCCCACTGCGCGCGGGTGTTCTTAACACTTATTTTAATAAATCTTCTATTTTTTAGCGACAATTAACTATCTCTCAATTTATACGCAACAACTATCTCACATATGCTAAGCAGGACTTGAACCCTTAACTATTTAGTTGGAGAGCTTCTCACACAACAAGTGGTACCATTCGGACACCTCTTAGTTGCATGGTTAAGAAGATATATTAACCAAATTTGTTAGAAGGTTATATTGTTACCATATTATTTAGTTCTACGATAAAAGGAAAATCACCAAAAGGACATGCATAAAGATGTAAAAAATCTTCGTTGTTCACGAACATGCATCTAAAGTTCGTGACAGATGTGTCACGTATGTACACACTTTCCATTTTATGTCATAAACATTAACGGTGGGCATTCACAATCTTGGCGCTTAGTTTCGATGAAGCTCAAAGTTAAAGATAATTCCTAACTAAAAGGTAGCTGAGTGACAGATCGGTCACGAAGTTTAGGTCCATTTTTGGTAAAGCACTAGAAATATTCCAAGTTGTATGTCCATTGTCAAACCGTCATCTATGTTATTTTCCCGTTTAACCACTTTCTAGTTCTATAATTTTCAATTGAATAAGATTATAAGTTTATCAATTATTTCAAAGGTTAAACTGTAAATTTAGTCCCTAACCTATCGCGAAAATGCAAAAAAGTCACTGAGACTTTAAAGGCGTGCAAAAAAACCATCCACATTACGGATAAGTGCAAAAAAGCCACCGAAAGCTACTTTTGGCTAACGCCGGTTAGTTTTGCCGTCAGTCAAGGGTGTTATCATCATTTCAATCGTTTCCAACCTTTGACTAGCCACACTTTATTTGAATGACCAATTTTGCAAAGTAGTAAATTAAGTTTGCAGCCAAAAACACACGTGGCAACTGAAGAGTTTGCCTCGGGATTTCTTTTCAACGAATACATTTTCATCGTCTTGACCTTACCCTCCCAAAGTAACTCGGCAACCGAAACGATAGCATAGGGATTACTCATTTCCGTGTGTATCCCTCTTATTTAAACACACCAAACCAGACATTCATTCCGCCGAAACACACTTAATCCCAACACACATATTCCACCGAAACACACATAATCCCAACGATCAAAACAACCGACGATGGCAAAGAATGGTAAAGGGAAGGGTATCTACATTGGTACCGAGAAAGAGGAATTTGATAAAGTTTTAAGAACCTATTATCTAAATGATTTACTTCTTGATGCATATGGCGGAGAACCAATTGATGAGTATGGTTCTTTTAGGAAGATACCTAAGGAGTTGAGAACAAAGATTCTGACCTATCTGAGGAAACAAGATGGCTACTATGAAGCGCTTTTGAGTGATGAGGAGGAGGAGAAGAAGAAAGAGCATGTGGATACCATTTTACCCAAGGTTGATGACTTGGGACAGAGGATTTCCAATTTTGAAAAGGTGTTCAAGTATCTAAAGGAGAAGAAGGACAGGAAAGAAAAAGAATTGAAGAAAAAGAAGAAAAGGGGTGATGCGGAGGGTAGCGGTTCAAACTACTAAACAAGTGTTTGTTTAGATATCTTTTTCGAAATTTGTAATGGTTTTTAACATCCTATGATCAATGAAAGTTTCGATCTTTATGTTAATGATATGTTTGTGTTTCAATTCAGGATCTTTATATTTGTGTTTCATTTTTGTGTAATGTTGATGATGTTTGTTTTTGTGTAATTTTGATGATGTATGGTAATCATTTTGTCAACTAAATTCTATATGATACCATGCTGATTTTGGATGATATGATTTTACCGTTGTATTGTCAACTGTATTCATTTTACAGTATTGTTGAGATGATGTTTATAAGCAAAAAAAGTTTCCAAGTATGTTTTATGTATGTATTGACTCATGAGTTATGGTCTGTAATAAGAATTCGGGTCATAGATGTAGCAGTTCATATACATGTTATTAAGTCAAACGGGTGAAAGTCACTTGGTTAATTGACTAGCACTTGTAAGAAGTAAATACTGATTTACCTACCTCACATAGTGAAGTAAATTATCCTACCAACTAGGATAGTAAAGTCTCCTTCCAACTTTGTCAAAAACATAGATATGGCACAATCTTTAACTAAAAAAATAAAGAGACATAAAATGAGTAGTAATGATACACAGGCAGAGGAAGTAAGTGGTTGTGTAATTGTTCTTGGTTTAGAAGTGGGAACAAAATAGCAGGGGGTGGTGCACAGGTAGAGGTGTTGGACGAAAGATGCATTGTCTGTTGTGGGGATGTTAAGTGTTTGAGGCATGCTTACGCAGGTGGAAGTGTTGTTATACTTGAAAAAGCAGGTTGTGCAACGACAGAGGAAGTAAGTGGTGGTGTCATTGGTCTGGGTATTAGAAGTGGAAACAAAAGTGCAGGGGGTGGTGTAGGGGGTGGTGCAGATGCAAGTCAAGGAACTCAAGCAAAGAAGAAGAATAAAAAGAAGCCAAGAAACTTCATTAAAAACAGCAACACAAATTGAATCACTATGGTTTTGGGCATGTCCAAGCCACTACTATGCATAATAATATTTCCCTTTTCATGTTTGGTACTTTAATCTGTGTTTTAAGGTTTAATTAATGTGAGTTTCATGTTTAT
This sequence comes from Artemisia argyi, assembly GCA_030686995.1. Classification (NCBI taxonomy): domain Eukaryota; kingdom Viridiplantae; phylum Streptophyta; class Magnoliopsida; order Asterales; family Asteraceae; genus Artemisia; species Artemisia argyi. Next base: position 66,130,248 of record CM060677.1, read on the forward strand.
GTTTGTGATACGTATCAAAGACACTAAAGAAGTATAAACATATGTGAACACATTATTCATACAAAATCTGGATCATGAGATCCATTACATTCATTAACCATAACATGGTAATGTATACAAAAGAAACCCATCACTAATCTCCAACAACCAACCCCCTCATGGATATTTCTTCCTCACAACAAGCTCAATCTTCTTAAACATCTTGTCCTTGACTTGCCTGACCATCATCAACAGTGCATTATCCCTACGCTCATCAATTGTCTGTAGTCTCCTAAGCTTCTTTGTATTGCTCCCTGAAATTCTTGCACGTGAATAGTTTCGAAGTCTAAAAATCAGCTCCCCCTACGTCTGACCCTTTCAGTAATTTTTTTGGACTTGTTCTCCAAATCGTGTGCCTGCTGCAAGTCTTGAAAAATCTCTGTGTGGTAAGGGCCAAGCATTAGTTCAGTTAGCACATACGAGTTACAGAGAATCTTTAGATCAATATCACATTGAGAGTTGTTCATGGTTAAGGAAATAGGGAGGTGTGTTTTGCAAGTGAGTGTTTTGAGAGATGATTGAATGTGAGTTAGGTAGATGCATATTTAGTACCCACACATTTTCAGTCAATGTAGTGTAGCCTTCATGTGTTTACCTATAAATGGGCTTATAAAATTGCCACGTAGTGTAGCCTTCATGTGTTTGCCTATAAAAGGACTTATATGACATTGCATTTTAGAATGTCAATGTTTGGGTCAGTTTGGATTTTGCCCCATACATAGCATTTTCATCCCAAATTCACAATGCATAACATGATTAATTAAAGACAATAAAGTCATACATAACATTGTTCAAACAGGCATACGTAACATTGTTTAGGTCAGTTTGGATTTTGACCCATACATAACATTGTTCAAAAGACAATTAAGTCAAACATAGAGTACAAACATAGAATACAAAAGACATGAACATTAACAGAATTTCTATTGTTCAAAGATTAGTGGTTAACACATGAACAACTTGGAATTGCAGGCTCATCAACTGAGTTTCTTCTTTTTTTGTTGGCCTGTCTACCTAAGGTTTGTGAATGGGTGGTATTATTACTGATGTAGACTCAACTGTTGGCTAGAAGTTGATGCCACAACAGCCATTGATCTTGAATGAGTATGTATGTGCCCATGTTTCTAGTCTGTAAGCAACATGAACCCACTCTTCATGTATACCAACTCCTCTTCCATTCTCATTCATGTAGTTTATTGCAGCCACTACATGTTTACATGGTATTCCAGTCAGCTCCCACTTCCTACACCCACACTCCTTTCTATCCATGTTAACAACACACTGATCCTCGCAAGGCACACATACTTTATATAAAGAAGCTTCAATCCATTCAACAACACAATTAGTAGCTTCCTTTTTTATAGCATCAAACATGGCTTTCACAGTAGGAGTAAGTTGTCCAACATTCTTTTCTATTAGTTGCTGAACTACCACAATCCTCTTCATCAAGTACTCTCTGATATATTCAAGAAAAGTGATGATCGTTCCATCTCTGACATCATTTAGCTGCCTATTGAACACCTCACATATGTTGTTTAAAAGTAGTACACAAAACCTGTGTTCAGCATTTGTAAACACACTAGCAACTGCTTGTATCAATCTATGTGAACAGTTAAGGTTATTGATGGTGTTAAAACTTTACATGTTCTCATTGTGCATAAAGCACATGATTAATTATAGAATAGCATTGTGCACCTTTTGCCTATCAGAAATGAAAGTGAACTTGCAATTAGTTTGTATACCAAGATCCTCTCCTAGTAGTTTCAAAAACCAACACCAAGTTGCTTTATTTAGTGCATCAACAACATATGCTACTGGATAAATCCCATTATTTGCATCAATCCCAACTGTTGTTAGTAATTGACCTGGAAAAGGACCTGACATGAAGGATCCATCTAATCCTAAGAATTCTCTGCCACAAGCTTTGAAGCCTTGTTTCAGAGGTCCCAAACACACATAAAACCTTTTAAAAGTTCTTGTTGAACTCTCTGGATTTGGTTCTAGATGTACATCAAGCCTAACAGTGGTGCCTGGATTTTGATTAACCAATTCTTGGGCATACTCTCTAAGCAGTGCATAATGTTCCGTAAAGACTGAATGATTTGTACATTCTTTAGTGCAGATTGTATTAGAGTTACTTACAGGAACATCTTCAAGTATATGCTCCTCGTCATCAGCAAACACTTCATCATCGTTTGGATTATAATCCACATCCTCTGAACCACTCGTATCGTCAGTAAACACTTCATCTTCTGTTTCAGTATCCATCTCTACTTCTTTCACATTTCCCATATGACCACCTACAATTATAAATCTGTAACATTAACAACAAATATACCTTTTTAAAAAACTAAGTAAATAGGAAAATGCAATGTGTTCTTACCGAATTGTGCAAAGTCACGGGCGATTGATGTAATATAACCGGAACTATACTTCAATTAGAATTGTATCGGAATAGGGGGTCGGGTTAATGTGGTAAAGAGCTATAGTGGCGGAGATGTTTGATGAGACGAATAGTGTACCGCTTTTGGGGGGTCATTTAAGCCCAAAATCGAGATTATTTGATCAAATATTGCCCTAAATCGTTCCTTTTGTCATTTTAGGTACTTTTGAGGAGAAATCTAGAAAAGGAAGCATTTTGGACGTTTTTGGAGCGAAAAAGTGAAGAAAACGACAAAGTTACAAATTCATGCTGGAAAATGTACCTGACGGCGTCAGGATATGCTTATGACGCCATCACCCTTTCACAAAGAGGTGGATAAATCAAGTTACACGTGACACGCCAGAGAGTTTTTGGAGGAATTATACATGACAGCGTCACCAAGGCCGTCAAGAGCAATTTTCATGTGACGGCCAAGACCAAGTTTACACATGACGATGTCAGAAGTGGATCTAGGCAATACGATGATAATTATGGAGGCGAGTTGACGGCGTCAGAACTTACTCTTGACTCCGTCAGACCTTATAATCTATATACAGTTTTTGATTTTTCATTCATTGTGTGCAACTTTGAGAGGAGAAAACCCTAGACGAATTTTACTGTATTTTTTAGGGTTTCAAACCCTTGTTTCATCCATGCTTAATTGAAGATAAGTTTTCCAATAATCATTCAATATATCTATGTGTTGTTTGATTCTATCTTATGCTTGTCTTCTTTTTAACATGCTAGGCTAGGTTTTCTTTGTGTTTGCTTAGATGTAATGAAACTTAGATATTGATTATTGGTTGGTTGTTTGTTTATAATTGTTGTGGATGAATGATTTCGATGTTAGGCTTAAGAAAACTGGCAGACTTCCAGTTGGTAACTTGCTTGAACGTCTTAAGAAACATGATCAGATGTGTACTACGATAAATTGGTTATATTTAATGCATTGGTAACTACTAATGAGGCCATGTTAGGAGCTAGTAGTCGGCTCGACATAAGAAGAGGTAGAAGCTTGTAGAGTTAGGGAAGATCGTACACGGCCCTACGAATGGTATTAAGGAATATAACCCGTCATCCATGCAATTGTAACAAACTAATCAACCGGTAAAAGATAGCTATGGAGCAGTGAAATCTAAGTAAACACATTTTATCTTATTATTGTTTTTGCCACATTTACTTTAAGTTCATTTTATTTTATTTTGTTTGCAATTGTAGTAATTTGGGTTAGTTGACTAGCAACTAATTCCGCCCACTCTTCCAAAACCCGAGATTTTTACTTGCTTTCCATAAAATATAAAAATACAAAAAGAATCATCCCTCACCTCTAGACCTAGTTTAATTGAGTTTTAACCCTAGCGAACATTATTCTTTGAGTTGAACGATCAATCCCCCGGTACTTGCCACTATACTAGACTACAACGGTCAGGTACACTGCCTGGTGGAGATTGCAAGCTTCTCAAGATCCCTTGAGAGGTAAAACTTTTTGCAAGGTTGCAAAACCACGCATCAAGTTTTTGGCGCCGCAGCCCGGGGAATAGTTATTGTCTAGGTTGAAATTTCTTTTTATTAGGACTACTTTCTAGTAAGATTTTTATTTTTATTTTTATTTTTTTATAGGTTTTCTTTAGTCTATCTTTTTATTTGTTTCCTTTGTTCGTAACCATCACCATTCGCCATCATGGTAAATGAAGATCTCTCTAATCTTAGAATCACTAGGAGTCGTAGTTCCTTAAGAAATCTTGTTCCGCCCTATGCAGAACCTGAAAGGGAAATGCATAGGCTAAGACAATCTCTTCCAACACCCGAACCATCTAGCGCAACCATCAACTTTGATGAGGCCCTTTCTGAAGAAGATTCAGATCATCACCTTACACCCCTAGCCCCAATCCATCCACGATATGGACACTCCTGAAATTCCCATCCCTAAGCGCCTTAAGGATTATTCCTCCCCGAACCCTCGCGGCTTCTCAAATGCCATTGTTTTTCCAAACGAATGCCCAATGAGGTCTTGCGTGCAAACGATGTTTGGCTTGTCCAAAGTGTATGCAAGTTTCGCAGATTGCAAACTGATGATCCAATTCAACATGTTAGGGATTTCTTGAAGATAGTGGACACCCTCCATGCGGATAGGGCCACTAGAAACACGTCCCGATTACGATTCTTTCCTTTTACCCTTCAAGAAAAAGCCAAAGATTGGTACGATAAACTTCCCTCTGAGTCCATTTTTACATGGGAGCAACTTATCTCTAAGTTTTACGAGAAGTTCTTCCCAGCGGGAAAAACCTCAGCATTTAGGGATAGGATCCTCCGTTTCCATAAGGGAAAAGGCGAACCCATATGTAGATCATGGATTAGATTCAAGGATCTAATAAGACAAGTTCCCCATCATGGCATCGAACTTTGGCTTCTTGTTCAAATCTTCTATGACAACGTCTCCAAAAAATGACCAGAACGGAATCAATAATTCGATAAAAGGGAAAATAGCCAATCTAAGCGCCGAGGAAGGGTGGAATAGTATTGAGGAATATGCTCAAGACCAGGACGATACCTGGAATGAACCCGATTTAACTATGAGTATATCCAAAATCGTACAAACACCCTCGCCTAAAAACCGGCTGAGAAAGCTTCACGAGAGGGTATCATACCTAGCAGGGTCGCGAACAGCTAAACGACTATCAAACCCATACTTGATTTGTGACCACTATGGGGGCCCGCATGAAGTAGAGGAATGCGGAGGAGAAACCACTACCGAACATGCGTACTTATCAAGCCATGACATCTTCGATGATCCTTCCCTTTTGAATTTTTACCAAAATGATGACTTTACCCCTTGGAGAAATCTTGTAAGAAAAGAGGAGGGAGAGAAAGGACCTGACTTCAAAATCAGGAGCACTTTTGAGGATGATCGTGGATACTTCATTCATGAAAAAGGCTTACAATTGAAAGGGCTTGACGAGCTCATCATTGAACAACAAAATGACATAGAAAAATGGTTCCGAGAACTTAATGCTACCCTTGATGGCCATAACAAGCCTCAAGTAAGCCAAAAAGACCCCCTGCTCGCGATTACTACTCGATCCGGAACAACAACCAAGGACCCTCCTTATCCGAGCCAACATCCCGTCGCCATTGAGCCAAATATTTCTCACGGGGAAGAAGGTGATGGGAGCAATGAGACTCCCGAACAGCCTCCTCAGATGACCTCCTCTCCACTAGCTCCACCCAACCAACCTGTGAAAGTCCCATTTCCGTCCCGCCTCAAGAACCAAAAGATTGAGAATGATAATAAAAGATCCTTATCATATCTAAAGGATTCAGTGGTCACCATACCCCTCCTTGATGCATGGTACCATATGCCCAAATATAGCACATACTTCACGAGATTACTTGCCAACCGAAAAAGACTCGAGGGTCTTGTGACTCTAAGAGAAGAATGTTCGGTGGTAACCCACGAGGACTACCGAAAAAGGTAGACGACCGGGTAGTTTCACCTTGCCCTGCTCCATAGGATCTCTATCGGTAAATGATGAAGTGAAAAGTGTACCGCTTTTGGGGGGTCATTTAAGGCCAAAGTCGAGATTATTTGATCAAATATTGCCCTAAATCGTTCCTTTTGTCATTTTAGGTACTTTTGAGAAGAAATTTACAAAAGGTAGCATTTTGGACGTTTTTGGAGTGAAAAAGTAAAAAAAACGACAAAGTTTCAAAATCATGCTGGAAATTGCACTTGACGGCGTCACATGTTGCTAGTGACGGCGTCATGACTTGACAAGAAGTGGATAAATCAATTACACATGACGCGCCAGAATGTTTTCTAAAGAGCTCATGACGGCATCACGTTATAAGTTGTCAAGGTCGTCATGAGTAAATGCAAAGAGAGACGGCCCAGAGAAAATAATGAGTGACGGCGTCAGAAGTAGATCTAGGCAATACGATTTTATTTTGGTGGCGAGTTGACGGCGTCACACCTATCTCTTGACGCCGTCAGGATACAAAATCTATATATATATATATATATATATATATATATATATATATATATATATATATATATATATATATATATATATATATATATATATATATATATATATATATATATATATTGTAACACCCCAAAATCATCACGTCAGTGGAAGACTTAAAATGTCAACGGAAGACTTTTTGGGTGTTACTTCAAGGATCTTTGTCACAATCATAGAAAACGACACAAAAGTGACGCTTTAAAGTTTAATTCATTCAAAATACCAAATATTCGAGGCATCAAGATGTTTCATAGTTTAAACAACAAGCTTATTTGAAATGTGTCAAAACGTTTATTTAAGCCCATGTCGGGTTACAAGCCCACTCCGTGCCTTCAAGTTCCTTCTTGTATAGTTACCTGAGATAAACACATGCTAAAAGTGTCAACAAAAAGGTTGGTGAGTTCATAGAGTTTATAGTTTTGAATATCGATTTCCAAAATCAAAGAGTTTATAAGTCCACAGTGTTTATAATAAGAGTTGATTATCCAATTAAAGTGTGAGAAAACCCATAGTGTTCATAGTTTAAATCGTTAATTAGAAAAATGAGTGATTTCCTTATCAATTCAAAAATAGTCCGTTGGTTTGCCCTTCACCGGGTCAACACCAAAATAGTAGTTCGTTTGCCAATTATTAATAGTTTTTCCTGCTATATAGTGAGCACAATCTCGTAGTTTAATAAATCAGTGGGCTACAACATCGTACGCCCTTAACATCAGTCATTGTAGTGCTATATTATTACCGTTCTCTTGCCCTAAGCTCATGACACTCAACGATTAACAGGCATCAAAATTATCCATAATAATGATGTAAAACAGTGGCCCTCAAGATAGGTATTTACCAATAACCTATGAAATCAAATAAAGTGCATTTGGTGGCTTTCCTCTAGCGACCAAATGGGGATTATCAATCCCTAATAGATCTATTCACAATTATTTACGTTCACCCTACAAGTGATTAAGGCGCATGATCGAGGGACTTTCGGTAATAGGTACTTAGGCAATAGAGATCAAATATAGCATATCGTTGAAAAATCGCTTGTAATCATGTCTATAGCAGGTATTTCCTTATGAGATATAAAAATGTGTAAACCAGTAAAGTTTATATGAAATACAGTCATGTATTTAATTAATGAATACTTGTAAAAGTAAAAGCAGTAGTTAAGCATGTATCTCCCCCAAAAACGTTTATAAATCATTGTAAAACAAGTAAGAGTAGGGGCTATGACTCACCTTAGTAGTACGGTAGACAGAGTATAAGTAATGTCAGAAGTGAAGATGGAATTGACTTCAAGAGATAACCTGAATGATATGGAAGTCCGAGATAAGTTCGACTTATCGAAAATCGTGATTTGAATAGTGTTCGATGACAAAATGACTTGTGGCAGAGGTGGCTTGCGTGGCAAAACGCTTAATATTTCAAGAGCAAGTTATATACAATATAACTTGTCTTTATGCATAAGTATCGTCTATTATTTTATATTTCTCGTCATGAATTTATAATATGTATCGAAAGTTGGTGAATGATAAATTATAGTAATTGTACGTTACTCAATGAGTTTTATTGTAGGAATAATCATTTCTTAATGTCTATTCATGTTAACCGATAATATCGTCAAGTCATATAATTTACATTATAAATTATATATATGTATATTCAGAAATATATAGTTATTCATAATTATTACTTCATTATCTCCTCAAAAATGTAGGTTTCTATATACGTCAGTATGATGTCGTCATTTTTATATTTGTCATTTTTGTTAAGTTTCGAGGTGTGAAAATATATAAAGTATATATTTATTAAATTCGTGATAGTATATTAGGACTAATATATATAGCTCATTGTTTACGTTGATGTGGTTGCCAAGTAAAATTAGTGTTAACCATATTTTCACTTAGACGAAGATTGGTAAAAACTATATACGTTCATATTTATAAAAGTTTTAGGTGAAAAATGTTACGTTTTAGAATTGAGGTGCTGAAATTGTAACAATAACATAAGAGTTTAATAATTGTGAAACTTTTAGAAATGTGACAAGTAGAGTATAGTTGAGGGGTTGAAATTGTTAAAATGTGAAAGTTGTAAAAATCTAACAAAATGGCAAAGCTGCCTTTGCCAAGGCTTGACCTCAAGACCTCTAGTTTACATCTCCACGGCACAACCAACTGAGCTAGAGTCTCTTTGTTGTTATAGGTTACTAGTTAAGGTACTTAAGGGGTTTCAACTGTTTATTATTTGTACATATATTATCTATACATATATTACTTGAACACGTTCTTGAGTTGTTATATTTAATCATTGCATAACTGTTGTAAGTTTGTTATAAACGTATATCAGTTCGAATTTATGCATGGTGCTTTTATATCTTGTGTTTCCCATCAACAGACGAGTTGTTCAGGTTGTTGGATAGTTAACTACAGAAAGAGTAGAAACATGGTTTAAACTTATGAGCTTGTTATTTGTGGCTTTAAAACGGGTTATGAAAACTGGTTATCAGTAGTTCTATATATGTTTGGGTAATTTCATGCATAGCCACGCAAGGAGTTGTGATGCCACGTATATATTTGAAAACGATTACGTGAGTACATAAATTTAGAGTGCAAGCTAGAGTGGGTATGGATGAAAGGATGGTAATAAAAATAAATAACGTGACTTACTACACCATGGATTGGTGGGGAAAGCACACCATAGCGACTGATATGGTTCAAGAGAGATGTGTGATTCAATTCTTGGTACTTCAAGGATGTAGGAACGAGCAATAGCATGTTTTCAACTTGATTCTTCAACAGCGAAATCTTGGCAAAACCCTTCGACTCCAGAAAGTAGTTATGATTCAGAAATATTAAGTGTGATGTGTTGGTGTTGCGTTACCAACTGAGCTTTTATGGATGAGTTATATAGTGAGTTTTGGAAAGATGATAGCAAGCTGAGTTCACAAAGGATGGAGTGATAGATAGAACGAATGCATGTCACCTCTCACCATGCCCAATCGAGACCCCTTGTGTAAGAATATAAGCAAGAAATGTGTGAGATTATTCCTGAAAGTTTCTAAGATGCCTATTGTTGGTTTGTAGTCATTGGGGAGCAAAGGAGGTCCATAGGAAACTTATGACACGTTTACACCAAGTGATCTTTCATGAATTGTTTGGGTCGTTTCTGGGACAGTAAACGAGTGAGGGAGGATGAGTGAGCTGCTATATACATGTGACCTTCTTCAAGGACCAATCAAGACTAAACATCAATCATGAGCAAAAGAATGTGTACGACATGTGTTCGAATATTCCTGATCATACATAGATGTTTACAAGCAATTGGAGGGCTGTGGAGGTTGTTGTAAGAGCTTGCACATGGTTTTCTTAGGTACACTTAGGGCAGTAACGAGTGAGGGAGGTGGTTCTCTTGCTTTTGCCTAGTCGATCAAGAGAAAGGAACAAGAAAGAAAAGTGGCTTGGTTTTTCAGGTAGCAATGTACACGAGATTGAGAGACAAATGTCATTCTTGAGTCCTTGAGGTAAAGTTAATCCAGAAGGTGTAATAATATGGTTATGTTGTTAGCCAAAAATGTGAGGAGAACAGGCAAAGTAAACTGTACTAGCGATTGAGATTTAGAAAAGATAATACAAATGAACAAGGGTCCTTGAGATGGGGCCTGGTGGGCTTCGTGGTAAATGGCAGATCAGGAGTAAACGAAAAAGAGATAAAAGGATTAAGAAGTCCGTTTGGTTTGGCAAAGGAATAGCTCTCATGTGTTTATTTGTTTGTGTACTAGAGTCGACATATGCATACATGTAAATGGGGTTGGTTTGTGTTGTTTATTTGTTTGGTTATACGAATGGATTTTTAAGTAACACACAAATTTGTATTAAGTTAAAAGAAAAATGGATTAATCGAGCTGAGCTTTGGTGATATTTAAAGTAGCAAACGTACGTTAAAATGGGAAATAATTATCATTCGTGATTCCTTGTCGTGAGGATAATTGAGTCGTGAAATAATATAAATATGTTGTTAAGAGATTTCGTAAAAGATTTGGCCAAAGTAAACAAGCATGAGCCAGTTATATTTAAATAGAATTTACGAAGTTAGGCTTGAATTAGTTCATGATTTGGAATAACAGGTACGCATGCAAGTGTGATTTTAAAGGATGTGAATTTATGTTACAACATCCGTTTCATAACATAGTTGAATAAAAGCAAAAAAATTTAGCCCGTAAAAATGGATAGTTGAATGGTGACGATAGATTACTTGTGTTAATCATCAAAAAAAATTAAGAGGGGAAATTTACGGGATGTTATATATATATAGGTTTCTTTTTATTAGGTCTACTTGCTAGATTCCTTCCTAGTAAGATTTTTATTTTTATTTTTATAGGTTTCTTTAGTCTATCTTTTTGTTCGTTCCTTTGTTCGTAACCTTTGCCATCCCCCCATCATGGAAGGTGGTAATCTCTTTATCCCATCAACCCACCACAACAAAACCATCCACAAAACCCACCACAACCAAACTAACCTCCTAGACCCCGAACTTTAGGGGAGTACTCCCGTCCTAGCCACCAAGGCTATCGAAATACCATTGAGCTCACTCAAGGAGCCAATGTGTCTCCCTTGCGATCCGACACCATCCGGTTGGTGCAAAGCAGATGTGCATTCCGTGGACTTCGTTCCGAAGATCCTAATCAACATCTCAAGGATTTTCTCAAAATCGCAGATTTAATAGACCTTGATGTTGGAACTCGAGAGACGACCCGATTGCGCCTCTTCCAATTCTCTCTACGTGACCAAGCTAGTCAATGGCTTGAGCGTTTACCCGCGGGATCCATCACCTCTTGGGATGATCTCACCACTCGTTTCCTTGCTCAATTTTTCCCACCGGGGAGAACTACTAAGCTTAGAAATGACATCTTGATGTTCCAACAATGTTAAGGTGAAACTCTCTATGAAGCATGTACTCGTTTCAAGGACTTACTCCAAAAAGTCCCTCATCATGGCATAGATCTTTGGCTCCAAATCCAAATTTTTGACTACCATGTCGACTTCCATACCAAATGCACCATTGATCAAGCCGCCGGAGGTAGATTGCGTGACAAGGACGCCACAGATTCATGGGAAATCATTGATGAACTTGCATTCGATGATAATGAATTATGGGAGGTTGCCCATGTCGTTGACTCTGCCGTCAGTGCAATCTCATTATCAGGAGGGACCACTCAACTTTCTGAAGAAAACCTCTGTGAACTTGAGAAAAAAGTTGACTATCTCATGGAACAATTGCACAAACCGTTGAAGAACCATCAAAATCCCAATCATTAGGGTACTATCTTAAGCATGATATAAATGAGAAAACAATAACCAACTGGATAGAGGGCGACGGACGTAACCGATCTTCCAAAAGGGACTCTGAAGGAGAAGAAGTAGGGGAGGATGATTATGATACCGTGCCTGGGGGGCCGTTATACGAAGAGTTACTTAAGCAAAAAGTGGCTACGAAGCAGATGGCTTATGGGAACTTTGAAGTACCAGCTAGCATTGGGAAATCGCAATATTTGGATGCTTTCGCCGATCAAGGATCAGAGGTGAACCTGATACCTTTAACTATCTATACCCAACTCACCAATGAAATGCCGGCCACCACCCGCGTTAGGCTATCCTTCGCTAATCACTCTTATGTGTATCCTTTAGGAATTGCAGAGGATGTGCTGGTCAATGTAGCAGGTTTCATGTATCCCGTCAATTTCATGATTATCGATGATAAAGAAAATGGGTGTATGCCAATAATCATTGGAGCACCATTCCTTACCACAGCAAGAGCTGTTATCAAGTATGAAAAAGGAAAAATTGAACTTAAGTTAGGAAAAAGAAAGATTCACTTCCCCATGACCCCAAGATATGTGCGAGAAAGCATGATGGAAAGGAGGTTCAAAAATAACGCCGGCACACCGCATAACCATGTTCAAGAAAAAATCCATGCATGGGAAACAAGGATTAAAAGCTACAAAGAAACTACGCTTGAGAGATGCAAAGGTAGTGATAAAGTTCATGTCGAATTCGAGCGCAATCAGCCGATAGAGAATCATACCCCATTCATCGAAGGAGACTTAGTACTCCTAAGACATTTAGGGATGAAGGAGCCTCCTGATAAATCAAACTCTTGGTGGTATGGACCATTCACGATCAAAAACTTAGGTCACAATGGAGTAGCACTCTTGAACAGCGAAAGGGGTGGGGAAATAACTATGAATATCAAACGATTGAGTCATTACCACCTGAATGACGTGGATTCTGTTGATAAGGGTTACATCATATTACGAGATGAGGTCACATAATAGCCCATGACTTTGAGTCTAGCTACAAGACTCGTAAATAAAGAAAAGCGCTTCGTGGGAGGCAACCCGTGTTTTATTTGTTTTGTTTGTTTGTTTGTTTGATTTTATTTGTTTCCGTATGCATGCTTTATTTTTATTGTTTTTGGATCATGTTTCATAATAAATTGTGAAAATGCTTTACCTTGTTGTTTGTCTTAACTTCATGAAAAGGTATTTCGCAAAAGCTAAGTGTAAGGGAAATCTTAATTTATTTCTAAGAACGGAATTGAACATGAGCCACAACAATATTAAATGAACATGTATATTAGTATTTGTTTGAGTCAAATGCTTGTATCGAGTCATAATGATGTTATCCAGGATTTTCCAGGAATTAAGGCGTAAGTTTTTTCAGAAATTTTCCGGAAAATTAACATAAGATTTCTGTCAGAACACTCTGACGACGTCAGGATCATAACCTGACGGCTTCAGGTGTAAAAATTCTGAAAATTTTTGCAAGTTTTGTTTTTCTAACGGAGTCTTAAAGTTTTTGTTAATTCTTTAGTTTTATAAACTCCAGGAAATCTGCAAACATTCATTCCACAAGCATTATATCCTTATATATATATAGATTGCCACAGATTTTACACGAGGTTTGCCATGATTGTTTTCTCAGGTTTAACAGGTTATATTGGACAAGAAGATGATTTATATTTTTGGAGGGAAGCTTTCAACGTTCATTTTCTTGGAGGAGGATTTAACCATGTTATCCATTTATCCACACCGAACGAATCAGGGGAGTATTTGTTTTCATCCTTTTACCTTCATTACTTTTACATCCTTTTCATTGAACATTGGGGACAATGTTCAGCCTAAGTGTAAGGGGAAGGTAAATGATGATACCTTAGAGAATACAGTTACGCTTGACTGCTTGAGTTTGTTTGTTTAATAGTAGGTGTGTAATAAAACTAAGAGAAATACTTTTTAGGGAAATTTTAGCACCAAATTAAAATTTTTTTACAACATTTTGGAGTGAAGCTTTAGCCTTAATGAGCGTATCATGGATAGGAGTTGTATGACTAGCACAAAAACCGTACCACTCAAAAAAATTTTCCACCCAAATATGTGAGGTTCGCCTTTATATTTGTTAGAAAAAGCATTCATTATTAGTGCTTATGAGTGTACCGGTAGTACTTAGATTCTAGAACCTGCATTAGTGATGCATCCCGAGATCGCTAGTGAGACTACATTCGCGTAGTAGGATTTACTACATCATAAGAGGCATTAGGATCACCTTTGTATTAAACCCGTATCATAATTACTTGACCAATAAAGTCATAATCACTTGACTAGTAAAGTCAACTAATTTTTCCCACACCTTTGCGTTGTACTCATTTTTAGTACACGATACCCCTTGTACACTCCTCCGAGCCTATCTTTTTCGTTTCAAACTTTAAGCATTTTACTTAAAGGAAGAATTTGTTTACAATCCACCCCAAATGTACACCCAAATCGCCTTAGCCTTTCATGTATGCACTCATCTTTAGTGCGTTATTGTTATTTGTTTAAACCCTTACTTAATTGTCTAATTGATTACATGGTTGCTAAGTCAAGTCATATCTTGTGCATATTGTTTTGGGACGATTGGGACTCATGGGTAAAGTACTATTGTTATGGAGTAATGGGGAAGAACATCATATATTACCCTTATATGTGCGTTAATCTTAAAAAGTACTCCAAGTGTTTTGATTATCTTGATTCGAGTAATTAGAATAGTTGATTGTAAAGTATGTAAAAGTTCAAGTGTAAGGGGAATACAAATCCCCTATGATTTATTATTTTGGATGGTAGGGGGGGAGTGTATGCAAAAAAAAAAAAAAAAAAAAAGAAAAAAAAAAAAGAAAAAAAAAGGACTACCATCCCGTTTCCTTCTATGTTTATTTTATGTTTTTGTTAGTTTTTTATTAGCTTAAGTCGAGTCGAGTCTTGGCTTAGTAACGCCACATTGTACATGTAATTAACCAAGATGATTAACTCGCCACCAGTATATATTGCCTTTATCCAATAAAACCGTGTTTATCATATCCCTACACCTCACGTTATAACCTTTTAAAAGACCTCTTTCATAGTTTATCCTAGGTGCTTACGCCAAGTGGTGGAGGTTTGCTCCTTTCCCAAGCCTATGGTAATCTATTTTCTATGACAGGTAGTAAGAGATGTTTTCCATTTTCATAATGTGATATATACTTTATTACACCCGAGAGATATGAGTATCTAAACACTATTTGTGAGGTGCTAGTGTATAATTTCCGTGCTCGTTTTTGGTTGAAGTGGAACGATTATTTGTTGCAATTACTTTTATATTAGTGTTAAATGACCCCTAACTTGTATTTTGATTAGAATAAAAGTGCAATTGCTTGAGGATAAGCAAATCTCAAGTGTAAGGGTATTTGATGAAGCGAAAAGTGTACCGCTTTTGGGGGGTCATTTAAGGCCAAAGTCGAGATTATTTGATCAAATATTGCCCTAAATCGTTTCTTTTGTCATTTTAGGTACTTTTGAGAGGAAATTTGCAAAAGGTAGCATTTTGGACATTTTTGGAGCGAAAAAGTAAAGAAAACGACAAAGTCTCAAAACATGCTGGAAATTGCACTTGACAGCGTCATGAATTGACAAAGAGGTGGATAAATCAATTACACGTGACGCGCCAGAATGTTTTCTGAAGAACTCGTGATGGCGTCACGTTATAAGTTGTCAAGGTCGTCATGAGTAAATGCGAAGAGAGACGGCCCAGAGAAAATAAGGAGTGACGGCGTCAGAAGTAGATCTAGGCAATACGAGTTTATTTTGGTGGTGAGTTGACGGCGTCACACCTATCTCTTGACGCCGTCAGAATACAAAATCTATGTATATTTTTCTAGTTTCCATTCATTGTGTGCAACTTTGAAGGGAGAAACCCTAGACGAAATTTACAGATATTTTAAGGGTTTCAACCCCTTGTTTCATCCATGCTTAATTGAAGATAAGTATCTTATCAAATCATTCATTATGTCTATGTGTTGTTTGATTATATCTTACGCTTGTCTTCTCTTTAACATGCTAGGCTAGGTTTTCTTTGTGTTTGCTTAGATGTAATGAAACTTAGATATTGATTATGGGTTGGTTGTTTGCTTATAATTGTTGTGGATGAATGAATTCAATGTTAGGCTTAAGAAAATTGGCAGACTTCCATTTGGTAACTTTCTTGAACGTCTTAAGAAACATGATCGGAGGTGTACTACGATATATTGGTTGTATTTAATATGTAGGTAACTACTAATGAGGCCATGTTAGGAGCTAGTAGTCGGCCCGACATAGGAAGAGTTAGAAGCTTATAGAGTTAGGGAAGATCGTGCACGGCCCTACAAATGGTATTAAGGAATATAACCCGTCATCCATGCAATTGTAACAAACTAATCAACCTGTAAAAGATAGTTAGGGAGTAGTGAAATCTAAGTAAACACATTTTCTCTCATTATTGTTTTCACCACAATTAGTTTAAGTTTAGTTTATTTTATTTTGATTGCATCTTTAGTTATTTAGGTTAGTTGATTAGCAACTAATTCCGCCCACTCCTTCCAAAACCAAGATTTTACTTGCTTTCAATAAAATATAAAAATACAAAAAGAATCATCCCTCATCTCTAGACTTAGTTTTAGTGTGTTTTAACCCTAGAAACCACTATTCTTTGAGTTAAACGATCAATCCCCCGGTACTTGTCACTATACTATACTACAACGGTCATGTACACTGCCTGGTGGGGATTGCATGTTTCTTAAGATCCCGTGAGAGGTAAAACCTTTTGCGAGGGCACAATTCCACGCATCAGTAAAGAATGCTCTAGCTGATTTAGGGGCAAGCATCAACCTCATGCCTTATTCCATGTTCCTCAAACTAGGGTATTCCGGATTGAAACCAACCCGTATGAACATCCAATTAGCTGATAGATCAGTCAAATACACTTTGGGGATATGCGAGAACGTGCTAGTTAAAGTAGGTAAGTTTAAATTTCCGGTCGACTTTGTAATCTTGGATATGGTGGAGGATGACCTAGTGCCCATCATCTTAGGGAGACCATTTCTTGCCACTGCTCGTGCTGTCATTGATGTTCGTGACGGCAAGTTAACCTTGCGAGTAGGAGCCGGCAGCTTAACCTTTGATATTAAGGATACAATGAACCTTTCTCTCAAAGTAACTAACCGGCTATATTTCATCGGAGAGGTCGATGAATTAACCGATGTCATTGACAACTGTGTTGATGAACAAATCGATGAAGGCTGGTTGCGGGACGAAGCGTTCCTTCCCATAATTAAGAAGGAGAATATAGAGGGTGTCAGCGCAGTCTCCTTCTATTCCGGACGAGAGGACACTGAACCACTCGAGCTTCGTAAACCCGAAAACAAATTGAAACCCTCAATTATCGAGCCACCCAAGTTAGAACTCAAAGAACTCCCAAACCACTTAGAATATGCTTTCCTCTAGGGAGAAGATCGACTGCCAGTAATCATAAATTCTTCCCTTGAAGATGGGCAAAAAAATAAACTCCTAGGAGTTTTGAAGAAATATAAGGGAGTCACTGCATGGAGTGTTGCCGACATTTAGGGGATTGAATCGACCTTCTGCACGCATAAAATCCTTATGGAAGAAGATTATAAACTAGCTGTCCAACCCCAGAGGCGAGTAAATCCCAACATTAAGGAGGTTGTAAAAAAGGAAGTCATCAAACTCTTGGATACACGGCTAATCTACCCAATTGATAGTCCGTGGGTTAGTCCTGTACAAGTCGTACCGAAGAAAGGAGGGATGACTGTGGTGAAAAATGACAATGGTGAATTGGTGCCCCAAAGGACAGCCATTGGTTAGCGTGTGTGCATCGATTATAGAAAGCTAAATGATGCCACCCGAAGGGATCACTTTCCTCTCCCATTCATAGACCAAATGTTGGAAAGATTAGCAGGGCATGAGTACTATTGTTTCTTGGATGGGTTCTCAGGTTATTTCTAAATCCCCATAGTCCCTGAGGACCAAGAAAAGACCACGTTTACCTGCCCATATGGAACATTCGCCTATAAGAGAATGCCTTTCAGGTTATGTAACGCTCCCGCCACTTTTCAGCGATGTATGACCGCAATCTTTCACGAGTTAATGGAAGACAGCAAGGAAGTTTCATGGATGATTTCTCAGTCTTTGGGAACTCTTTCGATTGCAGTCTCGCTAACCTCGAAAAAATGCTCAAACGTTTCAAGGAGACCAACTTGGTCCTAAACTATGAAAAATGCCATTTTATGGTAACAGAAGGGATTGTGCTAGGATACAAAGTCTTAGGAAATGGAATTGAGGTGGACCGAGCAAAAATTGAAGCTATATCTAAGCTACCTTATCCAACTACAGTCAAGGCAATACGTAGCTTCTTGGGTCATGCTGGTTTCTATAGGAGATTCATTAAAGACTTCTCTAAAATAGCTCGGCCAATGACTTAGTTGCTTGTAAAGGATGCCCCTTTCGATTTCTCTCAAGAATGTAAGGATGCATTCTATCGGCTGAAGCAGGAACTCACACAAGCCCTGATCATGGTTACACCTAATTGGGAATTGCCCTTCGAAATCATGTGCGATGCTAGCGACTATGCTGTTGGAGCAGTATTAGGCCAAAGGCTTAACAAACAGTTCCAACCAATATACTATGCTAGCAAAACTATGAATCCTGCTCAAGAGAACTACTCCATCACTGAAAAGGAACTATTGGCCGTAGTATTCGCTTTTGATAAATTTCGCCAATATATTGTCCTTTCAAAAACGGTCGTCTTTACAAATCATTCGGCTCTTCGATACCTTTTTGCTAAGCAAGACGCTAAACCTCGAATAATTCGGTGGATCTTGTTGTTACAAGAGTTTGATGTTGAAATTCGTGATAAGAAGGGGGCATTGAATCTCGCTGCTGATCACCTCTCTCGTCTCGAAAATCCCAGCCTTAGTGAATTTGACAAGAGTGAGATTCGGGATTCATTCCCTGAAGAGCAGCTCATGTCAATAACTGATTTTGAGCCATGGTACACGGATTATGCTAACTTTTTGGCAAGCAGAATTATTCCGGAACACTTGAACAAACACGAAAGAAAAAGGTTCTTCGCCCAATTAAAATACTACTTTTGGGATGAACCTTTCTTGTTCCAAAGATGTCCTGATCAAGTAATCAGGTGCTGTGTTTCGGAAAAAGAGGCAATGAAGATCATAAAAGAATGTCATTTAGGCCCCTCTGGGGGGCATCATGGAATGAACACCACTGCACGAAAAATTTTTGATGCAAGATTCTATTGGCCTACAATATTTCGTGATGTAAATGGAATGATACAAGCATGCGATGCATGTCAACGAGCTGGGAATATCTCAAGAAGGGATGAAGCCCCTCAGAAGTTTATACAAGTTTGTAGGTTTTCGACGTTTGGGGAATATATTTCATGGGCCCTTCCCATCTTCAGGGGGAATGAATACATCTTAGTGGCCATTGATTATGTTTCAAAATGGGTAGAGGCACAAGCCCTTAGGACCAACGATGCTAGGGCAGTTATTCATTTCTTAAAGAAACTATTTGCTAGGTTCGGCATTCCTAAAGCTCTCATTAGTGACAGGGGAACCCATTTTTTCAATGCATAAATGGAAAAGGTCATGAAAAGATATGGAGTCTTGCACCGATTCTCCACCGCTTATCACCCTCAAACCAACGGTCAAGTTGAAAACACCAATAGAGCGATTAAGGGAATACTAGAAAAGACGGTCAATCAAAATAGAAAGGATTGGTCATTTAAACTCGATGAGTCTTTATGGGCATTCCGGACTGCCTACAAAACACCTATTGGAACGACCCCGTTCCGCATGGTTTATGGCAAGGCATGTCACCTTCCAGTAGAACTGGAACACAAGGCATATTGGGCACTTAAGGCATGTAATTTGGATTATACGGTTGCAGGAACGAATAGGTTCTTACAACTCCAGGAGCTTGATGAATTAAGACTGGAAGCGTATGAATCCTCCGTTACATATAAAGAAAGGGCAAAAATATGGCATGACCAACAAATTAAGAGACCTAAGGAGTTCTCAGAAGGAGACAAAGTTCTACTGTATAACTCTCGTTTAAGGTTGTTTCCTGGGAAACTTAAATCTAGAAGGTATGGACCTTTTACCGTGAAAAGATCCTCTAAAACAGGAGTTGATGTGTTAATGGATGATGAGAGTAGAGAATTCACTGTGAATATACAATGCGTTAAGCATTATCAAGAAAATGGTAATGAAATGATCAATGAGAAGGACATAACATTTGATGACGAGGTCACGTAATAGCCCATGACCTTGAGTCTAGCTACAAGACTCGTAAATAAAGAAAAGCGCTTCTTGGGAGGCAACCCAAGTTTTATTTGTTTGATAGTTTGTTTGTTTGTTTGTTTGGTTTTATTTGTTTCCACATGCGTGTTTTATTATTATTGTTTGTGGATCTTGTTTCAAAATAAATTGTGAAAATGCTTTACCTTGTTGTTTGTCTTAACTTCATAAAAAGGTATTTCGCAAAAGCTAAGTGTAAGGGAAATCTAAATATATTTCTAAGAACGGAATTGAACATAAACCACAACAATATTAAATGAACATGCATATTAGTATATGTTTGAGTCAAATGCTTGTATCGAGTCATAATGATGTTTTGCAGGAATTCCAGGAATTAAGGCGCGAGTTTTTCCATAAATTTTCTGGAAACTTAACATAAGATTTCTGTCAGAGCACTCTGACGGTGTCAGGATTATAACCTGACGGCGTCAGGTGTAAAAATCTGAAAATTTTTGCAAGTTTTGTTTTTCTACCGGAGTCTTAAAGTTTTTGTTAATTCTTTAGTTTTATAAACTCCAGGAAATCTGCAAACATTCATTCCACAAGCATTATATCCTTATATATATAGATTGCTGCCGATTTTATTCAAGGTTTGCCATGATCGTTTTCTCAGGTTTAATAGGTTATATTGGACAAGAAGATGATTTATATTTCTGAAGGGAAGCTTTCAACGTTCATTTTCTTGGAGGAGGATTTAACCATGTTATCACATTATCCACACCGAACGAATCAGGGGAGTATTTGTTTTATTCTTTTACCTTCGTTACTTTTACATCCTTTTTATTGAACATTGGGGACAATGTTCAGCCTAAGTGTAAGGGGAGGGCAAATGATGATACCTTAGAGAATACAATTGCACTTGAGTTTGTTTGTTCAATAGTAGGTGTGTAATAAAACTAACAGAAATACTTGTTAGGGCAATTTTAGTGCCAAATTTAAATTTTTTTACAACATTTAGGAGTGAAGCTTTAGCCTTAATGAGCGTCTCATGGATAGGAGTTGTATGATTAGCTCGAAAAACCGTACCACTCAAAATTTTCCACCCCAAATATGTGAGCTTCGCCCCTAGATTTGTTAGGAAAAGATGCTTAAGAGTGTACCGGTAGTATTTAGATTCTAGAACTTGCGTTTGTGATGCATCCCGAGACCGCTAATGAGACTACATTCGTATAGTTAGGATTTACTACATGATAAGTGGCATTAGGATCACCCTTGTGTTTAAACCCGTATTATAATTAGTTGACCAATGAAGTCATAATTACTTGATTAGTAAAGTCAATTAATTTTTCCCACACTTTTGCGTTGCACTCATTTTTAGTGCACGATACCCCTAGTACACCCCTCCGAGCCTATCTTTTTCGTTTCTAACTTTAAGCATTTTTCTTAAAGGAAGAATTTGTTTACAATCCACCCCAAATGTGCAAGCAAATCGCTTTAGCCTTCCTTGTATGCACTCATCTTTAGTGCATTATTTTTACATGTTTAAACCCTTAGTTAATTGTCTAATTGATTACATGTTTGTTAAGTCGAGTCATATCTTGTACATATTGTTTTGGGATTATTGGAACTCATGGGTAAAGTACTAGTGTTATGGAGTAATGGGGAAGAACATCATTTATTACCCCCAAATGTACGTTAATCTTAAAAAGTACTCCAAGTGTTTTGATTATCTTAATTCCAGTCATTAGAATATTTAATTGTAAAGTATGTAAAAGTTCAAGTGTAAGGAGAATGCAAATCCCTATGATGTATTATTTTGGATGGTAGGGCAAGAGTATGCAAAAAAAAAAAAAAAAAAAAAAAAAAAAAAAATAGAAAAGAAAAAGAGAGAAAAAAAATATGGACTACCATACCGTTTCCTTTTATGTTTCCTTTTATGTTTTGTTAGTTCATGATTAGCTTAAGTCGAGTCAAGTCTTGGCTTAGCAACGCCACATTGTACATGTAATTGACCAAGATGATTAACTCGCCACCAGTAAATATTGCCTTTATCCAACAAAACCGTGTTTACCATATCCTTACACATCACATTATAACCCTTTAAACGACCTCTTTGATTGTTTATCCTAGGTGCTTTTGCCAAGTGGTGGAGGTTTGATCCTTTCCCAAGCCTATGGTAATCTATATGCTATGACAGGTAGTGAGAGATATTTTTCATTTTCATATTGTGATATATACTTTTATTACACCCGAGAGATGTGAGTATCTAAACACTATTTGTGAGGTGCTAGTGTATAATTTCCGTGCTTGTTTTTGGTTGAAGTGGAACGATTATTTGTTGTAATTACTTTTATATTAGTGTTAAATGACCCCTAGCTTGTATTTTGATTAGAATAAAATCGCATTTGCTTGAGGACAAGCAAATCTCATGTATAAGGGTATTTGATGAGACAAAAAGTGTATCGCTTTTGGGGGTCATTCAAGCCAAAAGTCGAGATTCTTTGATCAAATATTGCCCTAAATCATTCCTTTTGTCATTTTAGGTACTTTTGATGAGAAATCTGGAAAAGGAAAAATTTTGAACGTTCTTGGAGCGAAAAAGTGAAGAAAACGACAAAGTCTCAAATTCATATTGGAAAATGTACCTGACGGCGTCAGGATATGCTTATGACGCCGTCACCCTTTGACAAAGAGGTGGATAAATCAAGTTACATGTGACGCACCAGAGAGTTTTTGGAGAAATTATACATAACGGTGTCACCAAGGCCGTCAAGAGCAATTTGCATGTGACAGGCAAGACCAAGTTTACACATGACGACGTCAGAAGTGGGGCTAGACAATACGATGATAATTATGGCGGTGAGTTGACGGCGTCAGAACTTACTCTTGATGCCGTCAGACCTTATAATCTATATATAGTTTTTGATTTTTCATTCATTGTGTGCAACTTTGAGAGGAGAAAACCCTAGATGAATTTTACTATATTTTTGAGGGTTTTAAACCCTTGTTTCATCCTTGCTTAATTAAAAATAAGTTTTCCAATAATCATTCAATATGTCTATGTGTTGTTTGATTCTATCTTATGCTTGTCTTATTTTTAACATGCTAGGCTAGGTTTTCTTTGTGTTTGCTTAGATGTAATGAAACTAAGATATTGATTATTGGTTGGTTGTTTGTTTATAATTGTTGTGGATGAATGATTTCGATGTTAGGTTTAAGAAAACTGGCAGACTTCCAATTGGTAACTTGCTTGAACGTTTTAAGAAACATGATCGGATGAGTACTACGATAAATTGGTTATATTTAATGCATAGGTAACTACTAATGAGGCCATGTTAAGAGCTAGTAGTCGGCTCGACATAGGAAGAGGTAGAAGCTTATAAAGTTAGGGAAGATCGTACACGGACCTACGAATGGTATTAAGGAATATAACCCGTCATCCATGCAATTGTAACAAGCTAATCAACCGGTAAAAGATAGCTAGGGAGTAGTGAAATCTAAGTAAACATATTTATCTTATTATTGTTTTCGCCACATTTACTTTAAGTTCATTTTATTTTATTTTGTTTACAATTGTAGTAATTTGGGTTAGTTGACTAGCAACTAATTCCGCCTACTCGTCCAAAACCCGAGATTTTTACTTGCTTTCCATAAAACTAGCAGGGTACCCGCGCGTTGCGGCGGCGGGTACTCTGAAATTATATTTTTCGGTGAAATATGTATTTTACTTTATTATGTTTTTTTGATAATAAATTTACGGATATCAAGAATTTCGTTTAGCCCAAACTCGTTCGGGCTCGAGCCCGTTGGGCCCGTTTGGCCCGCATCCGTTCGGGCTCAAGCCAATTTGGCCCGTTACCCGTTCGGGCTTGAATAATGTGCTTTATTATTTGTATTAGTGACATTTAATGCTGGAATTGTGTTTAATTTGGTTATACAATATGCTTGATAATTTGTATTTCTTATGTAAGGGGTGTTTTAATAATTGTATTAATTGTATTTATTAACCAATTTATTAATTGATTACATTAAATAGCATTAATGTTTTTTTAATGTGTGCATTAAAGTGGTGTACAGTTTGCTTCTTTTCTTGTAAGTCTGAAAATTGTGTGCATTAAAGTGGTGTACACTATGCTTCTTTTCTTGTAACTCATAAAAAATTACAAGCATGTATGCATCTTTCCTATTAAAGAAATGTTTTTGGTCTTAAACATTTTAAGACTTCTAAATATAGATGTCCTAAATACATTATAAGGTAGTATAGATATAAAAATACAAAAAGAATCATCCCTCACATCTAGACCTAGTTTAATTGAGTTTTAACCCTAGCGAACATTATTCTTTGAGTTGAATGATCAATCCCCCGGTACTTGCCACTATACTATACTACAACGGTCAGGTACACTGCCATGTGGGGATTGCAAGCTTCTCAAGATCCCTTGAGAGGTAAAACCTTTTGCAAGGTTGCAAAACCATGCATCAACGTTAGTAAAGAGCTAACACACTAAAACCTTGGTGAACATACAGGGGTATATTAGTCATTTCATACAATAATACCCTTGACCGACGGCAAAACTAACCGGCGTTAGCAAAAAGTAACTCTCGGTGGCTTTTTTGCACTTATCCGTAATGTGGGTGGTTTTTTTGCACGCCTTAATGTCTCGGTGGCTTTCTTGCACTTTCCCGATAGGTTAGGGACTAAATTTGTAGTTTACCCTATTTCAAACTAAGCTTGAGTCCAACATTAACTAGTCGAGCTATAAAGTCGAGCTTGGATAGCTAGCTCACTAGTAACTTGCCTAAAATTACTTAAATCGTCCTAAAACCTTCATCCACGCTCTCAAAATCGGCATAACTGTTAGGATCTTAGACCCACTACAAAAGATCACACACGATAGCCAAATATTGAAGAAAACGGAAAACAAACACAACATACGACGATATACCGGTTAAACCCCTCAAGCCTAATCCACTAGAAAAACTTACTAAAGATTTACGATTATAAGAATGGAGATGCTCAAACTTCTCTCTCTCTCTCTCTCTCTCTCTCTCCCTCTCTCTCTCTCTCTCTCTCTCTCTCTCTCTCTCTCTCTCTCTCTCTCTCTCTCTCTCTCTCTCTCTCTCTCTCTCTCTCTCTCTCTCTCTCGTTTTTCTCTTTTCTGGAATTATGGAAACCCTACATAATCATCCTCTATATATAGGCTAAACACAACCACTTTCCTAATTTGATAATACCAAATTAAAAACTATTCTCCTTATTTTCCAAGTTAAATTCCAAGTCTCTTATTTATGGAATAATGAGTTATATCTAATAAATCCTCCTTTGACTCGAAATCCTTAATACTTCATCCTTATCCGCGAAATTCACTATTTTCTCGGTCTTCATCTTCTCTTTATTGCTTTCGCAATGAGTCCTCCCTTTCAAAGATTCTTCTTCCTAGTAACATGGATTATTTGGTTCTTTACGACCTCAAATAACTAGTCGATCTCTCTTGTAAACCTTGCAAGTTTTTTTTTTCAAAATAACAGTACCCACGAGAAGTCAACACAGCGAGTGAAAGAATATTCCTAGCTGCATCCTAAACGTACTTCACATTCAACGTGGTTTTCACACATGATGCTTATATTACAATGTATGAAAAACTAGAAGGGGGTTGAATAGTTTTACTGCTTTTAAATTTAATTTGCTTTGATAACTATATGTGAAATCAACTATTGCAAATAATAAAACAATAAGTAAAGTGCAAGTAAAGAAAGAAACGATCAAACCACAACACAGATGTTTATAGTGGTTTGATCAACAAGGACTCTTTTTCCTTTCTCTACTCCACTCCCCGAGTATCCAACTCGAAAGTATCCTTCACTAGTCAACAAGCTCCTTTAACCGGCGGGGAAAACCTTACACGTCGCTTATACAAGATTACCGACACAAAGCTAGACGTCAAGTTCTTTTATAAGGGTACAACCACTCCCGTCACTCTTTGTATTTTAAGGACTAAAATACTAACCGATCACTTTTGAATAAATACAATCAATAGATGTATAAATAACAAGAATTCACACAATGATAAACTAACAAATCTTGCAACTCAATGTTGAAACTTGTAAGTCTTTTGGATGAAGTTGTGATCTTCATGCTACAAAAGAATCTCACTAAAATGAAATGTGATTTAGTTAGATATAATAGATGAGAGTATGTATGCTAATGTATGATTGTAAGTGATTAGAAAACAACTTGGTGTGGCTTGCTATTTATAGGCAAATGTTGCCAGCAAGCCACGGATACGACACCCTTTTGAGGGTTTTGTCCGTTATGAAGTTTGGTTCCACGTCTTTAGGCGTAGCGTGCAATAAAACATGATAAGGCGTGATAAAGCGCGCTATAGCGCAAGGCGTGTCGCCTTTTTTGAAGCTTTTAAATTTTTATTTATTTTTTATTTTTTTATAAAGATTTATTGGACTTAAGCTTATTTACAAGTATTTATTCGGGCATAGTAAATTCATAACTGAGTTTTAAGCCTATTAGCTAACTAATTAATATTGACAACTCTATAAATATTTTTTGCCGCTTTGACTCATGCATAGCGCGAGGTGGGGCCTTCACGTTACGAAACAGGTCAAGGCGTCGTCTTTAGGCGTAGCGTACAATAAAGCATGATAATGCGTGATAAAGCGCGCTATAGCGCAAGGCGTGACGCTTTTTTTTAAGCTTTTAAGATTTTATTTTATTTTTTAATTTTTTTAAAGAGATTTATTGGACTTAAGCTTATTTACAAGTATTTATTCGGGCTTAGTAAATCAATAACTGAGTTTTAAGTCTATTAGCTAACTAATAGTCTAATATTGATAACTCTATAAATATTTTTTGCCGCTTTAAATCACGCCTTAAAAACGCTATAACGCAACACCTCACGTTAAAACTTGAAGCTTGGCTATACCGATACGCCACGCTTCACGCTATTTATAACCTCGTTTATTATCGAAAAATACCGTTTATCATAAAAACCTAAAATCAGAAAATCGTTAAATGATTATTCGTCTTTGGGTCCACTGCTTTGCACGAGTATTTGTTGTAAGACCTTTAACTTTTTCAAGTTAAATTCCTCGATCTTTAGAAAAAATCTGACAACTTATCATTTTTAAACTAAATACTAACAGTTGAGTTATTCTACAAACAAAACATTTCTCACATACCAAAGGACTCATCCCCACCATCCATCTAAAAAGGAAATCAATGGTTGAGATTAAAAATATTTTATTATTTCACCCATTTTTTATAATTTAAATATCTCTTAAACTGTTAATCGTTATGCGAAAATAATTACACCATCGCGACGGGCATTTAATTATCTTTCTATAGACGGGCACTTTGATATACTTTCGAAAAAAAAAAAATCGTTTTTTTCACGTTTTTTTTTCCTGGCCGAAAAAAAAATCATATATGATATTGCATATCATATATGATATGCAATATCATATATGATATTACATATAATATCATATATGATATTATATGTAAAATCATATATGATATTGCATATCATATATGATTTTACATATAATATCATATATGATATTACATATCATATATGATATGTAATATCATATATGATATTATATGTAATATTATATATGATTTTTTTCGGCCACGAAAAAAAAAACGTGAAAAAAACGAAAAAAAAAAATTTTGTCAAAAATATATCAATTAGCTTATCTATAGAAAGATAATTAAATGTTCGTCGTAACGGTATATTTTTTTTCGCTTAACGATTAACGGTTTGAAAGATATTAATATTTGAAAAAAAACGATGAAAGTGGGTTTTTTAAATTGTTGGGATTAATCTCATCCATTAGATCAAATAAAGATGGAGGAAAGATGGAGGGTGGAAATTAGTCCCTTGGTATGTAAAAAAAGTTTGGTCTTCAAAATGATCTTTACTCAAATACTAATCCCACACGCTTGTATCTTATCAATATTATTTTTTCGCATGATACTTTGTTTTATTGTTAGTATGGTATATACTTTTATTTTTTTGAAATGACGTCTAAAAGTTTATACAAAAAGTTTCATATTTATCGAAGCACCAGACCGAATTTATATCCAAATGGGTATATTCCCGGTCCAAAAAGATAAAAACGTTTTCTTTTTTAAACTAACATACAGGTTTTTATCCTAGTTTGTTTGTCTACGTGTTGGTGTTTGATACTTTAAATTATTTTAAGTTTCTCTTCGTTCTATGTTTTAATTTTCTTCTTGTTTACTTTGCTTTTGTAAACAAGCATTATTTGAAGTAACAGAATAAAAATGCGTTTTACTTATGGCATCTGTAACAATTGAAAACGTTTGTTTATTTATAGTCATTAAATCTAGCTGTTCAATTCAATTTGGTGTATGTGTTTGCTTGCGTTAAAAAAAACTGTTCATCTTTTATTTTTCGTGTATAAACTTTAGCTTAGTTTTCGAAATACTATATAGCCCTTAAAATTGAACAAAGCGTATATGTTTTTTGTTTTTTTGTTTTATTTATTTATTAAAGTACCTCCTAATTCAGTGATGACTTTTAAGTTAAGGTTATACAGTTATTATACATGATTCTTTAATATACTTTCATCAAAGAAAATAGTTTCATGTTGTGGTGTTGTTATTGGATTTGTCGTAGTTTTAGTCCCACTGCATGTGTTTCTAAACTAATCGTTACCTCCTAATTCAGTGATGACTTTTAAGTTAAGGTTATACAGTTATTATACATGATTCTTTAATATACTTTCATCAAAGAAAATAGTTTCATGTTGTGGTGTTGTTATTGGATTTGTCGTAGTTTTAGTCCCACTGCATGTGTTTCTAAACTAATCGTTACACATTATAAAATTAATTCAAAGATTCACATGGACATCTAATTTTATTAATTAATAATAAGTGTAATTAATGTGACTGATATTTTATAATGTGCATGGTAATGAAGAGCAATTTAAAATAAAAAATAAAAAAATACTCTAAGCTTTAAATTTTAGATACCAAAATTTGACGAAATTCTAATTCTTTATTTCCTTTTTATTTATTTATTTATTTATTTTATTTTATTTTGGATTTAACATAAATCATCATCTTATAATTAAATAGGCTACAAACTACATTTTGTATACTTTTTTATAATATATATACGAGGCATGCAGAACCCGTGCTACGCACAGGCTTTTAATCTAATTGGTAATCTCGCGTATTGTTTTTGTGTATTGTCGAGTGAATTTGTATTTTTTAGTTTAGTATGTTGTATGAAACATTTTAGTTTGTTGTTTAAAAATATAAAAATGGTTGATATTGTTTTGGTTTTTTGGTCTTTATATTTTCTAAATGGGGTTGTCGTTATTAAATTGTCATACGCTTGATGTAATTTTCTTTGATTGTTTTGGCCTATTACGTAACCCAACAATAATCTTGCATTATATGATTTTTGCATGGTAATACGAAGCACGCTGGCTTTTTCTTATTTGTTATAGTGTAATTTGCGTTAATTATTTTTGTTATTAGGTTCGTAAGTTATGATTGTATTACATCTGTTGTAAGTATGTCATTAGGTGTTTGGTGATTTTTATATTTAATATTTTTATAACATATTAGTATTTATTTATAAAGTTTATGATTAAAAACTAAAGTTAGTTTCATCTCATTTTATTGTACAACTAATTTCATTGAAAATTAATATTAAAGTCTAACTAATATTAATAAATTTTATCAATAAACCCAATTCCAAATAGCTAACCAAATGAATATTAATTAACACACTATTAATAATTCCTAAAACCTTTTGAACTCCACTATTATGTCTTAAACTTAATTTTTTTTAATTTACAAATGCGTTCGAGCAAAAATTATGTACTTTTTCTTTTATATTCATTATTCAAGTTGCATGTTTACATATACTAATCACGCTAAAAAGTATCATTTAACCATTTAAATGTTGCTTTACATATATGCTCGTGCACATTTTCTTTAATCAATTCGCACATGTGAGCTACATCAATAGAAAACACACATAAATTACTTGTATATAAAAATGCTTTAACATAATACATATATCTATATATATTGCATTAGGTTAAATCATCAATTATTCTTGCAACCTTTTAAACTTCATCTCAATCAATAACCAACTTTTAATTCTCTACTAATTACTAAATATCATGTGATTAATTCCGGCAAGCCTTGCACTCGAGATATTGTATATACTTCACATTAAATGTACCGGTTTTATTTTTCGATAAAAGTTTGAACTTTTGCTTATGTTTAAAACTCAACTTTTTTATTTGATATTATAATTTACAAATGGCTTTGAGTCAAAATTATGTATTTTTTCCTTTCTATTCGTTACTCAATGTGATATTTTTAATATGTTGTATTTTGCTATTATGGTAAACTCACTTAATGAGCGTAAATATTGGTTTCTTACTATTGATTCTACATATAGAAAAAGAAAACACTTTGCGATGCGCGGACCTTCTTCTTTTCAATAATAATTCAATTGCACACAATAAATTCATTCTAATATTTATCAAAGAGCATTCGAAAGCATCTACTTACATAAACTAATCACCCTAAAAAGTATCATTTAACCATTTAAATGTTGTTTTACATACATGCTCGTGTACATTTTCTTGAATCAATTCGCACATGTGAGCTACATCAATAGAAAATGCACATAAATTACTTGTATATGAAAATGCATTAACATAATACATATATCTATATATATGCTTATCTATAACAAGCACCTAAATATGTATGAAATAAAGAAAATACTTGATATCCCAGTCTTTGGTTCCATTTATCTGAGCATGCATTATCTTGTGTGAGTTTCATGGTACCTGCATATGATAACTAAATTAAGAAAAAAAGAAGGCCGAGTTAATTATAAAGATCTAAAAGATGTGTGAATCATCTCCTAAATATTGCAAAAGAGAATTTACATACCGCTACCAACAATCAAAGATCTAAAAGATGTGTGAATCTGTACATACTAAATGTGAGGTTGGCCGGTTTATATAGGCATGAATTAGGTTATATCATTAATTATTCTTGCAACCTTTCGCAACCCTTGCACTTCATCTAACCGACTTTAATTCTATACTAAATGCCATGTGATCAATTCGGGCAACCCTGCACTTCATCTCCTTTCATGATTTTATAGTTATTATGAGGCTGCATTGAATTTCGAGCATTAGCTATCTTGTACTATATGCAATGGGACTCCATCTTGAGTATCTTGATTACTCCACATTAAAATGAATTTGATACAAAAAATGGAGCCTAAGATTACCTCTTCCCACTAATTACGACACATTCTTACTTTCATGTCCCTACCAACATTCCAAAACTCATGTTTTCATGAATAACAACATCAAATTTTATACATATTTGTAAGATCAAAATTAAAACAAATAATTTGTGAACTTCAATTAATACCATATAGTAACCATTGGTAAAGAGACTCTTAAATCCCTATCGGAAAACATAGATTAAAATAAATTCTCAAAATATTAATTTTGTCTAGTTATACTTTCCATCAATTCAACTTTGATTTTGTATTATTTCTAATGTTATGGGGTGGATACATTGCAACCTCTTAAACTGCTTAAGTAGAAGGAAAAAAATAAAATAAAAGCAAGATTCAAGTCACCATTAATATTCATAAAACCTTTGTCATACTAATTATAAACCTTGTTTACATATGATTTTCATTTTCTTGCATGCCTAATTTTTTGATAGTTCTTTCATAAATGTGGAGATGTTATCCACTCCGTCTCCATCTTCCACTTTGTTTTGTTATCAACATCTTGATATACCCCTTTAGCGTCACTAACCACTTATCAATACTTGTAAGAATAACATTAATAAACTACTAACCAACCCAAAATTTTAAAATAGGTTAGCAGATCTAACCCTCGGTTCCTTCTCAGGCAACAACACATCCATTTGTCTTTCATAAACTTCAAAGCTGGACTATCAACCGACTTCACATGCAAGAAATTTAACCATTTGCTTACCTTTGCACGTATACCCCCTTGCGTTAATCAAGTCAATATTTCTACATGAACCATTGCACGTAACATTAATATGCATAGTACACTTTCATTGGACGGAGAAATTTTACATTAACCAACTAAATTCAATTCCATAGGTGAGAAGTTACACCAAAAAGAAATTTATCACACTATAAGAAAAAATATGGAAAAACTATTTACTGAAAAAAAATGATCATGTCAATATTTATTTCAAAACTATTTATCTAATTAGCAAGCTTGTTAATTTACAGATCTTGAGCCATAAAAACAGATGGGGTACATATAAAGGTTACGGTTATTGATGCCAATGAGTTCAATGCCATCAATTGCTAGCATATGATCCATTTCATTCTCATCATGTGCCTAGAAACAAAAAGTAGAGATCAAAAGGAAATTGGTTAGTTTGTGTTGCACTGAATTTACACATAAATAATAATAAACTAACAGCAAACATGTGATTCATACAAAATCATCAAACTACACACAAATTAAAGTTTTATACACACACACACACACATACATCATTAACAAAGACCAAATAGTGTTATTTATAGTATTCAATTATTGTGGTTGAAGGGTTTGTACATTTATTTGAAGGCAAATGAAAGGATCAAATGAATAAATGAAAATAAAGGCTAGCAACACTTCATATGGTTTCATTCATTTACATTTGAAACACTAAATATACCTCATATGTACTTACCACTTAAGCATGAACATTAAATCAAGGTACTTACGCATGAAGCCTCCGCATAATGAAACTCTATTTTCTGCATTTAATCCCGAGCATTAGGTAACTTGTACTCTATGCAATCGTACATTTATTTGAAGGCAAATGAAAGGAGCAAATGATTAAATGAAAATAAAGTCTAGCAACACTTCATATGGTTTCAATTATTTACATTTGAAACACTAAATATATGTAACACCCCCAATTCATGATTGCAGGGGAATTCAAACTGGGTGTTACTCGACGGCACAATAGTCACCATGATAGAAAACGAACTCTAATTGAGTCGTTTTAAAAGATTTATCATTCAAATTATATAAATATCAGAGATTACAAAATGAGGTCCCAGATGGTTCCATGTTTATAAATTACATAAGATGAGTTTTCGAATGATAATAAAATTTATAGCCCTCTTGAATATCCGTGCCTTTCCGTGCCATCCTTGATCATCATGGACCTGAAATACATGCTTAAGAGGTCAATACAAAGGTGAGTGATATTCATAGAGTTTGTTTAATGGTTGAACACAATATGTTGGTAGTATGAGTTAATTAGACTCATACTCATGGTTGGAAAACAAAATGATGGGCTACGTTATTATACACCCATAAAACATATTATACACTAAGCTTATGACACCAAAACGTTAACGGGTACCAATTTCAATCGGCGGAGTTATCCCGGTAGCTACTTTGCTGACATACCTAAATCTCAAATATTAGTGCATTTGTTTGAACTTAGTCAATACAAATGGGATTCGTCAATCCCAATAGGCCTATTCATAATATTCGCGCTCACTATTACTAGTGATTAAATGGTTCATAATAAGGGATATTGGTTTTAGCAAGGATGGTACTTAGTAATAATAAAACAATCAGGTAGCATACAATTTCAAAGCATTGTGTTCGGTTTAAAATAGCATGTATTCCCCCCAGGGGTTTGTAAAACAATTAAGTAATGGAAAGTGGGGCTATGAACTCACCTTAAGTTATATAGCAAGTAGTGAATGTGATGGTCGAATCGCGAAGGTTTCTGCGAGCAACCTATAATGAAATGTTGCGACTCAGGATTGGAGTAAAGAATATGAAGAATTGCCTATATATGTCTTGCATTTAGTCCATGATGTGGTACAAAGTATAGTGTAAGTCTTTGAAAAGAAATGTTTCATGAAACATGTATAGTTTATATATCGTTTACTACCGTTCGGGCCGACATAATTCAGAAGTCATGTAGTAAACGTTCGAGGAGCCAGGACACTTTAATTCGTAAATCCACAACTCATCTCGACGGCTTACTTAATGAACTCCTCACATGAGGTTCCCTACTATTGTAGTATTTGATAATATATATATATATATATATATATATATATATATATATATATATATATATATATATATATATATATATATATATAAGTTTTGATCCGAAAAGTTACATGTCCAATATTTGAATAAACTTAGGAAAGTTTACTTTTACATGAAAATTGTTATTAGGATGAGTTTCTTAATCTTGTATGACAATTACTTGTAAGATCTCATGGTTCTTTAGATGAAGTAGATCCAAATTGTATGTTTAAGTTATCGCCAACTCTTTAGCTCATGTTTTCGCCTAGGTAAGTTTATATGGTCATTTAGTCATGGCCTTGCCGTGACCTTTGGTCATTGTTCTATGGTCTTGAGACTCAACCTTGGCTTTAGCCATGGTTGTGGTATTGAATTTAGGTCATTAGACCTCTTGGTCTTATTAAACCATAACTATTATATAGTGACTTTGGTATATAAAGTAGCTGTTAAGAAACTGAAGAAAATCTCGTTCGTTATTAGTTTTCTGGATACGTGCTCCTGAGTTTTTGAAGAAAACGTGATTCCCGACAACTTTCGTGTTTTAACTTTTTGATGAATCGGACCAGAAGGGCCTCTTTTTGCGTGTTTAATTCTGTTACAGAAACATTTTTAGGCAGTTTTGCCGCAAAGTTTTGGTAACTTCAAATGGTCATAACTTTTTACTCATGTACTCATTTTAGGTGGTTCAAGTTGCTATGGTTTCCTTGTTAAGTCCTCTACTACAATATGTAATTGTCCAATATCATATTTATACCATTATGGTCTAATTTCACCAAGAAAGTTACTAGTTTACTTGTTTAAATAACATAAGTTAACATTTATATATCAATAATTGTTTTACCCATTTTTATACATCATGGACATAATCACAAGACAAAATATAGCATGAATGATATGTAAATAGCATGAATATGGTATTTAACAAGAAGTATGTTAGGGTTTTGCTTACAACTTTTGGCTTTCAACAAAGAAAGGTAAGTAACATGTAAGGAAAAGGACTTTGATTGACTTAAGCTTCACCCTACTTCACTTCATGCAATCTTTCTACCCTTGTATTCTTGAAAGAGAGATGATGAAAGTTGAGGTGACTTGAGTAGATTCAAACTCAAGAGAAATCACCAAAGTTTCTAGGGTTTGGAAGTAGTTTGATGAATCAAAACCAAACTAGAGTTTCTATGTTGTTGTAGCACTTGAATCTTGCATGAAACTTGGAAGAAATTAGCTAATGAAAGGGTGTTGGTGTGTGTGATATGGGACGGCCAAGGAGGGGAAGGAGAGGCTTTATATGGCCTTGAGGAGGTTAGAACACTTGACTAGTCAACACTTGGAGAGCAAGTTTAACACTTGTAATCATCCAAGGTTACTTAGCATGAGATCAAGACACACAAGGGTGTGACTCCCCCCCCCCCTATGGCAGTTTGAATAAGATAAGGAGGATGAGGTGGTTCTTGGATGATATTATCCAACTTATGTAGTTAGTTTTGACTCCGTAGATTGCTAACCGTAAGTTGTTAAGCCCCAAAACGTAAAATCGGGTATTGTAAAAATGTGGAACTTGGAAGAATGATTAAATTTGTCAAAATACTCCATAATAAAATATAAAATGAGTGGTAGGTTCCATTGGGGTGCTAAAACCCTGCTAAAACTGGAAACACGGGTCTAAAACGCGTAATAAGTAAAACGTACGCATATTGTGTAAAATTGAGAAAAGTAAAATGTTACTTTTCTAATATGATAATACTGATTTAAAATGACTTATAATGTCCAGACTGGGCTCAGTCTAGTGTCGGGTGGTATTTAATGTCTTTTAGACATAAAACCGTAAGCCTAAAAATCAAGGAATGATTTATAAAATCAAGGAATGATTTTTGGTCAAAGGAGGAGGGAAAAATATATCGACTTATTCCAAAAATGTGAAAACTCAAATTGTCTTAGAAACGCGGTGCATGTATAGGCTAAGGTTGCGGCTAAGTAAAAGTGCTTAAAAACGAAAATTCCTGTTTCTCACGGCCGAGGTTTATTTGGTCACATTTTTCTCAGTCATGATTAATTCTCAAATAAATCATGAGTGTATCAAACATTTTTCTGATGCGGGAAAAATTTACGCGGTCGAGTTTCGTTGTGCGTAGGATTTTTGAATGACGTTTTACCCTAAAACGTGTAGTTCCTTAATAACTTTCGCGAAAATGATCTGATGAGTGTCAAACTTTTATTTTGCCATGGAAATGATTTATCATACGAGAATATGAAATAAAAATCAAATTTCGGAAAAGTGAATAGTAAAAGTGAATAGTAAAAATGAATAGTGAAATTTTCGGGAATAGAAGTTAACCTGAAAATGTGAATTGTTACAATATACCTCATATGTACTTACCACTTAAGCATGAACATTAAATCAAGGTACTTACGCATGAAGCCTCTGCATAATGAAACTCTATTTTCTGCATTTAATTCCGAGCATTAGATAACTTGTACTCTATGCAATCTTGACGCCTCCACATTAAATTAGAGGGCCTAATCTTATAGTATTATAGATACTCAACAAGAGTAATATTTAAAAGAAGTCACCTCAAATCTAATATTTCTTATTTACGTATACTAGTTCTCGTGCACGCACAAGGTTAAATCCCTGATAAAACCAATAAATGGGTATGCCTCGTTGATGACTCAAAAAACTCTTGATCGAGTTAAAGGAATGCGTAACTACATCACAATGTCTTCTTAGAGCACTGCCTCTTAACTCTTCACCTTTACCGTTGGAACACAATCCTCCCTTCAAAAGTGAATATTTCTTCATGAATAATTGCAAAGCTCAGAGACGTCTGACTAAAGTCAACCTCGTTTCCAAAGGTATTGATTTGAATTGTGTTTGATGTCCGGTTTGTAATGATGGGCATGAAACCGAGGAACTTATTTTCATCGATGGATATGTAGCTAAAGACATATCACATATGGTCAGTAGTCCTCAACTGGTAGAATATTACAAATCCTCTTATTTCGAACATCATGGAAGTAGTCAACTTGGCGAACCAAGTTAATAATTTGTCAAATCATATAAAGTTCTTTGGTGTAATTGTGCAAACTACCCTATAATTTCTTTGAAAAATTCGAAATGGCATGGCCTTCACAAAAAAGAAAACGAGTACGTAAAGACGACATCAAACTACTTTCCTTATCTTGAATCTCTACTAGAGCTAAGAAAAAGTCTCTTAATTGGATGGACTCTTTTGCTAGGATGTTTTTAATGTTAATTGTCCTTAAAAAATGTTGTTCAAGCATACTGGAGTTTTTTAATACTCCATCCGTCCCAAAAATAATTTTCAATTCTTATTTCAACAAAGTAAGAAAAAATTTAGCGGGTGTAGACGCTATTTGATTAGGTGAGGAGTGTAGTAGTCCTGCTTTTTGTCTAGGACAACAAGTTTGAGACAGAGCTCTCTTTCTCTCTCTCTCTCTCTCTCTCTCTCTCTCTCTCTATATATATATATATATATATATATATATATATATATATATATATATATATATATATATATATATATATATATTGATGCGGCGAAAAATGATATGTTTTTAGGGGGTCATTTAAGCCCGAATTCGAATTTATTTGATCAAATATTGCCCTAAATCGTTCCTTTTGTGATTTTAGGTACTTTTGGAGTGAATTCTGGAAAAGAAAGCATTTTGGACGTTTTTGGAGCATAAAAGTGAAGAAAACGGCAAAGTCTAAATTTTTCTTGCTGGGAACAGTACCTGACGGCGTCAAGAGCATTTTGATGACGGCGTCAAGAGCAAAAATGGTGACGGTCCAGTAGAAATGTGACGGCATCAAAGCATGGCCGTCAAGAGTAAAAGTGGTGACGGCCCAGAACAAAATTACACATGACGGCGTCAGATCTGGATCTAGGCAATCCGATTTTATTATAGGCGGCGGGTTGACGGCGTCAGAATTTTCTTCTTGACGCCGTCACCTTAGAAAATCTATATATAGTCTTTGTAATTTTCATTAAAAAAGGAGGACAATATTAGGGACGACTTGAATAAACCCTAGCTCGACTTTTACAGTATTTTCAAGGGTTTTCACCCCTTGAAACCTTTCATGTTCAATTAAGATAAGTATCCTTTTAATTCATTCAATATGTCTATGTGTTGTTTAAATATATCTTACGCTTGTTTTGATTTTAACATGCTAGGCTAGATCTCTTGTGTGTTTGCTTAGATGTAATGAAACCTAGATGTTGATTATAGGTTGATTGCTTGTTTATAGTTGTAATGGATGAATGATTTCGATGTTAGGCTTAAGAAAACTGGCAGACTTCCATAGTGTAACTTGCTTGAACGTCTTAAGAAACATGAACCAATGCGTACTAAGGTTTTTATGGTTGTATTTAATGCATGAGCGAATTCTAGTGATCTCATGTTAGGAGCTTCTTGCAGGCTCGACATAGGAGTGAAGTAGGAGCTTATAGATTTGGGGAAGTACGTACGCCACCCCATGAATGGTATTAAGGAATATAACCCGTCATCCATGCAACTGTAACAAACTATCAACCTGTAAAAGATATCTAGGGAGTAATGAAATCTAAGTAAACACAATTTTCCCATTTATTGTTCACACCACTAGTTTAATTAGCTTTATTTTCATTTTTGTTATTTTATTTTGATTGCATCTTAGTTATTGGGTTAGTTGACTAGCAACTAATTCTGCCCACTCCTCTAAAACCCGAGATTTTTACTTGCTTTTATAAAAATATAAAAATACAAAAAGAATCATCCCTCACCTCTAGACCTAGTTTTGAGGCTTTCTAATCCTAGCGACACTATTCCTGAGTTGAACGATCAATCCCCCGGTACTTGTCACTATACTATACTACAACGATCAGGTACACTGCCTGGTGGGGGTTGTAAGCTTCTCGAGATCCCTCGAGAGGTAAAGCCTGGTGCAATTCCCACGCATCAAGTTTTTGGCGCCGCAGCCCGAGGAATAGTTATTGCTTAGGTTGGAATTTATTTTATTAGGTCTACTCATTAGATTCCTATCGAGTGAGATTTTATTTTTCTTTTTATTAGCTTTCTTGTAGATCTTTTCTTTGTGTCTTTGCTCATAAAAACCTTTCCATTGACTCTTCCGTTCACCATTATGGAGAACGTGAATCCACCAAGTCCGACACTAGAATTTTACCAGAAAAAATATAATTACACCAGTTTGGATATACCAAGATGGGGGAATTAAATGAGGAGGACAGGATCTTATATTGATTTTATTTAGTACCTTGAGAAAAGAGGCCAAGTGCATAAGACTTTTACACTGTGTTCTCTAGACTAGCTTTGGAAAGAAAGTGAGAGGAAAGGACCAATGCTACAAAAACTTTTATGTTCTCTAGATTTTTTGGAGGGAAAGTAAAGTGGAGGGAACAGAAAGTGGGGGGAAAAGTTCAACTTTTTAGAGCCAAAATCATCCGCCCAATTTTGAGGTGATTGTTGAGGAAAGATAAGATTATTTCTTTTATATACTATATTGCCCTTCCTTAAGCAAATATATACTTTTGGTCAACCTTATCTTCTTCATGTAATTCATCCTTCTTTCACTGCTTACATATCTCCCACATATCAGTCAAAAAGTTTGGTATGTCAATAATTATAATTTCAACTATTATTGCTTCGTGTGTTTTTTTTCCTATCAAACCTTGATTTATATTGACATGTTTTAAAAATGCAGGTTTTCTTAATGACTAACAAGTTAGTCGACGGTGACAAGTTAGTCGATGGTGACAACGGGAAGAAGGAGGCTATACATTGGACCCCTGATATGGATGTGGCCTTTATCAATGCAATGCTAAAGGAAAAAGCTAATGGTAATAGGCCTGAAGGAACATTTATAACTCAAGCGTATACGAATATGGTAAAGGAGTTAAGTAAAGCTTTTAATAGGGAGGTAACTAAAAACAATTTAAAAAATCGTCTAAAGACAATCAAAAAAGACTTCGCCCAATGGTATGATGTGTTTCATGGATCTTCGTTAAGTGGGTTTTCTTGGGACCCTGTAAGTGGGCTATTTACTGCAGAAGAAGAAGTGTGGGACGATTTGATAGCGGTATGTGTTGATGTCATTTTTTGTTTATGTTTTTTAAGATCAAATTATTATTGTTTATATTCTGATTAATGTGTATAATAGAATAAACTCGGATCAGAAAAATGGAAAACAAAACCAGTTAGAAACTATGATCAACTGTATGAGTTATTTTCCAAAGATAGAGCAATGGGTGGTGCTTCTCACACTGCTAAGGAGAAAAGAAAAATATTAAAACTTGATGAGGAAAAAGTAGAAACAATTGATGAAATTGATGAATTGGTACATACCAATAAGATTGGTTTGGAGAATTATAGTGATGCTGATGATATACAAATTAAACCGACCTTGCCAATTTCACAAATGAAGCCTTTTAAAAGTAAGAAAAAGAAGGTTGATGAGCAAAGTGAAATTGCGTCTAAGATTATGAGTTCCATGGATTGTGTAGCTGATGTTATGAGGGAATGTACCAAGGTATTTGATTTGTTTTAAGTCATATAGTTGCATACTTTTATGTTCGTATTATTGATCGTCGTTATGTCCTATTTGAAGGCCATTGTTGGATCACGACCACATGTCTATTTTGGAGACGAAATTTATAAAGAACTCCAGCTCATGAATGTCAAAGAAGACGTCATCTCAATGGCGTATCTTTTCTTGGTGAGAAGTCCAGAAAATCAAAAGGCACTATTTGGTTGTCCATCAAAATTTCGTATGCAAATCTTAGAGGAAATGATGGGTAGTGACTGTTGAATGTGCAGTCATTTGAATTATATCTTTTGTATGTCAATTGATCATTAAACATGAGATAAAAGTCTTTTTGTTTATTTCTCACATGATCATAGCTTAGGGGTTAAAGAAATCTGTAACTCTTTTTGTGAACTTGTCCAACTTGGTTGTAATGCCTTTCGTCAAATATAATGAAGAAGCCCCATCTGTTCTATTGTATAGTTTTAAGCCTTTCTTATGCTTTTTTTTTTTCGGTTGTTTTGTGATGGTTCTGATTATACAAACTGAACAATGCTCATACTGGTTAAAAGGACATAATGGTAAAAGTATCAATATAATATCTCAGTCTATCTTTACTACTTGTCAACCATCTTTGTAATTTGATTCAACTTGAGAACATGGATAAAATAACAAAATCCTCATCCTACCCCCTCCCCTTTTCTCCTCCTTCTTTAACTTTCTTTTCTCTCCCTTAAAATGAAAGTTGAGAACACAGTGTTAAAGAATTCACCTTAGGAGCTCCATCAACCCCTCAAAATGCCTCACTTAGTGAAACCTATGCACCATATAAGCCTTCACCTAGGATAGTTTCGTATGAGCCACCTAGCTGCATGTCATGGTTAGGCACTACCATAATACAGGATGAACATATAGGTGACCTTGATGTGATGGAGGATGTAGTCGAATATGATCACATTGATCAAAAAGACCTAGGTTTTATGATCGATGATGAAAAATCTCAAGAAACACATGATGAATCTTTTGGGCAATTTGTATATAGCAGTCAGAATATTGAGGATGACCCTTATGATTCGGATATAGAAGTTGAGATGCCTAGAGAAGCACTTGAGATACTTGGGAAAATGTTAGGGTTAGATTATAATAAAACACATGTTGAGGATATAGGTGATCTTAACACAAGGAATGGTGAAGTAAATAACATGAGCCCACAAAGTACCCCACAAGTCCTACCATCATTTGATGCGTACACACCTCCCTTGACTTACCCGGAAAAAGTAGAAGAGACTATAGGAACCCCAATAGAGGTAGAACCTTTGAACCAAACACAACTAGAGGATATAGGTTTGAATACTTATAATGATAACCTTACTCTTAGTTCTAGGGAAGTTCCTAGTTTTGATGAACCGGAGCCTCAACCAAAACCGTTACCTAATCTTCCATCCTTGGATGAAAATTTAGGAATTGAAATAGGTTCCGATCCACCCATCAAACCATATAGTCCGGGTAGTCTTAGGACAAAGGTAGTAGACTCTAAGCCTTGTAGTGAGGAAGATGACATAGGAGTGGAACATGACCTTACATACTTACATCACCCATTCATGAATGATCATAAGAAACATTATGGGTTTAAACCAGGTTTATTAGGTCAAGATGGATTCCCAACTAGGAGTCTCTCGAAGTTGATAGAAGATGATCCCTTTCTAAGAGAAAATCTTAATCCGCCCACTAAACCAATTGAATTAGGTAAGGTTATGATGATAGGAGCACAGCCCTTTGAGCATATAATTCATCCACCACTCTTTCCTCACGTGGCATATTTCCACCCTAAGGGTGTGTATCGCTACTTCCACCCACACTTAATTTAAAGTGTACGGAAAACCTCCCCTATTTCCGTTAAATAAGGGTAGAGTCAGGCTCGTGACTCGAACAAAAACAAGCGCTTATTGAGAGGCAACCCAAGCTTTATTTATTTATTTGTTTGTTTGTTTGTCTATTTGATTTTATTTGTTTCCGTATACATGCTTTATTTTTATTGTTGGTAGATCATGTTTCAAAACTAAAATGGTGAGAATACTTTATTTTGTCGTTTGGCTTAGTCTTAACTTCATCCATAGGTATTTCGCAAAAGATAAGTGTAAGGGGAAACCCCAAATATGTTTTTAAGAAACAAAATTGATCATGATTCTCCACAATATTAAATGAACATGTATATTCGTATTTGTTAGAGTCAAATGCTTGTATCGAGTCATAATGATGTTTTGCAGGATTTTCCAGGAAGTAAGGCATAAGTTTTCCAAAAATTTTCCAGAAACTTAACGTAAGGATTTCTGCAGATCACTTCTGATGGCGTCAGGAAGAAATTCCTGACGGCGTCATGTGCAAAATTCTGGAAATTTTGCTAGTTTTGTATTTCTACCGGAGTCTCAAAGTTTTTGTTAATTCTTTAGTTTATAAACTCCAGGAAATCTACAAACATCATTCCACAAGCATTATATCCCTTTAATTCCTAGAAAGCAATTTAAGATATATATGTTATTTTTCTAGGATTTATTAGTATATATAGATTGCCGCCGATTTTACACGAGGTTACCTTGTTTGTTTTCTCAGGTTTAACAGGTTATGTATGACAAGAAGATGATTTATATTCTGGAAGGGAAGCTTTGATCGTTCATTTTCTTGGAGGAAGATCTAACCTTGTTACCATACTATCCACACCGAACGAATCAGGGGAGTATTTGATTTCATTCTTTTACCTATTTCACTTTTACATTCTTTAATTGAACATTGGGGACAATGTTCATCTTAAGTGTAAGGGGAGGGTAAAATGATGATACCTTATAATACACACTTTCACTTGAGTTTGTTTGTTTGATGGTAGATGTGTAATAAAACTATGAGAAATACTTGTTAGTGTAATTTTAGTGCCAAATTAAAAATTTTTTTTTACAACATTTAGGTGTGAAACTTTAGCCATAGCAAGCGTCTCATGGATAGGAGATTGTATGACTAACACAAAACCGTATCATTCAGAAAAATTTTCCACCCAAATATGTGAGGTTCGCCTTTAGATTTGATAGGAAAAACATTTACTATTAGTGCTTATGAGTGTACCAGTAGCATTTAGATTCTAGAACTTGCGTTAGTGATGCATCCCGAGACCGCTAGTGAGACTACATTCGTGTAGTTAGGATTTACTAAATGATAAGAGGCATTAAGATCACCCTTGTGTTAAACCCGTATCATAATTTATTGACCATTTAAGTCATATTACTTGGCTAGTTAAGTCAATTAATTTTTTCCCACACCCTTAGCGTTGTACTCATTTATTGACCATTTAAGTCATATTACTTGGCTAGTTAAGTCAATTAATTTTTTCCCACACCCTTAGCGTTGTACTCATTTTTAGTACACGAAACCCCTAGTACACCCCTCCGAGCCTATCTTTTTATTTCTACCTTTAAGCATCTTACTTAAAGGAAGAATTTGTTAGACCCCACTTAAATGTACACTCAAATCGCCTTAGCCTTCCGTGTATGCACTCATCTTTAGTGCATTATTGTTATATGTTTAAACCCTTAGTTAATTATCTAATTGATTACATGGTTGTTAAGTCGAGTCATATCCTTGTACATATTGTTTTGGGACGATTGGGACTCATGGGTAAAGTACTAATGTTGTGGAGTAACGGGGAAGAACATCATATTATTACCCCCCATATGTGCGTTAATCTTAAAAGTACTCCAAGTGTTTTGATTATCTTGATTCGAGTCATTATATTAGTTTATTGTAAAGTATGCAAAAATTAAGTGTAAGGGGAATGTTCATTCCTTATGATGTATTATTTGGATGGTAGGGTAAGAGTGTATGCAAAAAAAAAAAAAAAAAAAAAAAAAAAAAAAAAAAATCGAAAAATCAAGAAAAAGAAAAAAATAAATAAAGAAAAAAAAAACATACGGACTACCATCCCTTTTCATTCTATGTTTGTTTTATGTTTTTGTTATTTTTCATTTATTAGCTTAAGTCGAGTCTAGTCTTGGCTTAGCAACCCCATATTGTACATGTAATTAACCAAGATGATTAGCTCGCCACCAGTAAAGATTGCCTATATCCAACAAAACCGTGTATTCCATATCCCTACACCTAACGTTATAACCCTTTTAAAAGAC
This sequence comes from Artemisia argyi, assembly GCA_030686995.1. Classification (NCBI taxonomy): domain Eukaryota; kingdom Viridiplantae; phylum Streptophyta; class Magnoliopsida; order Asterales; family Asteraceae; genus Artemisia; species Artemisia argyi. Next base: position 66,175,230 of record CM060677.1, read on the forward strand.
CTCTTTGATAGTTTATCCTAGGTGCTTACGCCATGTGGTGGAGGTTTGATCCTTTCTCAAGCCTATGGTAATCTATTTTGCTATGACAGGTAGTGAGAGATATTTTCCATTTCCATATTGTGATACATACTTTATTACACCCAAGAGATGTGAGTATCTAAACACTATTTGTGATGTGCTAGTGTATGACCTCCGTGCTTGTCTTTGGTCTTTAGTGGAACGATTATTTATTGTAATTACTTTTATATTAGTGTTAAATGACCCCTAACTTGTATTTTGATTAGAATAAAAGCGCATTTGCTTGAGGATAAACAAATCTCAAGTGTAAGGTATATGATGAGGCGAAAAATGATCCATTTTTAGGGGGTCATTTAAGCCCGAATTCGAATTTATTTGATCAAATATTGCCCTAAATCGTTCCTTTTGTGATTGTAGGTACTTTTGGAGTGAATTCTAGAAAAGGAAGCATTTTATACATTTTTGGAGCATAAAGTGAAGAAAACGGCCAAGTCTTAATTTTCCTTGCTGGGAACAGTACCTGACGGCGTCAAGAGCATTTTGATGACGGCGTCAAGAGCAAAAATGGTGACGGTCCAGTAGAAATGTGACGGCGTCAAAGCATGGCCGTCAAGAGTAAAAGTGGTGACGACCCAGAACAACATTACACATGACGGCGTCAGATCTGGATCTAGGCAATCCGATTTTATTATAGGCGGCGGGTTGACGGCGTCAGAATTTTCTTCTTGACGCCGTCACCTTAGAAAATCTATATATAGTCTTTGTAATTTTCATTAAAAAAGGAGGACAATATTAGGGACGACTTGAATAAACCCTAGCTCGACTTTTACAGTATTTTCAAGGGTTTTCACCCCTTGAAACCTTTCATGTTCAATTAAGATAAGTATCCTTTCAATTCATTCAATATGTCTATGTGTTGTTTGAATATATCTTACGCTTGTCTTGATTTTAACATGCTAGGCCAGATCTCTTGTGTGTTTGCTTAGATGTAATGAAACCTAGATGTTGATTATAGGTTGATTGCTTGTTTATAGTTGTAATGGATGAATGATTTCGATGTTAGGCTTAAGAAAACTGGCAGACTTCCATAGTGTAACTTGCTTGAATGTCTTAAGAAACATGAACAAATGCGTACTAAGGTTTTTATGGTTGTATTTAATGCATGAGCGAATTCTAGTGATCCCATGTTAGGAGCTTCTTGCAGGCTCGACATAGGAGTGAAGTAGGAGCTTATAGAGTTGGGGAAGTACGTACGCCACCCCACGAATGGTATTAAGGAATATAACCCGTCATCCACGCAACTGTAACAAACTATCAACCTGTAAAAGATATCTAGGGAGTAATGAAATCTAAGTAAACACGATTTTCCCATTTATTGTTCACACCACTAGTTTAATAAGCTTTATTTTCATTTTTGTTATTTTATTTTGATTGCATCTTAGTTATTGGGTTAGTTGACTAGCAACTAATTCCGCCACTCCTCTAAAACCCGAGATTTTTACTTGCTTTTATAAAAATATAAAAATACAAAAAGAATCATCCCTCACCTCTAGACCTAGTTTTGAGGCTTTCTAATCCTAGCGGCACTATTCCTGAGTTGAACGATCAATCCCCCGGTACTTGTCACTAAACTATACTACAACGATCAGGTACACTGCCTGGTGGGGGTTTTAAGCTTCTCGAGATCCCTCGAGAGGTAAAGCCTGATGCAATTCCCATGCATATATATATATATATATATATATATATATATATATATATATATATATATATATATATATATATATATATATATATATATATATATATATATATATATATATATATGTTGCTTTTTTGACAAAAATATATTATTTATGAGGCATTTTTTAAATTCCTAATTAAACTTATTAAAAATAATAAAAACCGTGAATTTAACATTTAAGTCGATAATACCAAATCTAAAGTAAACTTTTATTTACAAAGTTTTGGTTTGAATATATCTTTTTGATCAATTAAATTTTAATATTATTTTAAATTCAACCCTTTAAGTTGTATAGATATATATATATATTTTCATTATTGTTATTTTTTTAAACAGCTGTTTTTAAGATATTTTTTCATAAGAAAATTTAGCTTTTTTCAAAGATTGATGTTTTTAAGGTGTTGATAATGACAAAATTTCATGTCCAGTTTAGGTTGGAAAAATCAAGATTTTTTTTAGGGGAATTCGGACTTTTCTTTGGATTTCACGATATGTCTACTCAATAAGGTCTAAACTAATCATTTTTGAAATTTCACCTTACGATTAAATCCATGTCAATGATGATTTTAAATATTGCTCACTAGTCACTACGTCTCCAAATAAGAGTTCATTTTCGTAGTGACACAAAATCAGAAAAAATACAAGAATTCTACTATTAACCAAGAAAATGTCTTTTGTTTATTTTAGAAACTTTTTACTTAATTATTATTGTAAAGTAGATACTTATTTTGAGACCACGTCCACAAAGTCCATCCGCTGTTAGTATTCGTGTATATCTTACTATTTATGTTACCAGGAGTTATATTCACATTTGCCAAGACCCCCTTTAGCATATTTTTGAAGGAAAAATATAATATATGTTGTTTTAGATTTGAAAAAGAAAGTAGTGTAGTTAGTACGCAGGTGGTTTGGAAAAAATGAATTAAATGGGAGGTGTGTCGTCAAACAAATGAGGTGTCGACGTGATTCAAGACATCACCTATTATTTATACTCCGTAACTTCCTAACCCAACTACTCTCTCCTCTCTATATAGCTTATGTGTAACTCTTAGGGTTTCACATCTACCTCTCACTCTATCTCTATAAATATATGTGTGTGTAGCATCAGATGATGATACAAGCTCATATATAATTAAGAAAACTTATGAAACAGGCAGCTGTTAGTTTGTGGGGGATGTTGGCTGGCTCGCTGCATTCACCTCTCTAAATCTCTCTAGAAAAGGTGACGGCATCGGACCAGGCTTCATTCCTCTCAAACCTTTCTGCTAATCATGTTTGTTTGTGTTTGTTGTTTGGTTCTAGCTTGGTGTTTTTTCAAATTATATTTCACATAATTTAGTTCTTGTTTGAGTCTTCTTCTTTAGCTTATTAGTAGCTACGCTCGATTTATAATCGAAACCCTCTTCGGAGTTCAAAATGGAGGTCAAAATTCTTGTTCATGGCAAGGGTTTTATATGTTTCATCTATTCGAAATTTACATTATTTTTTGAAGGAAAAGAACTTCCTGATGAGATAATATATTCCAAAAGATTTACATAATCATTTCCTAAAATCATGGAAACTCAAGTCGTTATCTTTAGTTCTTGGGTAGGGATTTTCATGATTAAAACCCTAGATCTAGTTTCTTACTAATATGTATTTTAACACTAGAATTAGCAGGTAATCTTGATCACTTTGATAAAACCCTTAGCTGGCTAGCTAGCTAAGATATGTACCCCTATATTTTGCTTGAATGATTTCAATCATGTCGTCTTCAGTAAAGAGGCAAGTACAAATATTTAAACACTCAAACACACTATCCTTTTTTTTTTTTATAAAAGAAAAAAAGTTAGTAATGAGTTTGAGACACATAAAGGGTATATAGACTTATACTTGTGATTAGACATATCTCTTTCTTGTGGATTTTTAAGGTGCTTCAAAGATATGATCTTTCTTAAGTTGTTCTAGCTTTTCCGGACAAGTTGATTCAAGGTTCATTTCGTTATTGGTAGATTGATCAATTTGTAGTTTCATTTGTTTCAATCGGTTTTTAGTTTTTTAGTTTCGAAAAAAATTGTTGTTGCTGAAACTACATTTTGGTTGTATATATAAGAAGACTCGCGTCTTCATTTCATTCTTCCAAGTAAATTTAAAGGTGATAACCTACATCAATGAAATTTCATCTTTTTCCCAAAAAATTAAAGAAATTAAAACTTGAGTTCCATACTAATACTAAAAAAATTGAAGGGTTTTGCATGCATATATTTAAAAGAAAAGTTTAATTAAACTATCTACACTTCATTATAATGCATTTGTAACTATTTTATAATTAGAAATGCTTAAAATTCAAACTTTTTCTTGCTTATTATGAAAAAATTTCAAAATTAATTTGTTAGAAAGCAGGTTGGTTAGGAAGCGGTTGGTTGTTCAAACTAAAATTATTTTGCTTAACAATCTTTAATATATTTACTTATAAAGCAAGAAGACAACTAAACGTGTAGCCGAATAACGCAAAATTTAATCACATGGTACCCGCCGCCGCATTGCGCGGGTACCGTTCTAGTATCAGTAAATGTGTTTGATTTAAGCAACTTATGGGTTTAGTTACTGTTTGTTTAATGTAATTTTAGATGTAAAAGAAAACTTTTTGTTTAACCGCACCCTAACATATGTCTAGCAGGCACATTGTAGCAAAAACTTAAATTTAATTAACGCAAACTTGCAAACATGTGTAGACACCAAGCTACCTGCCAACTAATCTTAATTATTATTTTAAATCTATATACATTCTATTTTTCAAACGGTAAACTTGTAATAATTCATGAATAATTGTGTTTAAAACTATAAAATATGAAAAGTATAATTACTATTATACCCTCGAATCTCAATTATTCAATTCCTATGTATTGTTATGTTTTGAAGTATATCAGTGCCTTTGCTAAATCTCATTTAATGGTGGTTTGAAGTATGTTTGGGAGCTTCAACATCATTTCTTAAACACACTTTTGCTCAATTGATGATGTTTTGAATTATTTAACAAAATTTTGAATTGTATAATGTGTAACAACTTTTTATGTATGTTTTTTTTGGGTAAAGGGGAGTAATCCTGCACCTTGGTAAATATATTAGAACCAAAACGTTTAAGTACAAATAGAAGGTGGCTGAAGTACCACATTAACCTCAAGCTAAAACAGCTTGATAAACAAACTAACCTAGAGCTTTCGACAAGCCAAAAGCTCTTGACAACTCTAGAATCAAAAAGAACCTAGAACAAGAAACAGAAACTAACCAAGCTAACCAGCAGCATCCGTGAAAGATGAACTTCCACCTTTAGCAAAGTTAGGGAATAAATTAGCTGATTCATCATACATGTTATCCACACAATCATCATCACCATCTTCTTCAGTAGCAAGAACATCATAAGGATTGGATGTAGACACTTCACCTCCCTTAGAGGAGGGACCTTTAGACTTCAACTTAGATGACGAAGTAGGCACATTATTAGTAGCTCCCTTCTTGGGTTCACTAGGAGCCTTCTTAGGCTCAAACCAGATAGTCTGCTTAACAGACGTACCAAACTGACTCCCTAAACCAGACTGGCCTTTACCTTTTTTCTTCTTACGACTCACCTTTTGGAAACCATCATTAGCATGCATAGCAGCAGGAGGAACCACATTATGAGTAGTAACAACCGGAGGATTAATCTCTTTTTTAGGACAATTCTCATGGGTATGCCCAAAAATCTTACATGAAGTGCACCTCGGAGGCCTCCATTCATATTCAACTCGGATAGATTCATTAGAAAACCCATCCCCTGTAAGAGAGGGGACACCAATAGTGATAACATCCACGAGCTCAGCTTCTGAACCCACTTCAATCAAACACCGAGCAAAACTGCTTCTACCCCAAGAATCCTTACACATAGAGCTTGTGTAAGAATCCAACATAATAGGTTTGCCAAGAAATGAAGCAATCAAGTTAATACCCTCATTTTCAAAAACTTGGATAGGCACATCATGCAGTTTAACCCATATCAGAATGCGAGTCAGCTCTTCCTTACATACGCTAGTACCAATAGACCATTTCTTAAGGATGATTGGAGATTTACGAATCATCCAAGGACCATCTTCCAGAACAGATTCCAAACCAGCTTGATTATCAAATTTAAAAAAGAAGAAACCTTTAGCATTCATCATTATCTTTTTCAAACCATACTTAGCCCAATTGTTTCTAACAAAGTAATCAACCACCGGAAACGCCATTCTCTTCCCAATAAAGTAACCATATAAAGTGTGCTCAAGGCGTGCACTAACCTTTTCTACTACTCTACGTGGAATAGTCACATTAACTCCTTGACATACAGCCTCATCAACCAAAGGAACAGACGGAGCGGTTTTAAAAGCCGCCCACAAACCATCGACAGCATCCTGAACCCTCTGAATAGTATCCTCATCCAAAGTATCCCACACCGTATAGTTACCCGCTCCCACAGCATCAACAAAAGCATTGATATCCTCTGGAGTTTTAAGAGATACTCCAAACAAAGTTTCAATAAAATCATGCTTACTCTTACGAGAGGACTCCACGTCTGAAATCGGCTCCACCCTAATCTCATGATTGGTTGCCTTAATATTCAACTCCGCACCCAATGAACCAATAGTCTTCTCCACCGGTTCATCGTCAACAACATTCCTATTAGCTTTCTTATGTTTCCTCCTAGTCACATACGATAACGAGTTTGTCGCTTCAACCGACTTTAAGAGTTCAGAAGCACTAAGTTCATCAACATTCAAAGAACCCGTAACCTCAGCAGGAGGTGGAAAATCATCATCCAAGGTATGCAAAGAAGCATCACTAGTTTGACCAGATTCCAAATTAGAGTTTGTTAAAACCCTAAGAGCATTACGAGGGTGCTTCACACCAGAAACATCATCCCCTTGCACATTCAACGACTTCAAACTAACCCCCACCTTACCAACATTGACCATAGCAGCACCAACTTTCTCCATAAAACAAAAGAAACCCTAACTAGCTATTGAAAGAAAACAAAACACAAGGATCCACGTCAATCCTTAATTCGATTGCCTCAACATAAGTCGAGGCATAGATTAAATACGTACCAAACCCTAACCGACTTCCATGTTAAATGGAAAGATCGATCAGTAAACAAACCCCAACAACAAATAGCGATTAAACAAAAAACCCAAAAGTCAAAACCCTAAATCGATCAGGTCTGAATCCAGATAAAAAAGATGTTATAAGACTGAATTAAACAAGTTAACCGTCAAAAACATAATCGTTATAAGGATTAGAACAAGATTAAGAATATTAGAGATCGAATTATGTCGAGGGTAGGGTTTTTTGAAAGAGATCGCCGGCGGCCGGAAATCTCCCTTAGGGAGAGAGCGTTTAGGGTTTTTTTTCCTTGTGAACTTTTTATGTATGTTATTCTTCTAGAAAATGAAATTTGTTTATATTTAATGATAACTCAATTGGTTTTTAAAAATTACATCCATACTCACTACTATATAACACATCACATTATATTATTGTGTCAGTTGATTGTGTTATTCAATTATTTACGTTATATTTATAAATGTTGTCAAAACACCTGACTACAATATTGTAACTATAACTACTTGCAGCTATAAAATCTTATTATTAATTTGTTATCCACAAATATTCACCTAATATATTTTATAACCTATTGTAGTATGGTTTGATAGAGCACTCACATATCGAACCATCAAAAATGAGTTTTCATTTTCATTGATCGATTCAGAATAAACCCAGATTCAAGGTAAAGAAATGCATGAAAACCTCATTAATTTGTTTAGTAATGTATGCATGAAAAATTAATATTCCTAGATTCTAAGCATAAATTTTAAATGCTTGACATATGGACTCATGAGCACAAGCTTAATACAAGGGAATTGAACTTGTTAACAACATACCTAGCTATGGTTATCACTGCACTGTTTTCACTCTGACCAACCTTTTTGTTTATCTACTTACTATTCATTTACCCCCACAACAAATTCCAAAACTTCATTGACCATCTTGATTTTTGGAACGCCTAAAAGGCCTACAACTTTTTAAATTTTGGGGGCTTCTTGATTCCCTCAATTTCATTTGTCTTTCACTGTGTTTGACTTGTTTCAGAAAGCATGTTTGCCAACAACTCAAATAACCCTTGTGTATTTTCCACAAACGACATGCTATATACATATAGATAGAAAGAAAAGCATATTTAGTTTTTTATTAATTTGATATCTTTTTGCTTACTCTTAATGTCATATATATTTTTCTTCTACATTTCTAATTTGTTCAATTCTTTGTTGAATCAAATAGACTCAAAATTGACATAAAGTTTTAGCTATGTAGTAACTAGTAAGTATCATTTATATGTTACTGGGTCATTTTTTATATTTTTTCTGCTAAAAAACTATGAGTCCACAACTAGATATGTACTTAATTGTCAAGCACATAATCATTATGGTTGTGTGTTTCTGAATTGTGAAGTGATTGACATTGCACTAAAATGGGATATCTTATGGCAACAATGAAGTGAAGTGATAAATGCACAGTTTTGAAAGACATGTATCTTTATGAGCTGAAATTTCACTATCAAACATACAGGGTCATTATTAAACCACATATCTTTACATATCTTCATCATCTTAGGTTGTCATTCAAGAAACCATATTTCCTCTTATCTGTATTTCTACTTATTCTTCTTTACTCATGTGATCCATCAGGAAATTTCGCTAAATTACTAGAGTAGACGATGATCAGAGATAAATAATGGAGTACAAATATCATAGATTTGTCGATAGGAAAATCGACTAGGAGGTTATCACATTACTTATGTCATAATCCATTACATTGTAATTAATTCCGGCCATTAAGAAATTATTTCTTATGTAAGTAAACCTATTTCATTGCAATATTTAGTAACTCACTTTTATTTATTTATTTATTTTTTAAATCTGAATATCATCACAAGACAAAGGTTTACGTATAAAAAGGTTCGCATGATTCTCAAAATACTTGAATCCCGAACTAGATACTTCATGATATATACTTGTCATGCACACAATCATTAAGATCGTGTGTTTTTGAAATGCCAAGTATTTGACATTGCATTAAAATGGGATATCTTATGGAAACAATAAACTAAGCGTTAATTACGAAATCAGTACTTTTTGTTGATGCATTTCCCAACGGATGACAAAATCAGCTAGTGTTCTCAATTTAGTCAAGTGCTAATGTGCGATCGTACGATCTCACTGAATGTGCGACATGTGTCTAATAATAAAGTACATGGTTAGGTGGGTGTGTCCCAAATATTTTTTTCTATTATTATAAAGTTACTAATTTACCCCTCGTTAATATAAATAAATATCACCCCTTATCTCTTTCATTTTCCTTCATCTTCTTCTCTCATATTTACCACCACTCACCACCGCCTCCAAATCCTTGTTAAGGTACGATGTAGTTGTTAGTGAGCAACAAAAGATAGTGACCACTACACTTTCTCTCTCAGCCACCACTTTATCTCTCAGCCACTACATTTACCGTCGGTATTAATGGAGAGGTGGTGGTGGCGTCTCGGTGGTGGTGACAGATGGCGGTGGTGGCGCATTAGGGGTGTTTCGGTGGGAGCTAGGAGCTAAAACGCTCCAGAAAGGATGTAAACACACCGATCTATCGATTCGGTGAACAAAAGTCTTCGCCGGAAAATTTTCCGGTAGGCGGCGCCAGAATCTGCTAGTGCTCGCCGGAAATTTTGAATATTCCGGTGAGTAGAGAGAGAGAGATATTTACACTTCTCATTATGTAAAGTGACAAGTAAATGAGAATATTAGCAGAGATACAAAAAGGAATAACTCAAAGTCAGACATTATTTTGGGTTGATCTTCAAATTTTGGAACACACATTGAGTTTTTTTTTTGTGGGGAATGGGGTGATGGCAAAAGAAGTAAATGAGAATATGAAATTTGAGTCCACCTTTATACAAGTAGACGATGGAATAATCAATTATTTTTTGTTAGTAGTTTTTTTTGTTAGTATTTTTTTGAATATGGAAATAAAAGCAAAGTCGCACATTAGCACATTTAAATCGCACATTTGAATATGGAAATAAAACGAATTAGCACATTTAATAGGTACAAAATCGCACATTTATTTGACTTATAGAACTAAGGGTAAATAAGTAATTTTTGTCTGGACACATGGGGGACAAGAGATAGTGGGTGTGACAAGTGACAAGTGATAGTGGGGGACAAGAGATAGTGGGTGGGACACGTGTCAAGATACTAATGGGATCGCACGTGTAATAATTCACATTTTCAGGTTAACTTCTATTTCCGAAAATTTCACTATTCATTTTTATTATTCACTTTTACTATTCATTTTTACTATTCATTTTTCCGAAATTTGATTTTTATTTCATATTCTCGTAGGATAAATCATTTCCATGGCAAAATAAAAGTTTGACACTCATCAGATCATTTTCGCGAAAGTTATTAAGGAACTACACGTTTTAGGGTAAAACGTCATTCAAAAATCTTACGCACAATGAAACTCGACCGCGTTAATTTTCCCCGCATCAGAAAAATGTTTGATACACTCATGATTTATTTGAGAATTAATCATGACTGAGAAAAACGTGATCAAATAAACCTCGGCCGTGAGAAACAGGAATTTTCGTTTTTAAGCATTTTTACTTAGCCGTAACCTTAGCCTATACCTGCACCGCGTTTCTAAGACAATTTGAGTTTTCACATTTTTTGGAATAAGTCAACATATTTTTCCCTCCTCCTTTGACCAAAAATCATTCATTGATTTTTAGGCTTACGGTTTTATGTCTAAAAGACATTAAATACCAACCGACACTAGACTGAGCCCAGCCTAGACATTATAGGTCATTTTAATCTATTATTATCCTATTAGAAAAGTTACATTTTACTTTTCTCAATTTTACGCAACTTTCGTACGTTTTACGTATTACGCGTTTTAGACCCGCGTTTCCAGTTTTAGCAGGGTTTGAGCAACCCAATGGAACCTATCACTCATTTTATATTTTATTATGAATTATATTGACATGTTTAACCATACTTTCAAGTTCCACATTTTTACGATACCCGGTTTTACGTTTCGTGACTTAACAACTTACGGTTAGCAATTTACGGAGTCAAAACTAGTCACATAAGTAGGATAATATCAACCAAAGACCACCTCATCCCCTCTAGACCTTGTGAACCGCCAATAGGGGGGGGGATTCACACCCTTGTGGCTTGATCTCATGCATAGAGCTCTTAGATCATTACATGTGTTAAACTTGGCCATCAAGCTTCCAAAATATCTAAAATCTTGCACCTCCTCATTTACCTTATATATACTTTCATTTCATTTATTAGAAAACTCATTTTCCTTTCTTGTTTCATCCATATAAACGAACCACCCCTAATTCCATCTTCATCATCCATTTGATTTCAATATACAAGTTACACTACAAAGTTCAAGGTCTTAGTATTCTCTACCTAGTTCTTAAGTTTATTTGGTGATTCCATGGATGAATTAGGAGCTACACAAGGTTACTAGGGCTGAACTTAATTGGTTTTCACAAGGGTTATGTAAAGGTTGGCAAGGGTTTCAAGAGTTGTGGTGAAGGGTTTGCAAGCATAGGTTTAGTGTCCTAGTTTCATACTTGACTTTCTTTCTTTAGAAAGCCAAAAGTTGTAAGAAACCCTATTACACTTTCTTGCTCAATATCATTTTCATGCTTATTATATTTCATTCATACTATATATTGTCTTGTTATTATATTCATGATGTATAAAAACTAGTAAAACAAGTTATGGTATATATATGTTAACTTATGTTATTTAAACAAGTAAACTAGTGATTTTTATGGAGAACCACGACAAAAATAGTATAACTATGATATTTGAAACTTACCTACTGTTAAAGAGGACTTAACAAGGAAAACATAGCAATTTGAATCACCCAAAACGAGTACCCGAGTCAAAAGTTATGACCATTTGAAATTACCAAAACTTTACGGCAAAACTGCCAAATGTTTCTGTGACAGAACCTTAAACACGCAAAAAGAGGCTTTTCTGGTCCGTTTCATTAAAAAGTTAAATCACGAAAGTATTCCGGAATCACGTTTTCTTCAAAAACTCAGGAGCACGTATCCAGAAAACCAATAACGAATGAGATTTTCTTCAGTTTCTTAACAGGTATTTTATATATACCAAAGTGACTATATAATAGTTATGGTTAAATATAACCAAGAGGTCTAATGACCTAAAGCAAAGACCACAACCATGGCTAAGGCCAAGGATGCGTCTCAAGACCATGGTAACAATGACCAAGGTCACGGCAAAGCCACGACTAAAGACCATATAACTTTTAAAGATCAAAAACTTATATATTGTTATCAAATACTACAATAGTAGGGAGCCTCATGTGAGGAGTTCATTAAGTAAGCCGTCGAGATGAGTTGTGGATTTACGAATTAAAGTGTCCTGGCTCCTCGAACGTTTACTCCATGACTTCTGAATTATGTCGGCCCGAACGGTAGTAAGAGATATGCAACCTATACATGTTTCATAAACCATTTATATTCAAAGACTTACATATATACTAAGTACTACATCATGAACTATATGCAAGACATATATAGGCAATTCTTCGTATTCTTAGACGTTACTCCAAACCTAAGTCGAAACGTTCTATTATAGGCTGCTCTTAGAGACTTTCGCGATTCGACTACCACTTTCATTTCTCATTACATAAGCTTAAGGTGAGTCATAGCCCCACTCTTACTCTTTTAATACTTGTTTTGAACTCTTTGGGGGAGATAAATGCTTAAACTACTTGCTTTCACTTTTACTCAAGACAATTTTACTCATATGCTATGCTATACTTTTATACTCTTAAACATGATGTGTAGTTTTATTACGATATGTGCCTTAATGTGTTAAACTATTCTATACGCTATATTCTTTAACCACTGTTTAACTCCTGGATGGAGCCGATGGAGAGGTATTGATAGTACTATTGGGCTGACGCCCCCACCATTGCCATATATTCCTGGCCTTGGGTGAATATAATCCAGCTTTGAAGCATTTGTGCTTATTCTTGTCATGAGGTTCAGTAGGCAGTGATACTTTACATTAAGCGTGCATATATCGTATACACACAATGTTACAAAAAACGGCCTACTCGGCCTTGTAATCGCCGATTACAAGGTAAACGGCCCTGGAACTTGGAGAGATTTACAAGGAAATCGGCCGATTAATCGGCGATTACAAGGTTTAGGGCCGATTAATCGGCTAAAAAACGCTACTCGGCCCTCGACCGCCTCATGACCGATTCACGATTTTTGCAACATTGTATACACATATATCGAAATCATACTATATGTTAGCAGTGGGTTGTGAACACACAGGTTGCAAGTGTTGTTATGGGCGGGACTTGCAACTGAGTGGATTCACGATGCCTTTGTTGTGCGAATACTCTTTAAAAACTTTTCAACTGTTTTAAGACAAACTCTATGAACTCACCAACCATTGTGTTGACACTTTAGCATGTTTATCTCAGGTTAGTAAGGCGATAGCTAGTGCGTGGAACTTAGAGTCAAGCTGCATATTCTGAAGACTTACGCTTTTATCATTTACCATTCAAAACATTTTGTATACATTTATGTATCATACTTTGGAATCTCATGTTTGTAACTTTGAATTCATTAATCGAATGGTAACTTTTCAAAACGTCTCATTTAAAGGTCGTTTTCTATAACTTGTACTTTGTATTATGAAGTAGCACACCCAGTGACACAGTCTTCCGCTGCGGTATTTTGGGGTTTTTACAGCACGATCGCACATTAGCACTTGACTAAATTGAGAGCACTAGCTACTTTTGTCATCGATTGAGAAATGCAACAAGAAAATGTACTGATCTCGTAATTAACGCATAAACTAAAGAGACGTACATGCACCGTTTTGCATCATTTTAACTATCTAGTATACATGTCATCATAAGTGAATCTTGTCTCAATAATGAAAATCTAATAGAAATCCACAAGTATGTCATAATCTATTACTGTTTTGTACATATATGATGCTCCTTGCATATGTTTAATTACTGGGTAAATATGTATATTTTCTGTGTGTAACGATGACTTGTCTTTCTGACTTTCTTACAGACTAATTCACGTGGATTAAGCTCACTGCCACACCGACTATCAAATTAGATATAGTTATCTCATTCGATAAGTTAGTGTTGTCACTTCATATTTGTTTGTAGTAAATACATAACGAACTTGAGACTTTTGGATCATAGTTTATATATAGCTACAAGTTGGGGAAAAAATATAATAATAATAATAACTGGGTAAACATGTTGTTCGATGAAAGTAACAAATTTATTTATAGCTACAAGAAGAAAAGAAAAATTAACTTCTGTTTGAACAATAAATTAAAAGGAATGCTAGATCCAAAAAAAATATCGACAAAATGAGTTGTCGGAGTTTGATTGGTGCATTTTGCTATAGTTTTTCTCTCTTCTCTTTGATTAAGCCCATCACACTCCGACAACTCATTTAATGGATGCTTTTTGTGAATGCTTTTTGTGAATCGAGCATTTCTCATAAATTAATTGAATAATATATATATCCTTGATGCATACTTTCTTTAATTTCCATACGACATAACGCCAATCTCATTCACTTCATTTCTTTTCTCTTTCTCTAAGTATGTATTACGTGACAACAACAACAAAAAAGTTTTTTACGAATATTTATGTGTGTACAATACTTCGAATAGATTTCCTCCACATTTGAAGAAAACTTTGAAATCCTAACTTACTTAAACTTATACTATATTAATTAGTAAGTGAAATTGATTAAAAAAAATAAAGGTAATCCATGGATGAATAGAGTTACTTCACACTTGGAGAAAACTTGAAAGCATGGTTAGAGAAGAGTATTTTTTTTTTTTTTTGCAAAGTTTCTAAATTTGGAAAAAAATTGTCTGCAATAGTATATTAAATACTTTAAAGTGTCATTATGAAATGAAACTCTTCTGAAAGAAGATTGTATTAAAATCTCCTTCGTTATCACTTATCAATCAGCAAAGTAATTAACAAGTCACAAAATCTTCTATATACAAGAGACTAGAGGTGGTGTTCAGGTCGGAACCTAATAAGAGGTCAGCTACACTGGGATGGGTTAATCCGGATAACGAAAAATGCCCAACTTTAACATAACCAAACAGCCTATGACAAACTTATATTTAGCTCATTAAATACAATTTTTATTTCAGCCCACAGTACTAGGTCACAGTTCAGCCCAACTGCATTAAACTGACTAGATTTGGTGACAAAAGAAGATGTCAATCAGTCAAAGATTGCATTAAACTAACTACGTTGTTAACAGGTACTAATAACCAATAAGTGATCACTTTTGTACTGTTAGAGACAAAAGTGGCGACTACAACAAGACTCAATTTAAGAAAATGTAGCATTTAAGAAAGGCTGATTCGCTGCAATGGCAACAATATCTACAAGTGGGCCTAGAGAAGGACTATCATACGTGGGCTTGATCTGGTCCAGTTAAATGAAATCATGCAGCTTGAACCTTTGGACTTTGTTGTTCTTTGACATAGAGGAATAGAGGATAGAAAGTCGACATGAAAATTCTAAATGTAAAAAAGTTGCTCACTTCAAATGAAGACAACTTGGGGGTGAAACCAGATACTGGCCAAAAAAATTAACTTCTCTACTTGGAGGATTACAAATGAAGGATTACCTACATGGTTAGATAAGAGAAGAGTGGATCTTCTTTCAGCTTGGTGCCCAGTTTGTGGTAACGATCAAGAGACAGGACATCACTTTCTCTGGTCTAGTAAAGTCGCTTTAAATTTTTTGAAGATCTATGTTCAAAAGGCGTGTAAGCATAAAAATGGATAATCAAATTACATAACATATAAAATCTCAATCCTTGTAGAGAATCAGTTGCAAGATACAACGATATTTCGTACCAAAAGCCACTTCGCCAAACGCATATGTGGTCACAATTATTACTACAAACCAATCATGGATGAAATAAATAAAACTTGAAAATAACAGTATTTTTTGAAAGATAAAAACCATAAACAACCAATCTTCATGTTCGCAATCAATGCACATGCAAATTCAGCAACACCCCCATACCTACATTTAAAGAAGTAGCATTATCAGTATCATATAGTATAGCATAAAGAACATATATAAGCCTAAATGGTAGAAAACAGAACATATAATAAAAGATACATTTAGTTCTGATGTATCTAATTGAAAATAAAACTTTTAGCCTTGTTTAACAAGCCCGCCTATTAAAATTTCAGACATTGTTTCTTATCACATTTGTGATGTATTCCAATTTGAAACTGAACTGATTACTTTTTTGAACGGCAACTAACTGTTTCACATTATATATATACAACAAATCAATCTCATAATGTCCTAAGCAGGACTTGAATCTAGAACTATTTGTTTGGGGAACATTCTAACACATGGGGTACCATTGGGACAGAAGCCCTTTTGGTAAAACGAACATGATGAGTGAGTTTGATACTGACATGAAATTTAGAAAGTTAAAAGTCTACTGAATTGATTTATTGATCTTTGAGTGTAGGTTTAGTTTTGTAAACAAACTAACCTGTGCAATGTACACGAAGATCTGCACTTTTCTAATTTCACCTGTAAAAGAAATACATGACATAATTACACTGCTTAGAAGGGTTATTTTGCATTAAATAGTGAATACATAACATGTTCAATTGTACATACCCGTAGCACCGTTTTTTCAATGCACGCTTCTCATTGACTTTCTTAAATATTGTCCATTTTCCTTCCTAAAAATTTAAGAAACAAAAATCGCATGTTAGCAGACATGGCAAAAAATATAGTTATACCTCTAAAGGGTTATGAATTTTTCATACCTCACGCTCCATTGCCATTCTGTCGTTAATGTTGTATGAAGTCCCTTGATGTCGAAAATCCATCTTGGGCATATCTTGGACTCCATAACCCCATGTCTTCATGTTAGGACAATTGCGGATAGAGATCCTCTTCAAGGAAGGATATTTGATGGTAGAAGCCCCATTGTAGAAACACTTGAGCCCTCCCAAACTATCAAGCTCAATAGTGGTAAGACGGGGGAACACGAAATCTACATCATGTGCATCCATTTTAATTTCAGGATTACATTCTTCCTCCTCACTTCTCTCCTCGTCGCTTGTTTCTGCATCACTATCATTTTCATCACCTCGAATACTTATCAAAGCCTTCAAGTCACCACAGTCGCTAAGTTTTAAAGACTGTAGATTGACAAGTCCTTTTGCTACACTCACAGGGAAAAGCCTTCGTAAAGCACCTTCATCGACTTCAAAGTGCTGTAGGCTATGAAAGCTTATATACTCGTCTGGGCAGTTCCATAGGACCTCCAAATCATCCACACGTTCCAATTTGACTTCTTCCACTTTTGAAAAGAACTTTCCCTTTGTTTCAGATCCAACAAGGTCATTTGACGAAATTATTGTTTTCAATTCATTGCAATCGCTTACATCCGCCACCAAGCAAGAAACCTCAGCATCCTCTATGTGTATCCTCTTAAAGTTATCGAATCCTTCAGAATATAGACTAGGTATGATATCTTTATCCAGTCCACAACTGCAGAATGAATGTATTTCATCGGTTGCCTTTATCAGTTTGCTATATGGCTTCATCGATGGAATATTATCAATGAAGTTAAGAATCAAAAGTCGGTCATATTTTGATATAGCAGGAATTTGTTCTTCAACCAGATAGGTTCCCACTATAATCTTAAATTTTTGTAAATTTTCAAAATGAAAGTTTTTAGAAATACAATCAAAATCAGACACTGCTAATTGCAAATTTGTGAAGAATGACAGGTTAGATATCTCTTCAATACTTGTAATAATAACACTAGCATCTCCATACCAACTAATAGCCAATTCCTCTAAACAAAAGAGGTTTGATATGACACCAGGTGCTATACGAGATAGATCGCAAAGTTGAGCACTTAGGTACCTTAATTTGGTCAATTGACCAATCTCTTCAGGAATTTCTACGATTTCAGTATTATCAAGAATTAAAATCTGTAGGTTATTTAGCTCACCAAGTATAGAGATTTCACTGATATCATGGTTACCAGAAAGATCGAGCATGCGAAGTTTCGTAAGTAGACTAAATGATTGTGGTACGGATGAGATGTGGTTACCCTTCACGTCTAAGACTTTAATTTCTTTGATACTCCGAATGAATTTATCAGGAATGGTACTTAATTCATTATTGGGAATGAGAAAAGATTCAAGGTGTGGAAAAGGAAACTCATGATCAGGAAGCTTACCAATTTTGTTTCGCATCAGAGAGATGCCAACGTAGCTCTCTGTGGCATTTCTTGGATCCCATTGTGTCAAACCCTTTCCTGCCATCACAGCTATTTTCTTCACACCTTCGGAAGCAATTAGCAGTGCCATATTGCGAACAACACCATGCATTTTTGTTGCTCCTGCATCTTCATCTAATAGCAAGAATGATGATTTAAGTGTGTTGACCGCAATTTGAACCCTATTCCTTGCATCTTCAATACTTTGGAGATCAACAAACTTCTCGAGACACATTGCATATTGTGCTAAACTTTCCAACTGTATGTTTGCATCTCCTGGAAACATAGTACAAAGTAAGAAGCATGATCTAGCTTCCTCACTTTCAAGGTAGTCGTAGCTTAGCTTCACATGATTAAATGCTCTCTTGACCTCTGGAGTGATATCCGGCGTGACATGATTCCTTAGCTGATCAAGCGCCGCCTTCCATACCTCAACGCTCTTGTTTTTCAGAGCATTTCCTACAACCTGAATGATCAATGGCAACCCACCACATTCTCCAACGATTTTCTTTGCAATATCATTAAATTCGGCATTTGTCTCGACTTTTTCTCCAACCACATTTGTGAAAAGGATCCATGCTTCGTCTTCTGGCAATGATTCTTCAGAAACATTTTTTTGTGACATTTTCTCTTCTGGTCGTCAGCAGCAAGATCTTGCGATCTTGTATTTAATGCAAATAATACAGCACTAACCGAGTCATGGGCTCATGGTCTAACAATTGACCAAATTAGACAATTAAAAAGAAAATCATTGGTCCGCATTAGATGCAATGTGCTGTCACGTAAATAAAAGTAAATAATAATTAGAATATATCGTTTGGTGGCTTAATAAGTGCACTCATCTATGGGCTTGGCATGATAATTGATAAACATATAATATAATAAGCGAGACGTGTGAGCGATAGGTGTATACGTGTGGTCTCGCGGCATTATTTACCAATGTACACTTGCCTGTCAAGATAATATTTTTATCGTCTCACATTGTTTAATTAACACATAAATAGTTTTTTAAGTCCGTGCGTGTTAGTGGTTTGAACGATGACCATTACAAACAATAATAATTCAACAATAGCATGGTATTCTTGCGTTGGGCGGCATGTAGCTTGAAATTGGAATTTTTGACAAATAATGTTTTTTTACAATAACTTTGTAGTAGAAATGAATTTTAGGTTCTAATAACTTTAAACAATGATAAATTATATTGTATTAAAAGTAGATAGATATTCCATTTAATTATTTTTTTTAATAGCTTGTATTAATTTTTATTTTAGAAATATTTTAGTGTGTTTGAAAAGAGCATGTAAATATTTATTTTAATGGCTTGTTTGATTTGTATCATATGATTTATTGATTGTGTTGTTGCATTGAAGAGTGTTTTTTAAATTTTACATTAATTTAAAGTGTTAAATATATTTGGCCATCTTGTGATCCGAAATTAGAAGAATGTGATGGCAAAATATCATTTAAGGGAAAAGGATTGTATGTCGTAATCGAGAGGAGAACTTATGAGGAGATCATAAGGGAACTGAATAATTATTCGGGTAATGAAAATAAACATAGTGTGGATTCCGAAATCAAGATTGATGGCAAGTGTACTAAGGATAAGACGTTTAACCAGTAGCTATACATTAAATTTGGTGATCATACAAAAGTGGATAGGCTAACAAAGGAAAATTTTGACCAAGATTGGCTGATGTCAAGTGACGAGGAGGAATCTAATGATAATGGGAATAATTATTCATGTCATAGTGAGTTAGATGAAGAAGTTGAAGATGAAACACAAAACAAGGAGGATGATATGGAATACTTGGAGGATTATTTGTCTTCAACTTCTGATTATTATTTTACCAATGAGGAAGATGAAGCATTCAAGCAAAGAAGGAGCAAGTTGCTAGGTATCAAGTACGAGGCACCACCAAATATAAGGGTATTGGCAACACTTCAGTAACTCTCTCTTCCATCACTCAATCTCAACCAATACTTTTATACCACATCATTCATCTACTTTTTTCATCACTCACCCATATTTTTGTTGGCAACACATCACTCACTACATTCCTTCACTCACTTCAATTTTTTTTTTAAATTCCATTAAAATTTAAAAAAAAAATCCAATAATAAAAAAAATTACATAATATTACTAAATTGGACTAGTTTTAACAACTTCTCTAAACATGGGCTGAAAGTTTAACATCTGTTAATCCATTTGTACTTATTTAGAGAAAAACAAACAACTAGGATAATAATGAAAAGTTCATAAAAGTTAGGGTGCAAAGTGTGAATGCTACCCTAGTTATCATCTTCCTCAACAATTAGCCGTATATGGACAGCAGCAACAACATATTTTTTGCATGAAGAATCCTCCATTTTTCCCCCAACGTTCAAAAAAACATAAATAACATAAAAATTGCCCCAACGTTAAAATAAATTGCCCATCCCGTTCGTGAAAGTTTGCCGTGTGGGAAGGATCCCGTGCAGTACCGCATGGCCGGCGGCGGTGTTCCTGCACGGGATGGATCCCGTCTGGTGCCTTACCGTGTCCACTGCCAACACCCTAAGGATAAAAATATTAGAGGTGGGAAGGTATATTCTTGGTAACACGGAAAAATATATCACTATGAAAGAGTTTGAGTATGACAAGTTACCAAGGATCAAAGAGAATATGGTTGGGGTAATAGCGGGATTGATGCAAGCAAAAGCTGAAGGGATGTTCATGGCTAGAGCAATGTAGATGTGGTGTGAGCCTAGCTTAAAGATTCGTTAATAAACAAAAATGCTTACCGGGAGACAACCAGGGCGTTTTTCTTTGTTTTGAACTTATTTTTTTAGGGTTGTGTTGCTTTTGACTGCTTTAGGATCTGGTTTTTCTAAAGTTGTGAGCTGCTACAGGGAAGAAAGGCCAAGGTAAGTATTTAGTCTTTGGAAAACTTTGACTGCTGGTAAAATAGCCGTTACGTAGTCATTACGGCGTAGGAATTTAATCCCATGTTACGCCGTATAAGCTACGAATTGAAAATCATCAAAACTATTGCTTATTTAAGGCGTAAAAGTTTTCCTACCTCTACGACATAGGTGAGTAATTTTTCCAGCCTTTACCAGTTCAACTTATTTATGACGTAAAAGCTTAATGCTCCTTACGCCATAATAAGTATTTTTCCAGAATTTAAAACCATTTTCTTTTCGTATTTTTAAGCCATTTTTGTTTTTATTTTTATTTAGTGTCTTTGATTTCACTTCTTCATCTATGATAATGTGCTTGATAGGTTTTGTGTATAGTTGTAAACGAACTAAACATTCAGTGAGCATTTCATGAACTGTTCGGTAAAAAGTTCGTTTATTTTCGTTTATTTATTAAATGAACAAACATGAACAATACTTAACATTTGTTTAGTTAAATGAATGAATATGAACAAAAGTCGCGTCCGTTCATTTATGTTAATGAATGTCTGATTATGCGTTTGTTAAAGTTCGTTTATGTTCATTTATTTATTTATGTTCGTATCTCATATCTTTTAATTGTATAATTTTAAAATTGGTTTATTTAACAAAACAACACTTATAAAATAATAGATTTCATATAACTTTAATAAAGTTTATGTTTGTTCGTCTATGTTTATTTATGTTCTGTTATTTATGCTCGTTTAGCGTTTGTTTAATGTCTTAGTGAACGAACATGAACAACTCATTTTTTTTAAAAACGAACATGAACAAGAAAATTCGTCCGTTTAAGTATTTGTGTCCGTTTATTTGTCCGGTTAAAACTAAACGAACGAACATGAATAAAGCTCTATTCGTGTTCGTCCGATACATTTACCTAGTTTTGTGAAGTGTTTTTCTTACTGAGACAATGGATCTTGCTTCAAGAATATTTCAATATACATATCTTAGGATGTGAATCATCAATCATACCTATAAAATCCATGAGAATCTTTCATTTTAATTCTACGCTTTTGATGAGGCAAAAAATGAACCACTTTTAGAGGGTCATTTAAGCCGGAATTGGAATTTATTTGATCAAATATTACCCTAAATCGTTCCTTTTGTGATTTTAGGTACTTTGGGAGTGAAATCTGGAAAAGGAAGCAATTCGGACGTTTTTGGAGCATAAAAGTGAAGAAGACGGCAAAGACTTAATTTTTCATGCTGAAAACAGTACCTGACGGCGTCAAGAGGAAAACCATGACGGCGTCAAGAGTAAATTCCATGACGGCCCAGTGCAAACCTGACGGCGTCACAACAAGGGCGTCAAGAGTTAATTTGGTGACGGCCTGCATAAGGAGAATACATGACGGCGTCAGACCCAGATCTAGGCGGTCCGAGGAACTATTTGGCGGCGAGATGACGGCGTCAGACATTTGTTCTTGACGCCGTCACCTATCAAACTTTATATATAGTTTTCAATTTTTCATTCATTAGAAGAGGAACTTGTATGGAGAAAACTAGGGCCGAACTTTGTAAACCCTAGGTCATATTTTACAGTACTTTTAAGGGTTTTCACCCCTTGAATCCTTTCATGTTCAATTAAGATAAGTCTTCTCTTAATTCAATCAATATGTCTATGTGTTGGTTGATTATATCTTTTGCTTGTCTTGATTTTAACATGCTAGGCTAGATCTATCTTGTGTTTGCTTAGATCTAATGAAAGCTAGATGTTAATTATGTGTTGATTACTTGTTTATGGTTGTATTGGATGAATGATTTCAATGTTAGGCTTAAGAAAACTGGCAGATCTCCATTGTGTAACATGCTTGAACGTCTTAGGAAACATGAACCGATATGTACTAGGTTTTATTGGTTGTATTTAATGCATGAGCAAATTCTAGTGATCCCATGTTAGGAGCTTCTTAGCGGGCTCGACATAGGAGTGAAGTAGGCGCTCATAGGATTGGGGAAGTAAGTACGCCACCCCATGAATGGTATTAAGGAATATAATCCGTCATCCACGCAACTATAACAAGTAATTAATGTGTAAAAGATATCTAGGGAGTAGTGAAATCTAAGTAAACACAATTCTCCCACATATTGCTCACAACTTTAGTATAATTTAGTTTGTTTTCATTTTTAGTATTTTATTTTGATTGCATCTTTAGTATTGGGTTAGTTGACTAGCAACTAATTTCGCCAAACTCCTTCAAAACCAAGATTTTTACTTGCTTTCTAAAAAATACAAAAAGAATCATCCCTCATCTCTAGACCTAGTCTTTAGGTTTTCTAATCCTAGCGACACTATTCCTAGCTGAACGATCAATCCCCCGGTACTTGTCATTATACTATACTACATCGATCAGGTACACTGCCTGGTGGGGGTTGTAAGCTTCTCAAGATCCCTTGAGAGGTAAAGCCTGGTGCAATTCCCACGCATCAAGTTTTTGGCGCCGCAGCTCGGGGAATAGTTATTGTCTAGGTTAGAATCTCTTTTTATTAGTAAGATTTTATTTTTATTTTTAGGATCTCTTTAGTCTATCTTATTTCTTCGTGTTTTTGTTTGTAACTCTTTACCATCCGCCATTATGGCAACCGACGAATTCTCTAACCTTAGGATCACTAGGAGTCGTAGTTCCGCTAGAAACCTTGTCTTGCCTTATGCAGAACCCGATAGAGAAATGCGTAGGTTAAGACGATCTTCTCAACACCTGAACCATCTAGCGTTGCCATCGATTTTGATGCACCCCTTTCTGAAGAAAATTCAGAAAATCACCTTACAACCCCTAGTTCCCAACCCAACAACGAGATGAGTACCCCCGCAACTCCCACTCCTAAGCGACTTAAGGACTACTCCTCCCAAACCCTCGTGGCTTCTCAAATGCCATTGTCTACCCAAACGAACACACCAATGAGGTCTTGCATGCGACCGATGTTTGGCTTGTCCAAAGTGTGTGCAAGTTTTGTGGATTAGATGATGATGACCCAATTCAACACGTTAAGGACTTCTTGAAAATAGTAGACACCCTCCATACGGATGGGGCTACTAGAGACACGTCCCGATTACGATTCTTCCCTTTCACCCTCTATGAAAAAGCCCAAGACTGGTATGATAAACTCCCTTCTGAATCTATTTTCATATGGGAACAACTCATATCCAAGTTCTATGAGAAGTTCTTTCCACCTGGAAAAACTTCAGCGTTTAGAGATAGGATCCTCCGCTTCCGAAAAGGGAAGGATGAACCCTTCCATAAATCGTGGATTAGATTCAAGGATTTAATAAGACAAGTTCCCCATCATGGCATCGAACTTTGGCTTTTGGTCCAAATCTTCTACGACAATGTCTCCTCAAATGATCGGAACAAAATCAACAATTCTAGAAAAGGGAGATTAGCTAATCTTAGTGCCGAAGAAGGATGGTGTTAATACAAATATCGCCTAAAAATGTTATTTATATTTTACGATCTTTGCTAAGTTTTGTTAATGACAAAGCATGAAGTTTAGCTATAAGTAAATCATCACTTTAAGTGTTTAAGTCTTGCTTAAACTAAGGTTTACATCTCTTTTAAACAAAACATTGTTTTTATTTCTTAAATTAGAAAGTGTCTTGTCACATCACATTTATTTCTTAATATAGTAAGGTCACATCACATTTAGGGCAAGCTTTGTCAATATACATTTATGGTAAGAAGTGTGTTTGACTTACTAAGTGGTTGCTTGCAAGTTTAGTGTTTGACTTGATATTATGAGATGTGACATTGTTTGGTTTGCAAGAAGTAATGAGATGTGACCTTGTTTGGTTTGGAAGATTTATTGCAAAATCCAACTGCAGCCCTGGCGGTACCCTGGAGATACACGGGCGGAACCCTTCTGAGTGGTCCGCCGTATCCGCCAGACCTGCAGAATGGTTTGCTATAAATACCAAACCATTTGTTAGTTTTGTGTAACCCCTTTAGGACATATTTTTCACATACTCTCTCAACTAACTCAGTAACCTTTTGATTTGTGTGATTCTCTTATGTAGCAAGGGACTTCACAAGATCATTCAAGAAGTTACAAGCTTCAACTCTAAAGTTGCAAGTCTTGGTAGCTTGGTCATGTATAAGCTTTGGTAGTTTATACTTCGTTTGTGTCATGTATGTAGAAGTGAGTGGTTAGTATTTTAGGCCTCAAAATACGTAGTGTGTCGGGAGTTGTTGTACCCTTGTAAAAGAACTAACGGGAGTGGTTGTACCCTTGGTAAAGAACTCGACATCTAGCTTAGTGTCGGTAAAAGTATAAGCGACGATGGGAGTGGTTGTATCCGTGTAAAAGAACTCGACATCTAGCTTAGTGTCGGTAAAAGTGTAAGCGACGTTGTAAAGGTTTTCTCCGCCGGTGAAAGGAGCTTGTTGATTAGTGCTTATAACTCTCGAGTTGGAAACTCGGGGCGTGGATGTAGGGCAAGGAAAAAGAGTCCTTGTAGCCGAACCACGATAAACAATCGTGTTGTGGTTTGATCGTTTCTTTCTTTATCTTTGCTTATTACATGTTGTTCTTTAGTTAAAATAGCTAGTTACATATAAAGCTTTTCAAAGAACTAAACAAGTAAAGATGTGTTTATATCTTCAAACAAAAGTAAAGCTTTTCAAAGAACTAAACAAGTAAAGTTAGGATCATCACAAGCAAAGCTTTTCAAAGTATGAAACTAGTAAAGTTAGAGTTGTTATTCACATGAAAAGCTTTTCAAAGAATCAAACATATAACACTGTGTTTATATCTTTAAGCAAACGTAAATGTTTTTAAAGATATTCAAGTTAAAAAGAATCGAAAAAGCGGTAAACTATTCAACCCCCCTTCTAGTTTTCCACAATTGGCATCTGGAGCTACGTTACTCAAGATCTTTAAAATATAATGTATTTTAAAACTTGGATCGATCCATGGATTTTGAAAATCTCAAAGAAGGGCAACCTATTTAAAACCAGCCGCTATTTGAAAAAGAAAACTTACTTGAATGGAAAAGTAATTTTGAAAACTATGTGAAATCAATTGATCAAGATCTTTGGCATATTATTTCTTTTTGAAATTTCAAACCAAAGAAAACAAGTTTTTGAAAACCAAGATAACTATCTTAAACTTGATAAAAATACTAAAGCTAAAGCTTTAGTACCAAATATGAAAGAATGTATTTTTGTCATAAGGCTAATGATGTTTGGAAAAATATGGTAAACTTTCATCAAAGAATATGTCAAGTCAAAGATGATCAATTTGATCTTACATATGAATTAGAATTTTTAGAAAAACTAATTTGATAGACACTTAGTAGAAGTTAATACATGTGCTACTAGTTTAAATGTTTTAAATGAAGGTACATGTGAAGATGAGTACGTGTGTTTTGATGAACCTGCTTGAGTATCTTGGAATGAAATGGATGTTGACGAAGACAATGCTCCGGTAGTTAATTGTCAATTTATTGAAACAACAAGCAAGGTGTAAGTAAAGGTGATTACTAGTGTCAAGCTCGTAGTAGACTTGCTTGTGATTCATGAAATAACACGGATGAAGATGAAGTCAATCATCCGGTTTGTGATTCTAAACTAGATAAAACATCAAGCAAGGTACACTTTGAAACCAAACACTTTTGCTTTGATTAATTTATCCTAGAGTTTTCTAAACTAGAAAATGAGTCTAAACGTTTATGCAACATGGACCTAAAAACTATCTTCAAGAATGAGTCTTCAAAATCCTTTAAGAATATCTTTGAAAAGGAAATCTTATTAGAAGATAAAATGTCTAGAATTGAGAGTAATATTGAAATTGATCTAGAATGTAAATTGTGTCTAGATTACAAACATGAGATTAAAATGCAAAATGAGAAAAAAAAAATTATTAGTTAAATTTGATGAAAGCTTAAAATCTCTTGAAAGATTGTTGAGGAGTCAAAGGTTGTTTAAAGATAAAACCAGATAAGGACTTAACTCCAAAGCACCATCAACTAATAAAACAAAGCAAGTAAAATTTGTCAAACCTAGAAGAGAGATCTAGAGATAATTCAATCTCTAATAGAAACTCATGATAAAAGGATTAGGATTATTATTCTCTATGCTTTTATATGATTATCTAACCTTCTTGGATACATGAGTTATTGAGTTTCAAAGCGTGTCGTCAAACCAAGATTTTACGCGTAATGCTTATCCGCTTGATAGCATCTCTATGCAATTTAAAAGGTACGCATTACTTCAACTTGACTTTGATTGTCTCTTGTTTCTAGCATTATGTGTTCGAATATGTGTTATTTGTAATACTCTAGAGTGTCTACCTGCTATTTGTAAATAACTAAGATTAGATTCTATGCAACAAGGAATTTAGTCTTTAGTACTAGTAGGAGATATAAGGTGTTTTGGTTCTTTAACCATCAAGAGATAAACACGAAAAACTCTTGAGTAAGTCTCACTCAACTCTTGCTTACAAGTGAGTAACTAAGAATTTCCTAAGTGTTAAAATATCTAACACTTTTGTGATGCTTGCAAAACAAACCTTTGTTAAACAATTTTCTCAAACACCATACTTTGAGTCTTTAATTGTGTTTTTCTTCAATCACTCCTTTATGATAATCTCACATAAAACACACAAGGTGAAATAAATCACATTAGCACATATTAGGATGTGTGAAAGAAAATGAGTTTTCAACATCTAGGATTTACACATTAAATGTGACACATAGTCTCATGATGTTGTACCTCTTGGACTTTTTCTAAACAAATAGAGTTCATAGTGTCTTAAGTAAGAAAACCCAAAGAGTCGAGGAGTCGTTGAATATAACATTTAACGAGTGATCTCCTCCTTCTAAGATATTATCTTTGGTAGATGATAACTTAGTCGAAAGTCCAATGATGGCAAGACAAGTATAAGAGTAAAAGTACAAAATAACATCTTCTCACCTTGAGTCAAACATTGAATCAAGTAAAATTGACATAAGTTATAAAACTTGATTTATAGGTCATAGTTGTGTCTAAACAAATTCAACAAAAACAATTTTTGGAATTTAGAATAAAACAACTAGTGAAACAAAATTGATATTTCAAAGTAATCAAGTGAGTATAGTGTCAATATTTGAAAGACTTTTTGATAATAAAAGCAAGCCCCAAAAGCAAGGGATTTTAACTTAAAGACATTCCTAGCTACTCTCTTGTTCTCAATGGTTAAGTTATTGATGACTTATCAAGAATGAGATTAGTAAATCCGTAGGTAAAACTAAACTTAGAGAAATGTTCGGAAGACTACTTGTTATCAAAACAATTAGATCCAACATTATGTTTAGCATTTGTCTATGTGCTCGTGTTAAAGAAGATCCTCAAACAACTCTTTAGTTGAGCTTGTTTGGATACATCATAAGGTATTACACAACTAAGATTATGGTCTCCCAAAAGAACGGGAATAGAAACCATTGTGTATGCCAAATGGAATTATGTCGGTAATAAGTTGATAAGAAAAGCACAAGTGGTACTTGCTCTTTTATACCTACTTACCTAACGATTCTCCAAAACGCGTGAGGCTCTATAATTAAGTATCGGATGGAGAAGCACATCAACAAGCTCCACTTGAGTAAGCTAACTCATATCGACAACGAAATTCATCTCATAAACATTGTTATCCCTTCGACAAAGGAAGCATCGACTTAGGCGACAATTCATTCCATTATGTTCTTAATAGACATATTGTGATCCCTCATCATCGCCTTAGTAAGATTGTTCATTGAGGAACATCTTAACTAAGAAAGTGTTCCACGTTAAATATTCCATCAACGCGTTCACAAAATCTCTTGAATGAGAAGCATTCATAATTCCTAGGCTTAGTCAAAGACTCATAAGACCTAAAACCTTAGTTTTGAACATTAGGATGAAACCACAAAAATCAAGACAATTCCTTTTGAGTTTTTCCATGCAGCTCCCATGGCACCTTCAGACCATACGGGCGGAACCCATTTTTTGGTTCCGCCTGGTCCGCCAAAGCCACAGATTGTTTTATTCTTAATTTCAAAACCAAACACCCTCCTAACTTTAACATTAACTTTCAAACAGCCATCACCCTCTCAAAAACACATATCCTCACGAATTTTAGGGCTTTCAATCCAATTCCTTCAAATCCAACTAACTTTGTAAGTATTCTAATCACAATTGCATATTTGATTCAAGTATAACATTCTTGCTTACAATCATTAACTAGAATCTTAGGGTTTATGCATAAAACTTTTTGATTCATGAAAAACTTGGTGGCTAGTCAATTATGTATTTCATTATTTAAGAATTGTATCTTTTTGTTGATTAATTTGATTTGCCAAACACACCAAGTGCATTGTCTTTCAAAAATCACATCCAAAATTAGAACATGATTCATCACCACATTGTTAAAACAAATGAAAAACATCATTTAAACATCACTTGCATACTATCTCTTGAATGCTAAAGGGGATACATAACTAATATGTATTTTCGGGTACATTCAATCGAAGACACATTCAAATAGGAAAGTGTTGGTTATCTCTTGTTTTTATAACAAAATTTGCATAACAAAACAATTTGGAATCTAAATGAGTCAAGATAACCAAGTCTCCACATTGTTTGCATATAGGAACACATTAGAACATTCACATTGTTAAAAGTCATTAACATATAATTTTGTGTTTTCAAGGAATCAACATGCCTCCCGCTAATAAATCCGATCACAAGGAAACCCTTAAGTACATTCCCAAACACCATATGACCAAAGGTCTCAACCCGGTTCAAGTAGAAACCTTTAAGGCATTAGAAAAACGCTATGTTCACGAAGGTAGAACCATTGATCCATCCTTTCTAGAAGGAACATCTATTCGCCAAAACTTTGCCGCAATCAACTTTGATTATCTCCTTGATATAGATGAGCCAATTTGTCCTAAGTTCATCTTGGAATTCTATGCAACCGTAAACCTTTCCACAAGTGTTGTTGGTAAGATATCATTAAACTTCACAACCAATCAAATACCACATGACATAGATTTAAAAGACTTAGCTATCATACTTGG